>PVNU02000669.1:0-85792 GCA_003013855.2 Liriodendron chinense | reverse complement strand
ATTCTCTTTCGTTAAAGTCTAGCAAATATCCAAAGCAAGTCGATTGGAATAAATCTCTGCAATTTTTACACCCATCAAATGCAGCCTTCAGTGGAGTAAAAAATTCAACTAAACATTTTGCTGCCACCTTCTTAGCAAAATAATATGGGCAAGGACTCGGCTTCCTCTCATTCATGCCACCTGTGGATATGTGTTGAAACAATTAGTACAATGAATAATGTATAATAAGTTGAAATACATGAATTAACCATAAACATATATTAAATACACATTCGAGGGTAATTGGTGCATAGAGGTGGGAAACGATCCGAGCCGGGCGGTGTTAGCCCTACTTTGCTTTGGCTTGTTTTTATGCCACCCCGGTTTGTGGATTGGCTTGGTTTGTGTATGTGTATTATATGTATTATGTATTATGTATTATTCATGTTATCCATGTAAGAGGCTGTTCGAAACAAAAGTTCCGGAGCATAATTTTACAACTCCATGGGAACATCAAGTGGCCTTGTATATGTATTATGTATTTGTATTATTCATGTCATCATGTATGTATTATCCATGCCATCCATCTTTACATATCATTTTAGGACATGATCTTGAAATCATAAACAAAGTTCAAGTGGATCACACCACAGGAAACAATGAACTTACGATCTGCGAGCAGAATTAAGCCGAATCAAACCAAGCTGAATTGAACCGAGGTGGATTGAACCGAGCTTCCAGCCATATAGACCCGGTATTACCCTAGTTTGAGCTTGCTTTTGTTTTTTTTGTTTAAGGAGCTTCACTATGAGGATTGGTTTAGTTTTCGAGCTAGCTTGGTTTGTGCCTACCTCTATTGGCGCCATTGAAATGTTTATTTTAGAATCCAACCAAAGGTTATCGGGGCCCTTCAAATGGTGCACCCTTGATGGATGTAACACATACTCTTAGGGGGAATTCACAATGCAAGCCGAATTCCACAGTGCTCATTGGGAATCCACTATGCCTGGGGGCTCCACATTGCTCAGTGGGGAATCCACAATGCCGAAGGATTCTACAGTGCTTAGTGGGGAATCCACACTGCCCGGAGGATTCAACAGTGATCACTGAGAATCCACAGTGCTCAAATCGGATTCACAGTGCCTAGGGGATTCCACAGTGATCAGTACGAATCCGAGTTATCAGGGGGGATTCCATAGTGCCAGGGGGGATTCCACAGTGATCAGTACGAATCCAGAGTTATCAGGGGGATTCATAGTGCCAGGGGGATTCCACAGTGCTCAATACGAATCCACAGAACTCATGGGGATTCCACAATGCTTAGTGGGAATCCACAGTGCTCACGGGGGTTCCCACAGTACCTGGGGGGATTCCATGGTGATCAGTGGGAATCCACAGAACTCATGGGGATTCCACACTGCTCTGTGGGAATCCACAGAGTGCTCAGGGGGGGTTTCCACAGTACCTGGGGTATTCCACGGTGGTCAGTGGGAAATCCGCAGAACTCATGGGGATTCCACACTGCTCTGTGGGAATCCACAGTGCTCAGGGGGGATTCCACAGTGCTTAGGGGGATTACACAGTACCTGAGGGTTTCAAGATGCTCAATGGGAATCCACAGTGCTTTGAGGATTCCAACACTGCTCAGTGGGAATCCATAGTGCTCAGGGGGATTCCACAGTGATCAGTAGGAATCCACAGTTACAAAGGGAATTCCACAGTGCTCGAGGGATCCAAGGAAGACTTTCGAATAATACAACAGGAGAAATAATTAAAATAATACACATTATTACCTCTACAACGCCATATTAGTCGCAGAGGAGAGAAGATTTGAGGTGTCGGTGTGGAGTCCTATGGAAGAAGGAGCAACGGCCGGAGGTCGTTTTCTTAGAAGCAAAAGGTGGTGGTCCCCTACGTCGTGCCTGGTGGTGGTCCCTTACGATGACGACGGTGAAGCTTTCTTATTTCTGAGCAAATGGCTACGAGCCAACGACCCCACCATTTACAAACCAAAAATCGTTCGTATGTGGGGCCCATTGGATGGTGGCAGAAGAAATTCAATCCGTTCGTACAAGAAGGATTTTAAACTACTATATCATCATAAAATATGAGATAAAATTTAGTATGGGTGGACCACACCATTAGAAAAGAATTTAGAAAGAAGGAGAAACGTTAAGACCTTTTGTTGACCACATATCACCTAAAAATGAATGTAAAAACACTTCCCGTGATTTTCGAAATTAATCCTCTCATATGAGCGGATCAGATTGACCATCCGATGGCCAAAATCGATGATTTTGTGGGCCCCCACAATCCCCTTGAGAAAAAACCCCTGTGCGAAAAGCACTCCGTACGTCACCAGCTGATCAGAGGGGCAAAACCGACCACAAACATTCCAATTTCTCGTGAAAAGGCCACTTTGAAAAGTTTGTATGAGAAATTGAAGTTTTAGTTAAAATGGCCACACCTCGGGGCTAATATAGTAAAAATCCCAGACTAGAGAGCCTTGGGTGATGGACTGAATTATGTGCAACACCTGTGTACACAGTGGGTACAACTCGAAGGGATTTTTACTATATTAGCCCCGAGGTGTGGCCATTTTAACTAAAACTTCAATTTCTCATACAAACTTTCCAAAGTGGCCTTTTCACGAGAAATTAAAAATTTTGTGGTCGGTTTTTGCCCCTCTGACCAGCTGGTGACGTACGGAGTTGCTTTTTCGCTCAAGATTTTTATCAAGGGGATTGTGGGGCCCACAAAATCAAAGATTTTGGCCATCGGATGGCCAATCTGATCTACTCATAATAAATGGAGCATTTTCAAACCCACGCGAGAGGTTTTTACAAATCCAACAGAGGCTGTGTGTGACCCAGAATAGCGTTAAGGATTCTCATTAGTACAAATTATTATTTGCACAGGCGTGGCCCACCGGTATTGACACTTTCCTTGAAATTTTTGACAATGACTCGTAATTAAAAAACTTTTTATATGAATGAATTCGATTTGTCTTCTCACATCCAAATTGCCCCACATAAGATCACGTTTGTAAATGGTGGGGCCATTGACACAATGCATGGTGAAATGGGATCCATAAACCTTCCTGTGAAACACGTTGTATGGGATCCACCACATTCTTCATACGAAGAAAGCGAAAAAGTTGTGTTTGGAGGTCCCACCAAGGCAATGCATGCTAATCCATTCATCAACGACGTCGATGGACCGTTCTCCTTCCTCTTCGTCTGACTTGGGTGGTTATCATCCGATTTTTCATGATGCATGTCCAAGATACTGGTTGTAGTAGATTGTAACAGAGAAGAAAGGTTGGGCCCACAATAATAGTCCGCTAAATGAAAATAGGTAAACCATCTCTTTAACTGATTCTCTATGTAAATGTTAATGTGGATGGTAATGTGCATGGTGAAATGGAAAAGTGTAATGGGTGGAGGCTCAAATGTGGGTTGGATTTCCATTAAGTACTCAAAACTCCATGTGCTAACTGGATTCCCACCGAGTATTGTAGAATCCCCTTGGAACTGGGGATTCCCACTGGGCATATGGATTCCCACTGAACACTGTGGATTTTCCCTGGCACTGCGGATTCCCACTGGCCACTGTGGATTCTCGCTGAACACAGTTGATTCCCTTGGGCATAGTGGATTCCCACCGATCAACGTGGATTCCCCCCTGACACTGCGATTCCTATTGGCCCCTGTGGATTCCCATTGGGCATTGGGGATTCCCATTGGGCATAGTGATTCCCATTGAACACTTTGTATTTAACCTGGCACCGCTGATTCCCACTGGCCACTCAGGATTCCTGCTGAGCATTGCAGATTCCCCTGGGCATAGTGAATTTCCACCGAACAACGTGGATTCCCACTTGGCACTGCGGATTCCTACTGGCCACTGTGGATTCCCACTGAGTACTATGGAATCGTACTGGGCATTGTGGATTCCCCTGGGCATTAGGGATTTCCACTGGGCATAGTGGTTTCCCCCTGGGCTCAGTGGATTCCCATCGAGCAATGTGGATTTGTCACGCCCCGAAATTCGAGACTCGAGTACAACAACCCAAAGCCCGAGTTCCAGAGTGTGAATTAAAAATTCGAGCATGGATTCCTTGAGATTCCATCCCACAAATTATATATCTAAAATAAATTCCCAAATATAAAATTTCTTTTCCACTAACGTCTTATTACATGGAATTTTACAAAGTAAAATAAATCTGGCACGATTGACACTCAAGAAGGATGAGACCCCCTGAATACTCTCCTTTGCCTATGTCTTGTCCTTCCTGAAAACCTGCAAGAACTGTGGTGATTTTGGTGAGCTAAAAGCCCAGTGAGATCATTTCCATCACATGTAATATTCCAGTTAATAATAGATAAGATGCGAATCATCAACAGATAGAATTGTATGAAATATACGAGAATGAGGTTATGATTTTACACTTTATAATTTATTATCAATGGAATATGATTATCATGATGTCATGTATGTTATGATACGTGTGAGAGCAATAAACGTCTAGGAACTCGCTGCCACTGAACATTAGGAACCTGTCGCAAATCAACCATGCTCACCTAACCGGTACAGCGAGGCGGCAAATCAACCATGCACGCCAGTGGGCAAATCAACCATGCACCACCGATCCAACCGAGCAAATCAACCATGCTCAATAAGTGAAACGACCAGAACTCGCTGCCACTAAACATTAGGAACCTGTCGCAAATCAACCATGCTCACCTAACCGGTACAGCGAGGCGGCAAATCAACCATGCACGCCAGGAGTCAAATCAACCATGCTCCTGTTCTGTCGCAGTGTATAAATGTATGCACATGTATGTATTTATGGAAGCAGTCATCAAGCATATAATGCGTATCAAAATCAAGTCCAATCACGCCATGCATGTGTTTACTTTATTCAAGTAATTCTTTGTCTCAATTTAGTTATTGTCAATCGAGGAATTTAAGAAGATCATTGCGTAAGGTTTAGTGTTACGAATAACTAAGGTTGTTCCAAGAGTTATGTATTGTACATTATCTAAACCTAAGTTGTTGTCGATTAAGAAGTTTAAGAATAATGTCACTTGGAATCTTGAGAATACTACGTGTATTTAGGGGTGCATGTTGGCGACATCACCTGTATGAAATCCCTACGTTGAATTGTTGTGGAATTCTGACATGTGCATTAAAAAGGAAAACTTGATAAAATTAATTCAATAAGAAAAGGATAATTGGTAGGTGAAATTTAAGGATATAGATCGGAGGTGGATGGATCTCTTACCTAGGATCAAGTTTATGACTTTACGTTAAAGTTAGAAAGAGATCGATGGATGGATCGTTACCTACGAACCATGTTGAAGGATAACATGGAAATTGGACATCATACTTGGGAAGAAAACAAATTAAATGGAAGAAACATTAACTAGAAATTTTTATGATGAATCACTCACAGATATGATGATCTATAGGCTCCAAACAAGCCCAAACTTGAATTTAAGTTGGCTCAGCGAGTCGACTCAGTTTAGAGAAGAAGTTTCTTCTTCTTTCTTCTTCCTTTCTCTTTCTTCTTTTCTTGTTCTTCTCTTTCTTTCTTTCTTTCTTCCTTCCTCTTCTTTCTCTCTCTTTCTCTGATTGATCTATGAAGGAGGGAAGGGAAACGGATGGACAGTTTTATAACTCACCTCAGTGGGTGGAAAAACGTGGTGCGGACGAAAGTCAATTTTTCGGTTTGAGTGGGAGATGTAAAAGAATAGTGACTTGGCATTATTATACAAAATAAACCGTTGAGAAGTTAGGTGGGGTCCACATGGTGTTTTGGGAGAGGTTTGGACCGTCCATGCAAAGCGATGAGCTGGATCTTGATTTCCTTGTGTTTGGACGGTGGTTTGGAATGGGCTGAACTATTAATGAAGCGAAACCAAACTTGGTCGGACAAGGTTTAGGATGGGCTTGGATGTAATGGACGGAACAGATTGGGTGTGGGATCATGTTGATGGATGGCTTGGAGGCCACCAACAAGGGCAGCGGGCGGACGCTGTTACGTAGAAGATGATGAAGAAGAATCGTGCTTGGATTCTTCTTCTTTATTTTTATTTTTATTTTACGTGCACGTGTAATAGACTTTTTATGCTCCACTTGTAAGTGGGGGTCCACTTGTAGTGAATTTAGCTAGTTTCCTCCGTCCAACTAATGACCAACATAAAGTTAACCGTCGATGAGAAAAATGAGGCAGATCCGAGTTGAGGTGGAGATGTGCATGATGTGGATCTTGGCGTTCTTGGTTTTAAACGGTTGATTGAAATGGATCATAAGATTAACTTTTAGGATCAAGGTTTAAAAGTAATAAGTTTATGAGAAGGAGAAGACGGATGAACAGCTTGGATCAGCAAGGTGGGGTCTAAAAAATGGACAGTGTGAGCTACATGGATCGTCAGTAACGGACGCTGCGCAAGAAGACTTCTTCCTTTTTTCCTTATATAGCACGTAAATACCTTGACTACCGCTTCCTTCACAAGTGGGGTCCATTTCAGGTGGATCGGGACCACCCGATCCGTTCAACAGGTAAGCAACCTATATTTAGCTGTTGACATAAAAGGTGGAATGGATCCGAATTAAGGTGGGCCACTTATGGCTCGATTTCTAATTAGGACATTTGTAGGATGATTGGAGGGATGAAATTCGACGTGTACGGTTAAATTATGTACTAGAACTAGTGTATAAAGTTTCGTGTGAAAGTGAACGTTAGAAATTATAATACTTAAAAACGGAGGTGTAACTTAAGTTTGACTGATAGCATTTTCGTAATTATTATAAATTTGTAAGTTTTGTGGAATCTAACACTTCTACACTATTACAGGGTTTATTTTGAGCAACTTTAATAAAGGGACCATACTAAAATTTCATACGGATTATTTAATATTAATTTACCAATATTAAAGTTATTTAATTTATTAAATAATTAACTAAATTATAACTTAAATGATTCTAAAATTCTAGAGTTTTATAAACATGCCTGATGAGTTTCATAAGGTTGAAAAATAAATGATCTAAGAAAATACTTGGTGACGGACAAGATATTTGGATCAGATTTATGGACAGACATGTGTATAGGACGGTGTGAAGATCGTACGGCGAATTTATATTGATCGTAGAATTCGAAATCGAAATGGATGGTTAGATCATTCAATCTAGCAACGATAAATCCATTTAATAGACAGTCTATTGACTTAACTAACTACGCTAAGTTTTTCAGAGGTCTGAAATGTGTCAGAATACGTATAAAAAGTGTGACGTGTGTGTATGCGTATGAACGACGCGGCCTAAAATTTAAATTCTAACTTGTGAACTATAACACTCGCGTACCTACTCGCGTACTAAATTTTCGGGGTATTACAGGATTCCCACCGAGAAAGGTAAATTCAAACGCACAAGGACCACCGCCATTTGACGTTATGACATGCTCTTTTAGTTATGACATACTCTTTTCAAAGCTGTCAAAATAAGGCCCTAATGGGTGCTATAACAAGAATGAAACTCTACATTGGGCATTCACATTGGCATTGGGAATCCTTTGTTTCAATTGTATAGTTCTTAGTTCTCCCAGGCATGCATCTCAACATCTTCATCTTTACAACACTCAATTCATAAATGTATAAGGCTTACAACCAAGCTTTCTCGTTTCAGGCACAAGAATCGTTGAATATTACAGTTACACAGCCCATATGCTGTCATTATGATGGTGAGCTAGTAAACGAATGAGGAAGGTGGAGATACAATGGTGGCGATTCTCAGTTTATCATGGTGAGCAATGAAATAAGATATGAGGATCTTGTATCTACAATTCACAATGTTATCGGCACCACACATTCGGAATATGAGCTTAGAATAAAGTTCGTCTACCCATCACCTAACTCCATATCACTTCGTCCACAACCGATCAGATATGATGACGATGTGGCGGCATATATGTTTATCTCCGCTCAGAACCCGAAAATTCATATACCTATGTTTGCGGAGAAAGTCAGACATAAACGTGTATTTCATGATCCTGTGGCGGTGCATTTAAATGAGCCTATACCAACAGTTGATACTTCCGTATATAGAGAAGACTGCACTGACATCCATTCAACAGTCCGTGAAGACGTCATTAGTTCATTACGTGGGGCACGTTTAAAACTTCCGCGTTCGGGCAGTTTCGAGACACCGGAACCAACAGCATGTGCAGTTATACGTACTTCATCGAGTGGGTGTAGACACCGCACCTTCGGCTACACTGTTGGTAGAGATAGCTAGATGAATGGAGGACCATACCCCCAAATTCCAAGTCCAAACTCAACCAAACTCGCCCTTGTAAGCCCCAATCCATAGCCCAACTCAAGCCTGAACCCAGTCAACCCACCCCTAAACATCAGCTTGAAAAATCCCCCATAAGGAAAGCCAGTAAAAAAAATCCTAAAAAAGTCAAACTCACTGAGTCAACCCGCCGAGTCAAAACACCGAGTCAACCCGCCAGTCAACCCGCCGAGTTAAATCACCGAGTCAACCCGCTGAGTCAACTCACCGAGTTAACTCACCGAGTCAAAACAGCAGCCCCGAGACATGACCGTACCACGCGCTGGAAACCGACGAGCGTCCGTACGGGCGGCCCCCTGGGGGCCGCCCAAACATATTTACGCAAACTGCCACTCTCCAACGCTATAAATACCCCTAGCCTCTTCCCATTTCAATAGCCACTTCCCCTCTCTTCAGTCTGAGAGCTTTGAGTCCACCCCTCCATCCTTTAGCCCATTCCTCCACCAAGGAGAGCTCGAGTGAGGAGAACCTAGCCCTGGTCCAGCCCAGCCTGACCACTGGTCCAAGTCTCCCAAGCCATCTAAGTCTTGATCCACCACTCAAAGCCAATCCTTGCGACACCTCCGTCCATCTAAGTTGTTCCTTACTAGCATCATCTCATTCGCATCTAGCATAAGTGCAACATTTACTTTTCTTCCAACCCCCCTGCTTCACTGCAAGCACTTTGATTATTCAAACACACAGCATGTATCTCGCATAAAGCACCTGTCAGTTCGAGCGTATGCTCTGGGCTTGCCTGTTAGTGGAACCTGCCCATCAGAAACTCTTACTTTCAGACCTGCATTCATGTACATATCACTACAAGCACTTTGATTATTCAAACACACAGCATGTATCCCGCATAAAAGCACCTGTCAGTTCGAGCGTATGCTCTGGGCTTGCCTGTTAGTGGAACCTGCCCATCAGAAACTCTTACTGTTCAGACCTGCATTCATGCATCATGTCATCTATGAGAATATACGAGGATTAAAACAGACTTTCAAGTATTAGTTCGATTCTGTGAAGTAGAGACCGTACTTCGGTACGGGCAGTGTGTGGGGTGGTTAACCTCTTCTCACCCTGTAACCGTGATCCCTTACCTCGAATCTCTGGCCGCAGATCAATTTTAGAGGAAGGAATCTTCGGATCCCCTTCTCTAACGTTTCTACGGGGTCTAGCCGACCGTAGATTCAAAATAACTGGCTAGTGGCGACTCTGGTCTTATATAAACTCATTTAAACACATCCAGCTTAACACAACAACTAAACAAAGCCCTCGAGAACGAGGCAAGCCAGTGGCACAAACGGCGATTCGCACTCACGCATCCTCTTTTTCTTTTTCCGAAAGGAAAGGGACGAGAATGTCATGTGGGAGCGCGAAAACGGTGAGGGTCCACAAAATGGCGACTCCACTAGGGATAAGCTAGTCCCATTAGTCGTGATCCAACTTGAAAAACAGAATCATTCCTATACTTAAAAGTCATTAGTCCTCATACAATCTCATCTGCATAGCATTCTACCCAAAATCCAAAAAAATAGAAAACCCTAAAATCCAAAAAGAGTAGAGTATAGTCCTCACCATTGCGCCTCATCGGGCTCAACGTGTTCGGAAACAACTTCCCTTCCGCAGCCTAATCCGCACTCGGGCACAGCAAGCCATGTTCGACCACGAAGAAGAAACTCATCTCTTCCCTGCTCTTGAGATGACCGAAGCGCAACCTCCAGCGCAACAGCCAATTGAGAATACGCCAATCATACAAGAATTGGCACAAGGAATGAGAGCAATGCAAGAAATGCTCTTGCAATTCATGCAAGCACAAGCCACCGCAGCAGCAAACAATCAGGTTGGCCCAGTTCAGCAATCTCAGCAGCCATGCCGGGTCCCTCCGGCCTCCAGTTCATATCAAGCACAACCATCGGAGTCTGCCCAAGACTACCGATAGCAGCCATCTCAGCCCTTCGCTATGGGGCATCCTCCTCAATACCTTCTCGCAACGACAGGGCCATCTTAGAGCACTCCCGTCGCAGGGACTTCCAGTCAGCTTCCAGTCAATCTTGCAAACAACAGTCTCAGTAGATCTCAGCATGTCCCCACCGAGGGGACCCCTTTTCAATTTCAGCACATCCCCGCCGATGGGATTTCAATTCAATTTCCAGCAACAGGGACAACACTGGTGAATGCCCACAATGGGGGTCAGTGTCAAGCCCACATCAATCAGCGGACAGTGGTGAATACCCAACAAGGGGGTCACTTCCCAACATCTCAGCCTCCTGTAAATAGGAGCACTTTTTAATTTGAGCACATCCCCGCCGATGGGATTTCAATTCAATTTCCAGCAACAGGGACAGCACTGGCGAATGCCAACAATGGGGGTCAGTGTCAAGCCCACATCAATCAGCGGACAGTGGCGAATACCCAACAAGGGGGTCACTTCCCAGCATCTCAGCCTCCTGCAAACAGGAGCACTTTTCAATTCCAGCACATCCCTGCCAATGGGATCACAGTTAATTTTCAGCAATCTTCAATTCAGCAAACTCCAGTTAATTTCCAGCAATCTCCAGTTAATTTCCAGCAAGTTCCAGTTCAACCTTCAGTACAGTCTCCAGTTCAGTTACCATCATTTCAAGCACAAGTTCATCCGAATCCAGTTCAATCATCAAATCTACTTCAGCAACCCACGGTTGCTTTTCAGCAAACCCATAGGGTCGAAGACATCGACCACTATGCCGAAGAAGAACGTGCCTTACTCCAAGAGGCACCAGTCGCTCGAGCAGATCATTCAGGACTGGACGAGTTGCTGGAGCAGTTCCAGATCTTGCAAAATCAGCTTCAGGGACAACAAGAAATCGATCTACCTTCGACCAAGTTCAGAGACTTGTGCCCTTTCCCAGATGCTCAAGTACCTCAAAACTTCGAGGTACCAAAATTCAAAAGATACGATGGCAGCGGTTGTCCCACAGTACATCTTAAGGCCTTCTGTGGAGAGCTGAGTGCAATCTCAGGAAATGAAGGGGCCCTCATTCGTTTGTTCCAAAAATCTCTGAAGGGCGATGCCCTAGATTGGTACACCTCATTGGACTGCCACCGCATCAGGACGTGGGAACAGCTTTCCTAGGCTTTCATCGACAGATTCGCATACAATCTCAACATAGCACCCAGAAGAGCCGACCTCGCAGCTCTCAGGCAAAGGAGTGATGAGACATTATCTGCCTACGTGGGACATTGGCGAGCTATGGCAGCCAGAATGCGAACACCTATCGACGACGAAGAACAAATCTCCATGATTGTTCATTCAACATATCCGGAAATATCTGGATATCTCATCTCGCATCCATACGCGAATTTCTCACAATTGATCCTTGCTGGAGAGCAAGTCTAAGCAGGAATCCGTGCCGGGACAATCTCCCCATGGCCTCATCAAGCCACTCCAATCAAAAGGAATAGAGTGGAGGGAAGACCCATCGGATATGGGAACAGAAACCGCAGCGGTTCTCCTCCCCGCCCGACAGAGGTAAACAATATCAGCACCACTGCTCAGGGTAATCAATACGCTCCCCCACAGGGACATCAACAGCATCAGCAGAATCAGGTTCAGCACCAACCTCAGAGGTATCAACCACGACCAAATCCGCAACCACAGCCACAACTACCTCGACAGCAGCAGCAGTTCAGAGGAAACGGTCAATACTCATACCAGAATAGGCAGAATTATAAGGAGCTCAGGAAGTTCACTCCACTTACTCAGCCACTTAGTCAAGTCATGACTATGCTGGTACAAAATAGTTACTCACTCTGATAACACCTAGGCCTCCTCCTCATCCTCTGCCTCCAAACTACCGAGAAAATGAGTACTGTGCCTACCATCAAGGGCGTGGCCACACCATTGATCGATGCTTTACTTTGAAGAATGCCATACAAGATCTGATCGACGACCGAAAGATCGTCATTTCGGTCCCTGGAACTCCTGCAGCAGCTTCCACCAACATTCTTCAAAATCCTCTGCCTCAACATCTGACGGATCCCAGTTCATCTCGTGGCCCCACCGTCAACAGCATAGGAGAAGGAGAGCGCATCGATCGATTCTTCTCTCCTATCCAGTCCATTCATGCCTACACTTATGGGCCAACAAATCCTCCTCCGATCTTGCAAAGGGCAAGTCCTTTTCTTGCTTCAGTCTCCGAGCCAGTAGTACTCGAAGGAACACTTTCATATGATGTGTCAGTTGTGCAAAGGGCATCCTACAGCCCTTCATGTTGGGAGCCAGTCATTCTGGAAGGAGCACAATCATACATCGAGCCCACATACGAGCCTGTCATCTTGCAAGGGGCAACTCCAGTTCAAGAACAATCCAATCCGCAATGGAGGGATTATACTCATCAACAGCAAGAGCCCATTGTCTTGGAAGGAGCTCCTTCAGTTGAGCCAGTCATATTGCAAGGGGCAAATCCCGGAGGCGTGTCAATCACACTACGGCAGCTGGGACGAACAGAGAAACCTCTTGCTATATCAAGAGGACCAGTATTCATTCCATGGGAGCCTCTTGCTCCAGGAACGGTCAAGCCAGGACCGCAACCTTATGTGATCTATGAAGACAAGCCTCGATATTACCCATTCAACACAGGCAACAATGTAGTTCTCAAGGCAAAAGCTCCATACGAGGAAGACCTGGTACTCACACCAGCACCGTTGCAAGAACCGGTGATCCTAGAAGGCAGAGGTGGGGAAAATTATAAAGAGGTCCCATGGCACTATCCAGAATGTGCGGAGGTGGGAAACATGAATCCCAATGGGCGTTGCATCTAAAGATATAATCAAAATAGAGGAGATCCCAAAGGCGCTCTCTCAGGCCTTGGCAACAAAAATGAAGCCGCATACGATGTGGCGACTCAGCTCAAGTCAATCCCTACTCAAATCTCAGTATGGGAATTACTCTGCACATCTCGCATACACCGAGAAATGTTTGCCAAAACCTTGAGCGATGCTCACGTCTCCTCCGATACGGCACCAGAGATGATAGCATTGATGATTGGACAGCTCCTGGCTCCACGCGCCATCACCTTCACAGATAATGAGTTGCCACCGGAAGGACGCGATCATGGACGATCCCTCAACATAGCATTACGATACAAAGACCTCTGTGTCCCGCTGGTCCTTATCGATAATGGCTCGAGCTTAAACGTCTGCCCACTCAAGACTGCGGAACGTCTGGGAATCAGTCCTTCTTGATTCCGACCGAACACCATATGCGTCAGAGCATTCGACAACACCCGCTGATCAGTGGAAGGGGAGGTCGACATAGAGGTACAGATAGGTCGAAAAATCTCCACCATCACATTCCAAATTCTGGATATATCAGCCTCTTTCAACATGTTGCTCGGACGACCTTGGCTGCACAAGGTTGGAGCTGTGCCATTAACCCTGCATCAACGAGTGAAATACATCTGTGGAAATCAAGTGATCTCTATCCATGCAGAGAAGGAGCTTATCATTCTTTCCAATACTGCTGCCACTAGGGCTGAAAGTTGGGCCGGTTCAACCCGACCGACCCGTGATCGACCCGACATTGGGTTGGGCTTGGGCAAGAAGTATCGAACCCGATCTTGAGCTTGGGCTATGATAACATCAACCCGATGAAGTTTGGGTCGGGCTTGGGTTGAGGTCTCGGGTTGCCCGACCCAACCCAAACCCGATCTATATACAAGTTAATTATACTTTTATTATACTTTGTGAAGTAAACTTATAATGTTTACATGTATTTTAACTTATTTGTTTAGGAAAGTGAAGTTCTTTACATAAATAAGTACATATATAATTAATAAAGCCATAGGTACAAAAAAATAAGGCGTGTATTGAAACATAATAGACTAATGTAACAACGAAAATATTAACATGTATCAACCCGACCAACCCGATCAACCCGACCGAGCCCGCTTGGGTTGGGCTTGGGTTGAGAATTCCCAACCCGAGGTTGGGTTGGGTTGGGCTAGGGTTGAGGTATAGAAACCTTGGGTTGGGTTAGGGTTCAGCACCAACCCGACCCAACCCGCCCAACTTTCAGCCCTAGCTGCCACTGAACCAGACATCCCGGTCATCGATATCCAGCACTCTGAAGAAGACATCCCGTTTCACAGTTTCGAATTCGAGACTGTGAACTCTATCGCCAATCCAGAACCGATAAGGGTGGACCATGTCTTTTCACCGGCAGAGCGTTTGAGCCTCAAATACCGAATGAAGAATCACTTCAAGTCCAGAAAGATACTGCTGGTATATAACCAACGCAAATGGGGACTCGGATACAGGGCAATCTTCATGGACAAAGGAAGGAAGAAATTTCGGTGCTCACCTATCCAATTTGTCAAGCCAGGAGAACCTTGCAAAGATCCAGGAGGGAATCAACCGACTGCGCTACACAAAGGCCTCCCGATGAGCCTAGTTTGGGCCACGTGGCCCCCCATTCGATGGGATCAGATTCTCGAACCGTCTAAGCCTCCAGAAGAAGAAGGAAATGATGAAGATGAAGAAGGAAGTCAAATATAGCAGCTTCAGGACCAGGTTACTCTGACACCTGCTCCCAACCAGGGGCACAACCTGCCCGCTTCAATTCCAGTCAGCCAGGGGCACAACTTTCCCACCTCAGCATCAATCAACAAGGGGCATGACTTGCCCATCTCTGCAGAATCAACATCATCAATCACCAGCCAAGGGAGAAGCCGCACATCCATTAGACCAAGAAAGGGAAATGGCCAACCCTAGCTTGGTCTGATGTCCAGGTTCCAAACTCATGTCTAGCCGTAGAACCAGACGAACTGCAATGCGAGGTAAGTGACCCGGGAGGGACTGAGTATGACTCAGATCTCGAACCCGACCAGCAAGAAATCATGGTCATTGAGCTAGACTGTGATTCTTCGCCCGAATCATCAACCCCCACCTCTTCGGGGGAGGAAGTGTGGGGTTCTGAATGGTCATCCGTTCCCCTAACTTTTAAATCAGCCAAAGAGCCATCTGAGGGCTCTGGCTTAAAAAAAACGCCTGTTTAAGCAGCGACCGGAACTTTGGAACAAGTTGGGCTCAATCATGGTCTGCAATGCCCACTTGTTCAAAGTCCCGTGAATTTCGAAAATCCAACAAAAATAAAAAAAACTTTCAAAAGCCAAAAAATCTAGCATTTCCATTTCAGAAAAATCTCAAAAATAAAAAAACATTTCTTTTCTTGCATTCAATAATGTGCCAAGTTCATGTAAAGAGTCACATGAGTTTGAAGTTGAATCATATGATTTTGACATCAAATTAGACTTCGAGCTCATGGGTCTAGACGAAGCTCGGGATGAGGAAGATGATGATCCGGTTTCCGAAGTAGAGGATCTCCTCAAGAAGTTCGAATCCAAAGCCAATGTTGTAGCCGATGATTTTGAGATAGTAAACTTGGGGACACCTGAGATCCCTAGTAAAGTACGAATTAAAAAATCTTTGCCACCAGAGATGAAGCAGAGAATGATAGAGTTCCTAGCTCCAAGATTGTCCAACTTTGCGTTCTCATATGAAGACATGCCGGGGCTCGATGAAGAGCTCGTGGTACACCATCTGCCGACCAAGGCAGATATGAAGCCAGTGAAGCAGAAACTTCGAAGAATGAAGCCAGAATGGGCTCTAAAAGTCCGAGATGAAGTCATCAAACAGTACAATGCGGGATTCTTAGTAGTCTCCAACTATCCTGAATGGCTCGCCAACATCGTACCAGTACCAAAGAAGGACAGCAAGGTTCAAATGTGTATCGACTTCCGAGATCTCAACAAGGCCAGTCCTAAAGATGACTTCCCTTTGCCACATATCGACACTCTGGTCGACAATACTACTGGATACAAGGTCTTCTCATTCATGGATGGGTTCTCAGGTTACAATCAGATCAAGATGGTCATCGAAGATCGCGAGAAGACATCGTTTATCACTCCCTGGGGAACTTTCTGTTATAGGGTAATGCCGTTCGGTCTGAAGAACGCAGGAGCAACATATCAGCGAGCAATGACAGCACTATTCCACGACATGATGAACAAAGAGCTTGAAGTATATGTGGACGGTATGATCGTCAAATCTTGCACAATCGAAAGACACTTTGAAGATCTGAAGAAATTATTCAACAGATTAGAAAAGTACAAGCTCTGTCTCAACCCTCAGAAATGTGTCTTCGGTGCAATGGGGGGTAAGCTCCTCAGCTTTATGGTGAGCGAGGATGGCATCAGGGTCGACGAGACGAAAACCAGAGCAATCATCGAGATGCCCCCTCCTAGAACAGAGAAAGAAATTCGTGGCTTCCTCGATAGAATTCAATACATCAGTCGCTTCAATCCACAGCTCACACCTATTTGTGAGCCCATTTTCAAGCTCCTTCGGAAGAATGTTCCAAAAGAATGGAATGAT
Source organism: Liriodendron chinense (assembly GCA_003013855.2). Classification (NCBI taxonomy): domain Eukaryota; kingdom Viridiplantae; phylum Streptophyta; class Magnoliopsida; order Magnoliales; family Magnoliaceae; genus Liriodendron; species Liriodendron chinense. Next base: position 69,061 of record PVNU02000669.1, on the reverse strand, counting down.
GATTGCCAAGTCGCCTTCGACCGCATCAAGAGATATCTCATGAATCCTCCAGTCCTAGTGCCGCCCACTCCTGGACGTCCACTGTTGTTATACATCTCGGTAGCAGCAGAAGCCATCGGCTGTGTCCTCGGCCAGCACGACGAGACCGGGAAGAAGGAACAAGCAATATACTATTTGAGCCGAAAGTTCACCGACTACGAGACCAAGTATTCCTCGATCGAGAAGACTTGCCTCGCCCTAGTCTGGGCAACTCAGCGACTCCGCCAATATATGATTGCATTCCCTATTCTCCTCCTCGCTCACATGGATCCGCTCAAGTACCTGTTCGAGAAACCGACACTCACTGAAAGGATAGCTAAATGGCAGCTACTCCTGTCTGAGTTTGACATCACCTATGTCACTCAGAAGGCAATCAAGGGGCAGGCCCTCGCCGATCATCTTACCGCCTACTCCCTCCTGGATTATCAACCGCTCAAGACATTCTTCCCTGATGAAGATCTCTTGCTTATTGAAGGGGAAGAAAAGAAGAAGAAAGATGAATGGACATTATTTTTCGATGGCGCAGCAAATTCTAAAGGGAGTGGTATCGGAGCGATTCTCTACTCTCCAAATGATGTCCCTATTCCTATCTCAAGGCGCATAGCATTCTAATGCACCAACAACATAGCAGAGCACGAAGCATGAATCGCTGGCTTAAGGGAAGCCATGATCTTGGGCGTCAAGAAGCTACGAGTATTTGGAGACTCACAGCTTATCATCAATCAGACCAATGGCGAATGGAAAATCAAGGACGAGAAGCTGATACCATATCATGTGTATCTTGAAAATCTGATCGAAGAATTCAAAGAAGTCACCTTCTCATACATGCCCAGAGCCAAGAATCAGTTTGCAGATGCTCTCGCCACACTCGCATCAATGCTCGAGATCCCGAAAGGAGCTTCAGAATGGGAACTCACAGTCGAAATTCAAGATGAACCTACTTTCTGCCTGCAAATAGAAGAAGCCGAAGCTGTCCCTGACAAGCCCTGGTATGCCGACATCAAGCAATATCTCGAAACCCAGGAGTATCCGGAGTCAGCAACAGCAACAGATCGCCGAACCATCCAGCGTTTGGCCGTCCAGTTCACCATCAGTGGTGAAATTCTTTACAAGCGATCCTATAATCACAACCTCCTTCGATGCGTCGATGAAACAGAAGCTGCAAAGATCATGAAAGAAATACACGAAGGAATCTGTGGCCCACACATGAACGGGCACATGATGGCAAAGAATATTCTACAACTCGGCTACTATTGGCTCACCATGGAGACAGACTGTTGCCAGCACGTTAGAAAATGCTTCAAGTATCAGGAGCATGGGAATCAAATCCATGCCCCCTCATCAGAATTATACAACCTGACCACCCCCTGGCCCTTCTCCATGTGGGGACTCGACATCATCGGCAAGATTAGTCCCAAAGCATCAAATGGTTATGAGTACATACTTGTGGCAGTCGACTACTTCACCAAGTGGGTAGAGGCAGCCTCCTACACCACGATTGCAGCATCTCAGGTGATCAAATTCATGAAGAACAACATCATATGTTGGTATGGAATCCCCAATGCTATCATCACAGATAATGGGACACTGTTCGTCAACAAGAAGATTGATGAGTTCTCAGCAAGTTCAAGATTCAACGTCATCGATCAAGCCCCTACCGTCCTCAGATGAATGGTGGGGTAGAAGCAGCAAATAAGACAATTGTCAGGATACTCGAGAAGATGGTCGTGACCTATCGAGATTGGTCGGATATGCTCTCATATGCACTTTGGGCTTATCGAATGTCTGTACGGTCTGCTACGGGCGTTACTCCTTTCGAACTTACTTATGGAATGGAAGCAGTTCTGCCAGTCGAGGTGGAAATACCATCACTACGAGTGTTACTCGAAAGCGGAATTGAAGAAGGAGAATGGCAACGGGCCAGATTCGATCAGTTGCATCTAGCAGATGAAAAGCGTATGCGTGTACTAAGTCATTCCCAGTGTTATTAGAAAAGGATCGCTCGGGCGTACAACAAGAGAGTCCGAAAAAGAAGTTTCAAGGTAGGCAACATTGTCATGAAGAAGATTCTACCGTCACACCTTCCGGATCCGAGAGGAAAGTTCAAACCCTCGTGGAACGGGCCACTGATCATCAGAGAAGTACTTCCCGGAGGCGCCCTCAGACTCACCAGCATGAGAGGGGTGGATCTTCCTGAGCCAATCAACGCCGACAAAGTGAAAATCTTCCACGGGTAAGTCATCCTGACCTTATCAAGAGTTACCTTAATAGAGCTGAAGTCAAGAGGTCGAAGCTAAAACCTTTGCGATATCATTTCCATCCACCAACAAGTGTTTCAAATAAGGAGATTCAAAAAGAAGAAAAAAAAAGAATACAAAAAAGAACAAAAAAAAAAGAGAAAAAGAAAAAGGGAAGCCAAAGAAAGGCACCCGAGAAAACTCAACCCAAGAAGAAACACAGTCATCCATCCATTCATCTCAGAAGGGTCTTTAGCTAAGACCAACAGCTCTATCATCATAACTTAGGATAAGGGCTGAAAGACTGCCATCGGCCGGCAACGACGGATTCCCGACCTCTAGCCGCCACAGTTATCTAAAGATCCAGAAAAAAAGAAAAAAAGAGACAATGTGTGCCTAAACAAAAAGGGCGGAGTGAAAACCCGAAAGAGCGCTCCGAGTAAAAACAGTGGGCATACAGCGGGCTTGGTGAAAACCCGAAAGGGCACTGAGGGTAAGAACAGCATAACCGTCAAGGGGCAGGCAAGATCAAACACCCGGGACGTGGTGAAAACCAGAAAGGGCGCCACGGGCAAAAATGACGGGAAAATGCCGACTGTGGTGAAAACTCGAAAGAGCGCTGCAGGCAAAAATGGCTCAAATAGAAAAAGAGAAAAAAATTAAAGTGCAGGTACCAGGAAGTCAGACAGTCCAGATCGGTTCAAGCAGTCACAGTTCAAGAACAAGAAGAAGTGTAGTCAGGAACGAAGAGCTCTACAAATTCCGACAATCTTGGGAGGCAATAGTTTCCGTTGCCTACACCTCTAGGGAATCAAAGGAGCGCTCAAGTCAAATCTCGAGACATCGGTCAAAGCATTGGCCGAGCCCCAGTTCTGATTCCTATATCCCACACAAAATCCAGACACACTCACAAGACATGGCACAATAGATTTTCAAAAGTTTTCTCTTTTTTATTAAAAGCATCATATTTCTTTTACATATATCACTCATCTCTTTCAAAAAAAATACAAAAAATCCATCATCATCAATCACATACCATGCAAAAAAGAATGTGCAGGTGGCCAACACAATCAATCTCTACCCTCCTCCTCGGCCATATCAGGTAAGTCCTCTGACTCATAATGAAGTAGTCTCGCTCTCAACCTGCTCACCTCCATACGCAGGTAATGCACCTCATTGCGCTCAAGGGTATGGATCATGGCCTTCTCCTCAGATAACCTCTGATCAGCAGCCAACCTCCTCGACATCATCTCACAATGATACCGAAGTGCAGAGATCTCAGACAGCAAATAGCCATGAGTGGCCAAAAGGAAACCAGGATCAATGAACGGGCGCTCCTAAAAGGGTTCATATGAACCAGATGAAGAGCCGGCATCTCAAGGATATCCTGCTCATCCTCATCAGCAGTCTAGTGCCAGCAAGGGATACATCGATACAAAGACTGCTCAGCAACCCAGTACTGATATGGGGCGGTCGCCATCGGAAAAACCCGCAGCTCAAAACCAAGCAAATCGGCAGTCAAGTAAATCGCCCAAGATCCATCGACCCGAGTCCTAAAGTCAGAGGTTCTGGATGGAAGTGTTCGACGCCCGATGCTCGTGAAAGCAAAAAGAGGAACATCCTGCTCATATCCAAACTGCCGTAGGAACCGGACAGGGTGGTAAGAAAAGTAAGATCGAAAGCCTACCAGCATCAGAGGAAGGCGGTGTGCATTGAGAAGCACTGGAGGAAGTGAAAGCCAAGATGACTCCCAACGAACATTCTAGTCACGAAGTTCAGCGAACATCCTGCGATACAAAGGCTCGCTCATCCTAGCTGTATGCGGAAGAAACTCCATGATGTGCCGCATAAGGTTTGGGCGATGGGTGTCAGGAAAAGGTACAGGAACGGTCAACGAAAGACGCTCCCATAGCCAAACCTGATCATAAGAAGGAAAAGAAGTTCAGCTAGAGCAAAGCAATTTCTAAAAAGCAAGAAAGAAAAGGTACAGAAAAGATACCTGAAGAAATGCACAGCAACCGCGAAGGACACGAGTGTGGCCCAGGGCACAGTCAGTCAGCCCATCAAACAGCTTGGCCAAGATGAGAGAAATGATCCCCTGCCGTCGGATAGCTCAACTCATCACCTCAAAAAGCAAAGGAGTCTGGGACCTGCGCCATCCCGAGAACAGCACCACAGCTATCAAGCAGAACATCAGTGCGTTCCGAGCAAGGATAAAATCGGCCACACTCCGAGGATCCGAAAAAAGATCATACAGTAAGTCCAAGGAGAACACTACAGCATCCTGGCCGGCAGCTGCAGGCCGAACAAGATAAGGGATCCCGAATCAGTTGCGGTGTGGCAGTCTTCGGCGAGAAATACTAAGTATAATCCCAAGGTAGGCCTGTCAAGCGTGCAAGCTCCTCCAAAGAAGGTCCCATCTCCATATCGTTGAATGCGAACAAGTTCAACGAAGGGACCCAGTCAATCAAGGCAGCTCCGAGCATCCTCCAATCAATGTCAACTCTAGCCATATGGATCAGACTGCCGAACCCATAGGACTCCAAATCCCAAATCTCATAAGCTGACAAACTATCAAGCCAAGTAAGCAGCCGTGGTGAGCAAGAAGGACGAGGAAGCAGCTGACAAGTCCTCACTGGTACCCCCTCCAGAACAAAAGGCTCAGAAACCAATGACAGCTCATCGAGGATCGGAAGATCAACGGGCGAAGGAGAAGAAAAAGCTGGAACCTCTGCAGACTCGACAGCCCCTGACCTACCCTGATCAGTAACAGCTATGTCTGATATAGTCGCATCACTGTCTGAAACTGTCATAACCTGAACCGCATGAGAAGACTCGCCCACCTCATGAACAGAGTGCGCAAAAGATCGACGATCAGGAGAAGGACGATACTCTCCAGCAAAAGGGCTATCGGCAATGATCACACCTCACATCGTGGCATCCTGGCCAATCTGACCATAAAAAATGCATCTGAACCATCAAGAAGGGTCCCGGCTACCCCGATCAAAGAATCAACGGTCATATCTGGACCTGCGGCCCTCTCCAACAGGAAATCATGAATTCAGTCATCATCCTGGTCGATCAAAGGGATCATCGAGGCATCCACACCGTCCATCATCAGGGGGACATCATCAATGATCACATCAAGTCCACCCAAACAAGTATGCCGCACATCTTGGCCCTCATCAAGAGCATCCAAACGATCAAAGGTATCATCTGAACCATCCATCCCATCCAGACATGAGATCAGCCCATCTATGTCCATCATACCCCCATCACCACCATCAATCACATCATCTAGGTGGCCTACAGACAAGGGATGCATAGCCTCACCAATGGCCACACTCCCCATCTCATCCATACCATCCAAAATCCCATCATCTAATACTCCATTCAAATCCAAATTTACAGCTATCCCACCATTTATAGAGTCATTCAAAGCTCCACCAACCACCAAGCTTAAGTCTTCATCAATACCCCCTCTTAATGCCCCATCTACCCCATCCATTAAAGGCATCTCCCCTTTATCAAAGCTCATTTGAAAATCTGAAGTGTGGGACCCATCATGAACAGTCCCTAGAGTCCTTAAATCCCCATCGTCCATTGTTTGAGAGAGGATAAAGTGAGAAGAAGACAAAAAGAGAAGAAAAGATGAGACAAAGAGAGGAAACATGGCTGGAATCGAAAAGCCTGGTACAGGGAATGAGGAGACAGCAACAGAAGGTAGGGGAGGAAGGTCCGAACCAGAACTCGCATGGACCGCACAAGAGGCGAGTCCTGGGAGACCCGCTCTGGGCCTCCAGTACGGACGCGCTCTCTCTCTCTCTCCGCTGGATTGGCTCCATGGTCGTTGGTAGGTGAGGCTGACAGTCCACATCAGCAGATGGCATCCTGAGGGCCGCCCAAGGCCCCAATCCACTCCAGATTTTGATTGAGGTTGATCAGAATCATTTGGAAGGTACCCCACCTATCCAATCACAAAGCACTGCGACTAGAATGGGTCTGATCAAGTCAAAGAGAGGGAAAGATGATCAAGAGGGGGCCACAAGCAATCCGAGTCATTCAAAGACTAAATCATCATGATCTAAACCATGGAAGAACCTACATGAGTCATCAAATAGCAGGATCAAAGGCCCGATCATCAAGAAAGACGGTCGGAACCCAAGATCTGATCATTAAGTGGGCCCACAATGCCGAATCCAGCAATCTGATCCATTCAAGCCATCATCCATGCAATTAAGAAGTCTCCAGTCAAAGCATTCAGACATCATCAAGGAATTTGAGACAAGTCAAAGATTGTATATTCATTCAGAAGATTTTTATACAGAAGAAAGAAGAAGGTCATACATCAAGTAAGCTGAATACAAAAGCGAGCTACAGGTCACCAACATAGTCATCATCGTCCCTCCTCTCGTCCCACTCTCGACGATGAAGATCCATCAAAGGAGCTGTCACCGAGCCTCCAGCATATCTGCGACGGCCCCCAGGAATATAGAGCGGAGGAAGCAGAGGCCCCTGGCCATACAGCAAGTACCACTCATCATAATCGCGATCCGGGATCGTGAAACGAAACCCGGGCTGGCCCACAAGAGCGTCAGCTATCTCCTCCGCTGGGATCTGAGTAGCTGGAGGAGGTGCATAACAAGGGACTCTAGCCACTTCGGTAATCTGTCGAAGCAGTCTCTCACCCAGATACCACTGAAATGATTCAGCATCAGAAAGCATGATCCGGAGGTATGAAGCATCATAGGTCTCCACACGTTGAGGGGTGTAGTAGAGAGGAAAGTTGGCGTATGGCATCCGAGCAAGCTACAACAAGGGAGACCATCACGATCAATTACAGTACAGCACGAGGGATAAGGAAAGCAAGATACTTACATCTTCGACGGTCAATCCGTCTATGTCAGCACGCTAGTTGTCCCTGTTCGCTCGCCTCAAGTGTAAGGCTGCGATGTAGTAATAAATCTCGGTAAGACCGAGGTCGATCCACAGGGAAAGAAGTAAACAATTCTAAGTACTCTAATAACTAGAATATAAGAAGTTTAAGAAAGTAGTTTTTCACATGAAATAGGAAAATCTGAAAATAAGAAGAACTAGAGCATCAAGGATCCACTTGTAGTGGTCTAATGCCAATCCATTCATCCAAGTACAACACAATTAGAATCAAAGTCCTATCTCTCATCTAATTGGAAGATATAACATTCAAGCACAAACAATCCCACTTAAATCTGAAAATTAGATTTCTAGTTCTAATGAAGCACATAGAACTTGAACTTGTAGCCTTCGGAGTAACAGCCATGCCTATGGACTATGGCATGCTCAAGGGTTACTACAATTCTAATTCAAACAACCCAATCATGGTAATCTTAGAGAATTGCAAGGAACTCATGTCCGGAGCACACAAACTCTCACAAAACTTCTAAAAAAACCAAACTTTATTCAAACTAGAACTTCAAAATCCAAAATTAAGAAAAGGGTACTTGAAATAAAAGAATTAAAGCATTGGAACCAACTATAAATTTCACCTCTAGCTCTAGCTAAGAGGTTAGCTAAGGAAAAACATATTAAAACTAGAACTAGAACTAAGAAAAGGAAGAAAAACTAGCTGGAGGAGGCTAGGTAGCCTCCTGGGACTTGAACTCCTTGCTTTCCACGTCCTTGGTTGATTTGGAATAGAAGAGAGCACCTCCTTTTATAGTGCAGCAATAGTACAGCAACATAGCAGAATTTGTTTCGCTTGGTACGGCTTAACCAATGGTCGGATTGCCTTCAAATTTGGTTTGTAGCTTCTTTGTAATGTGATCTTCCAAATAGATGATTTAGATTTCCAAGATTATCCTCTGAATGGGCCCACCAATCACATCACCGACCGCCTCTCAAAATCGCGCACTTTGGGTACCTTCAGAACCAGTCATCTTGCTTTCAATGCCCCGGAGTGTACAGAGGTCGGATTGATCTCAAATTTTAAACATTAGTAGAAAACTTCATCCTCTACATGATAGACGGATTAGATTGTCCAAAACAATCCCAAAATATAGTCCGAAAATTAGAACACTTAGGGCTTTTATAAACTCTGCGCAGTTGGATCTTTCTGGATGGTCCATCTTTCTTCAACCGGTACGATCAAACCACACATCCTTTTGATCTGAAACTTTTGTGGTTATTCATATATGGATGTGTTCTAAAATATGGTCAAAGTAGATTCTTCATATCATCAATGATGAGTCCTCTGGACCGGCCCAGAGTTGAACAGCGAAATCTGGAACTTTCTGGACAGTTCGTATTGTTTTGTCCACCACGGTCAATCCGTAGCTCCGATCGACACGAAACCACTTGGGTTAGTTCGGCGTCGAGCTCCTCTTCGACATGGATGTGTTAGATTTCCAAATATCATCAAGATGGCTTCAGAAAACTGGTCCGAAAAACCAGGTGCGGGAATACATTGCTGTTTTAGAATCTGGAATCTGAAACTTGCATGGCCGACCGGTCACGACCGGTCGGACAGGGCTGGCCGACCGGTCATGACCGGTCAGGCTCTCTTTGGCATTACTCCAGCAAGCATGGCCGACCGGTCAAGACCGGTCGGGCTTCCTTGGCTGACCGGTCAAGACCGGTCGGTCTCTTTTTCTTCTTGTTTTCTTCCTTTCTTTCTTCTGTTTTCTTCTTTCTTTGCTTCCTTCTTTCTTTGGGTCCACCTTGGGCCTTCATCAAAGGCTCCAAATGGCCCCTTTTTGGTCTCTAATTGAGTGAAGTCCGCTCTCATTCCTATAATCACAAAACATGTGTTAGATGGGCCTTTAAATCATGAAAATCATGCAAACCATGTCATGTAATGGGCAATGCAATGTATAAATTGGAGGTTCAACAGTCCCCAGAAACTCGAGAGTTCCGCTGACGATTTTGTTGATGCCAATACATGTGGCGAAACAAAGATGGCTCAATGTCGTCTCGCATCCTCGGTGCAAGGTGGGGAAGATGGTCATAAAAGCAAGTCTGGGCAAGGGCACACCTAACGATTAGACAGAGAAAGAAGGTAAATGTCTCTAAGAAAAGGAGAAAGAAGAAGTACCTCAACGACAGGCCAGAAACCTGTGTAGGACCGGCTATTCCGACAGGTCTTATCCAGACCCTGAAAAATATGAGTCAGGATAGCCCCGTTCCAATTGTAGGGATGGTGAAGATCCTCAACTAAGCAAAGAAATTTAGGATCAACCCTCTCGATTGCGTGGCAGAGAAGGAAAGACCTGAAGGCATAAGTGATCATGGCCCGTGCTTTGTGGAGGGCCTCTAGCTCGGTAGTGGGGGTGACGGAGGCAAAAGTGTTGTAGAACCATCGCATCTTTACTTAATGGCCTTGGAATTCATCTTCGGGCGGGACATCACCAACAAGCCATAGCCAGTCAGTGGAAGTGATAGGAGCAAGAGAGCTGACTTAAGGAACAACTACCCCATGAAATGGAAAGCCAATTTGCATATAAATATCCAGGGGAGTTATTCCCCATTCACCACAAGGGAGTTGAAAAGTGTGGGTCTCATCCCGCCACCTCTCGCAAAGGGCCGCGAGCATCATGCGGTTGGCACTGTTGTTATGGAAGCGTAAGGTAAGGAGGCCAGCAAAAGGAGTACCAGCCAATACTCGTTCAAGCAAAGGCTGTGGATGCTTCACCTAGTTATCCCAGTGATCCCTGGTACCTCGACCTTTGATGGCGGGAAGAGGTTGGTGCTCCATAGCCAAGGAACACATATGGTCCCCTCGGCGGATGATGAAGGCAGGATCATCCTCGTCAATCACCCGGTGTCCTCTTGTACCATCCACCATTGAATCCTACAAGCTTGGTAAGGTAAGTCCCTATCCTTTACCCGTTAAAATCCAAATTATCATCCAGGAAACCCATGGGATTGGACTCACATTCAAATGCAAGATCCAAAGTCCAACTCCATGTGTTACTAGGGTATGTGTTGGGCCCATTAAAGAAGGCAAGGCCCACCTTCAAGAAGGTTGCATGCCATGCCTTAGGCAAAGAAGGTCCATCATCCAAGGACATACTTTGGACAACAAATACACTCAAGTGTCATGAGATCAACAAGGGAGAAGAATCCTACTTCACATGAGAAATCCCTCTTCAAAGTCCATATGTGGCCAAGGATTAATCCACTTTTTATGCCAAGGCCATGATTCTCACTTAAGATGTTTCCATCTTTTTACACATGTACATGGACAAGTGGAGAATAGGAGGGAAGTGGGCCCCCAAGAGCAACCTAAATGCCTCACCTCAATGGATTGAAGGGAGCACATAGCCCACTTGAAGAACATGAGGACCCATTCATGGGTTAACCATGGGCACTCCTATGTGCATCATCTTGATAAGAGTTTTGACCATAAGAGCACAACATGGAGGTCTACCCACAAACATATGAATCAAATAAGCTAATGGTAAAATTTTTGATGCACATAGCCCACATGAAGAATCAAAGTGGGAAATGCTCATGTAAGGACAAGTTTGGGCAACTTATGTGCACCAATTTCTTTACAAAACTAGGGGACCATTTGAGCACAAGAGGGCATGGCTTGATGAGTCACCCAACCATCATAGAAATGACTAAGAATGGTATACATAGCCCACTTGAAGATCAAAATCCAAAATGCCCCAAAGCATAGGACAAAATTGGGCAACTCATGGGTATCATTCTTTCTCACAAATTGAAAGAAAAATCACTCATCTTTGAGAATGATGGTGGATGACCCATTAAGCACCCCAAGAAAAGTTCAAGGAGCTATGGTCGCATGGAGAACTCACTTGAAGGAGGATCATCCATGATATTGATAACATCTAAGGAAACTCTTGAGGACCACTTTCCTACCCCACGGAAAAACCATTTGAACTTAGTGAGATTGTTGGAACAACTCACTCATGGGACTTGTAGATGATCAAGTAACTCAAGTCCTCCATCCATCAAAAGAAAAAGCATGAAAGGAAAAAATCCTACATGAACAAAGTGTAGTGGTGCACACATGGTCCAAAGAAATCCAAGTTTCAATGAGGGCCCAAAAGCCCATCCATATGGAAAAATCCTAAGGGACCCACCATACTTTGTACATAAGGATGTACATCATAATCAAGAGATGGTGGAAGATTTGGGCCATTTGTCCATAAAGGCCCAACTAAGAAATCTAGCCCACTTGAGATCCAAGTGAAGAATGGGCTAGTCACTTTTGTCCATACACATGTGAAGAAAGATGGGGCCACCCAAAGTGAGCCCCATGAGCCCAAAACTTGAGGTGGGCCCTACCATTCCCATGGGCCCAAACCTTGAAGAGAAAATGGAAAAGAAAAGAAAGCTCCAAAGGAAATGACAAGAAAGAGAAAGTAAGAGGGAGCCCAAAATGAAGCATTGGGCCCATCAAATACACCAAGGGCCATGACTTCACTTTGAACCCATTTGATACACATGAAAAGAGGCCCAACTCCCATGAAGAAAGATGGGATATTTTGCCATGCACACTTGATGGACATGGCAAAATTACCCTTTAAATACACATGAAGGGAGTGTGAAAAGAAGAAAAGAAAAAATGAAATGGCAAGCTTGCAATGTCCTTCTCCATGCACCACCTTTGAAATAGATTGGAGATCTAGAAAAAGGGTCAAGAATGCTTGGGCCCACCTTCACTCCTTTTGAAATAGCTACATGAAGAAAAGAAAGGAACCATGAGAAGAGATAATGAAGAAGGAAAAGGACAAGAAAGAGAAAGGGAGTGGTTCATACCTTTACCACTCACCAAAGAGGGACCACCTTGCTGTCCCAAAACTTCTCTAAGGCCCACCACTTGAGAGAAGCAAAGAACCACCAAAAGGAGAGAGAAAACTTTAAGAAAGAAAGAGTATGAGAGAGAGAAGAGAAAGATTGCACGTTGGAAGGGGTAAAGATGACCCATGTTATATAGAAAAGGAGAGGACACCCTTTTACCCAACCCACTGAATAAACCAGAGGGCAGGGACGGCTTGGGCGGCTCCCAGGGGGCCGTCCTACCTCCCACCTAGTTGAAACGACTTCTCACCCCCTCTCCTTGGGAAGAACTCCTCCTTGGGAAGGGTGGTTGCAAGTGAATCTTGTACCTCCTTGTAAGAATGAAGTGATGGAAGAGAATGGTGAGAAAAAGTAAGGAATCTCACCAAAATCTCATCTTGTGAGAAATTGGTGAGAAATTGGCTTGATGATGTGGAAAAGTTCCATGGAATTTTCAAGAAAAAGAAAAAGAATTGACTAGGTCAAATAGCGATCTCAACCATCCAAAGGCATGACCTGATGATCTGAACCATTCTAAGAAGAATCCCCAGAATCTCCCACCTTGATTGCTACTCTCTTGTACATAGTGTGGTCCGAAGACCTTAAACTACATCGGGATCAAGATCCCGAGGGACTTTTTAAATAAAAATCGGTAGCAGTCTGGATCGTTCGAATCAAGATCCGCTGACACCGGACATTTTTTCAAAAAATAAAAAAATGCGTTTGCCCTGCTTGTACATATTTTGGGTCTGAAGACCTTAAACTACGTCGTGATCGACATCCCGAGAGATTTTCAATAAAAACCGGTATCGGTCTTGATTGCTCGAGTCAAGATCTGACAACACCGGACATTTTTCAAAAAACCACAATATATATATATATATATATATATATATATATATATATATATATATATATATATGCATTTCCAGCACTCTCTTATACAGTTTTGGGTCCGAAGACCTTAAACTACGTCAGGATCAAGATCCCGAGGGATTTTTAATAAAAATGGGCATCGATCTTGACCCTCAAAGTCAAAATCGATGACTCAGAATATTTTTCAAAAATCACAAAAAAGAATGTATTTTCAGCATGTACATATTTTTTGTCCGAAGACCTTAAACTACACTGGGATTAACTTCTCGGGGGACCTTTTCCTGCTTTTAACAAAAAACCGGCATCGGCCTCAACCGCTGGGATCAAGGTTTGATAACCCGGATCATTTTAAAAAAACACCAAATTTTTTTTTGAGTTTTCCATAAAAACCAGTATCAATCTCAACCACTTGAGTTGAACTCTGGAACCTTTTCAAAAAAATAAAAAAATTCACCATCAATTTCACAAATTCATCCTTAATGGTCCGAAGACCTAAAACTACACTGGGATTAACTTCTCGGGGGCTTTCTTTCCCCAACCTGTTCCGGACATGGCTGACACTTGATCGTACGGGTGTCCGGAATCTTTTAAATAGGTAAGGGCTGAGGCGGGCAGAGCCCCGCAATCTTGTTCGTGTTGAACGCACCGTGATAGACAACCTTGATTTAGAAGTCGCTGTTGAATCTAACGGATGTTCCCTGTTCCCAAAACTCATGAAGGGGATTAAGGCTGTTGGGAGGTGGAGCGCACCCTCACGGAATTGGGAGCAACGTAAGGCCCCAAACTAGATTGACAAAGGGAAATGTGAGGATGTGGCTCATTTTGTGGCCGAAGGAGTCCGTCGAACGATACGTGGTCTATGTGCATTGCACATGAGGAACAGGCAACTTTGTGGGTGTGTTGACTGAAAACCCTCAAAATCCCCTCATCCAAAGATGTAAAACTACGGCACTTAACTGTGTGAGACTCGTCTTGCTCGCTGACGGAAAATGGATCGGGTGCCTTACCAGCAGTAGAAGCTGGAAATGGATGAAAATTCCATACCTTTTCCCTGCATTTCAGAAAAATCCAACAAAATACCAAAATATTGCAAAATCACATTTTCAAAATCACAAAATATTTTCCTTACTTTCGAACAAAATGTTATAAAAAATCACAAAAAATGTTTCCCTTGCTTTCAAATCAAATATTTTCAAAAATCACAAAAATATTTCCTTTGTTTTCAATAACCGATCTCCATCCTGACTACTCAGGTAAAGATCCGGACCAAATATTTGCAAAAATCATAAAAATTGTCACTATAGCCCAGCACTACACTTCAGGAGTCTTGAACTCCACTCTCTTCACAATGTGGGATGATGGATCCGATCGCTCGCAAATTGGAATCTTGACCAAAACTAGTAACCAAACACCATCTCAATCACATTTATGCCCAGAAGAACATCTTGAAGTCAGATAACATCCTCGTACATTCTCATTAAGCAAAGAAACAGCATCTTGGGACGATGGACCTGATCGACCGCGGGTTGGGATCTTGACCAACCCGCTGACCAAACATCCACATTAAAAAGAAAAACCCCAGGGAAGCATAACCCTAGAAGCAATAAGCTCAAAATTCTCTGCATCTCCAGCAAAAGCAAAATTATCAAACTGAAAGAGAATGAGCCAAGCCATACATTCATCATGTATCTCCATGCATCAGCATCCATCGCATCAATCATCATGTTTACCTGCTTTCAAAATAAAGTTGGTTAGCCAAAGACCCCACAGGCATCCCTAGTGGAGGCACGTGCAGACCAGATTTCCATTTCAAAAAGACAAAAAAATATCTCTATTTGCAAATAAAAACCCCACGGAGTATCACTCCCTAGAGTGGGTATCTTTTCAAAAACCCAAAAAATATTTTCCCAGTAGAGCGTTCTGTCTCCAAAACACCAGGAGATCTTCCATATCTCTAGGTAGGAGCCGACACAAAAATCAAATAAGATCCGATGTCTTCCGGTTTCCCCGAAGACCATCAGATCCAATGCACTCAAAGTACGGTCGAACTGAACTCCAGTGTCAGTGCGGTCGTACCACATGCCAAGATACGAAAAGATGAAAGCCAAAAGGCTCGGTCAAAGAAACCATTTGAACAGGTGGAAACGATGAATTGTAACCCAAGTATCAAAATCAACAGATTGGGTGGAAAGAGTTCACCCGCACATACCTAGGCGTGGATGCCTGAAGTACCTTGACTGAGTCCAAGTCGGCGTAGTAGAATCCCGCAAGACTATCTGACGTAGGGCGTCTGACCACTTTGACAGTCAAGCGAAACAAGTACTCCTGGAGTGATCTGGGAAAACATCAAACATCACACAATCAGTCTCAGGGTCAGCAACCTCGTAAGACTAGTGACGCAGAGGCTCTGTTGTACCTTTCCGATGTTAGTACCGATCGGGAATGGAAGGGTTGCGATTGGGTACCCAGGTTGCACCGCATGCAAGATCAATAGCAACGTTTTCTCTAAACTCCCGCGGTATGTGCGAGTTATCAATTTCCAAACAATCAACTGACTCAGATACAAAGGACAACAAAGATTCCAGACCACAATTTAGAAAAGAATGAATTGCAAACCAAGCATCAAAACCAGCAGATCGGGTGGAAAAAGCCCACCCGCACATACCTAGGCGTGGATGCCTGAAGTAACTTGACTGAGTCCAAGTCGGCATAGTAGAATCCCGTAAGACTACATGACGCAGGGCATCTAACCACTTTGACAGTCAAGCGAAACAAGTACTCCTGGAGTGATCCGGGAAAACATCGAACATATAATCAATCACAGGGTCAGTAACCTCGTAAGACTAGCGATGCAGAGGCTCTACTGTACCTTTCTGATGTTAGTACCGATCGGAAATGGAAGGGTTGCGATTGGGTACCCAGGTTGCAGCAAACTGCAGGGACAATCGCAACGTTTTCTCCAAACTTCCGCGGTATGTGCGAGTGTTCGATTTCTAGACGATCAGCTGGCACAGATGCAAAGGCAAGCAAAGATTTCAGACCATGATCTATGAATGACCAAGTCAGAAGTGGGGTGTCCACTCGCTTTAGCATTCGGTTGCACCAACCTCTACCAAAGATGGGCATCTGTAGACACCCCACCTTCGGCTACACTGTTGGTAGAGATAGCTGGATGAATGGAGGACCATACCCCTAAATCCCAAGTCCAAACTCAGCCAAACTCGCCCTTGTAAGCCCCAATCCATAGCCCAACTCAAGCCTGAACCCAGTCAACCCACCCCTAAACATCAGCCTGAAAAACTCTCCATAAGGAAAGCCAGTTAAAAAATCCTAAAAAAGTCAAACTCACTGAGTCAACCCGCTGAGTCAACCCGTCGAGTCAAAACACCGAGTCAACCCGCCAAGTCAAATCACCGAGTCGACTCACTGAGTCAACTCAACGAGTTAACCCACCGAGTCAAAACAGCAGCCCCGAGACATGACCGTACCACGCGCTGGAAACCGACGAGCGTCCGTACGGGCGGCCCCCTGGGGGCCGCCCAAACATATTTACGCAAACTGCCACTCTCCAACGCTATAAATACCCCTAGCCTCTTCCCATTTCAACAGCCACTTCCCCTCTCTTCAGTCCGAGAGCTTTGAGTCCACCCCTCCATCCTTTAGCCCATTCCTCCACCAAGGAGAGCTCGAGTGAGGAGAACCTAGCCCTGGTCCAGCCCAGCCTGACCACTGGTCCAAGTCTCCCAAGCCATCTAAGTCTTGATCCACCACTCAAAGCCAATCCTTGCGACACCTCCGTCCATCTAAGTTGTTCCTTACTAGCATCATCTCATTCGCATCTAGCATAAGTGCAACATTTACTTTTCTTCCAACCCCCCTGCTTCACTGCAAGCACTTTGATTATTCAAACACACAGCATGTATCTCGCATAAAGCACCTGTCAGTTCGAGCGTATGCTCTGGGCTTGCCTGTTAGTGGAACCTGCCCATCAGAAACTCTTACTGTTCAGACCTGCATTCATGTACATATCACTACAAGCACTTTGATTATTCAAACACACAGCATGCATCCCGCATAAAAGCACCTATCAGTTCGAGCGTATGCTCTGGGCTTGCCTGTTAGTAGAACTTGCCCATCAGAAACTCTTACTGTTCAAACCTGCATTCATGCATCATGTCATCTATGAGAATATACGAGGATTAAAACAGACTTTCAAGTATTAGTTCGATTCTGTGAAGTAGAGACCGTACTTCGGTACAGGCAGTGTGTGGGGTGCTTAACCTCTTGCCACCCTATAACCGTGATCCCTTACCTCGAATCTCTAGCCGCAGATCAATAGGAGTCATTTTAGAGGAAGGAATCTTCAGATCCCCTTCTCTAACATTTCTACGGGGTCTAGCCGACTGTAGATTCGAAATAACTGGCTAGTGGCGACTCTAGTCTTATATAAACTCATTTAAATACATCCAGCTTAACACAACAACCAAACAAAGCCCTCGAGAACGAGACAAGCTAGTGGCACAAACGACGATTCGCACTCACGCATCCTCTTCTTCTTTTCCCGAAAGGAAAGGGACGAGAACGTCGTGTGGGAGATATCACTGAAACAGCGAGGGTCCACAGTGGGGCATATCACGAAGATCCGAGTTTGGACAGTTTCGATGCGCCATCGTTCCGAATCATTCATAGCCAAGACAACGGGCACATTCCTTCACCGGCTAGTACAGATATTCGTCATCGACCATCGACTGATGCAATTCAAGAAGATCCAAGGTTGGACAGTTTCGAAGCGCCATCGTTCCGACTCATTCATAGCCAAGACTACGCGCACATTCCTTCAACGGCTACTGCAGATATCCATACTCCATCGAGTGATGCACATCAAGATGATCCTCCTTTCAACAGTTTCGATGCGACATTGTTCCAACATATTCATAACCAAGATTACGCGCACGTTCCTTCATCGGCTAGTGCAGATATCCCGAGTCCATCAAGTGATGCACTTCGGGAAGATCCGAGTTTGAACAATTTTGATGCGCCATCGTTCCGACTCATTAATAGCGAAGACTATGCGCACGTTCCTTTCAGGGCTCATGCTGACATCCCATGTCCAACCACCAGTGTCCGTAATCACCTTTTAGAGGTTCTTGAGACTCCAATGGATGTCATGTTTGAGCGAGATGAAATAACTCCACAGGAGATGCTTGACCTCGATGCGGCATCAATGTACGTGAATTATCCGGTATATCATGATTTTGTTGATGACCTAAGTGAGTTAGCCGTTGGACAAATGTACAGAGACAAGGCTCGGCTACAGTTAACGCTTTGTAAGTTTGCGATGCGAAATCATTTCCAATATAAGGTATTGAAATCAGACAAACAAAGGTACACGATTAAGTGTCTAATTGATAGTTGTGGTTGGAGGTTGCGTGCATCGTTGTTGGACAATGGTGGTGCTTTTAAAATAAAGACATATCGATCAGAACACACATGTAGCCAATCCTCCGATGCAATCAGTTATCTCCATGCAAGTTTTGCGGATGGTAGTCGTGGTAAACGTAATGCGGCTTATGAAGGTACAGGAAGACATCATCGTCAAGCAACGATTAAGATATGTACGAAGATTGCTGTAGAGCGTATGAGGAAGGGCATAACATGTAGGCCACAAGATGTACAATTTGGAATCGAGAAAGAATTCAATGTTGAGGTCAGTTATATGAAAGCGTATAAAGGTATCGTAGCTGCAAGTAGTGTAATTATGGGGTCATTTGAAGATTCATACAAAGTACTCCCTACCTATCTCCATGAATTGATCAAGGCAAATCAGGGTATGGTAACGGACTTACAACTAGACAGCAAAACGAATTGCTTCGAGAGATGCTTCATTACGCTATGACAATGTATTCGAAGCTTCCGGTTGTATTTTCGAAAAGTTTTATGCTTGGATGGGGCTCACTTGAAAGGGAGGTATAAAGGTGTACTGTTCACCGCAACAGCGTTGGACGAAAATAATCGCATTCTCACGGTAGCATATGGGGTTGGTGAGTCAGAGAATAACAATAGTTGGCTTTGGTTCCTTCAAAACTTGAAACGGGCAATTGAGCATCTCCTGGAGGAGATAGTTATTATATCGGATCGTCATGTAGGTATAATCAAAGGGGTGAAATCAGTATTCCCTAATGCAGCTCATTGTTATTGTGCACACCATCTCCTCTCAAATATGATGCATCACCACAAGGATGAGTCTTTGAAGAAGTAATTTTGGGCGGCTGCTAAAACGTGCCGAAAAAGCAGTTTTAATGATCTCATGCACATCATATCAATAGCCAACCTTACCGCATATGAATGGCTCAATAGTGTAGATAAAGAAAGATGGGCTTCTGTATTTTTTCCGGGCAAGAGATACAACATGATAACGACAAACATTGCTGAGAGCGGAAATACACTATGGAAAAAACCAAGAGAATACCCGATCGTGAAAGTTCTCGATAGTGTCAGGAGCAAGATTCAAAAGTTCTTCTTGAAAAGGCGAGAAGATGCGAAAGTGTTTTTAGGAAAAATAACACCCTGGGCGGAAACACATATGAGAGAGTTATCAGACCAGGCGAGGATGACAAGCTGCACAGCGATATCTGTGGATGAATATGAAGTTAATGGGGGTGAGTATACCGATGTAGTGAAACTAAGTGAAGCGAAATGTGGATGTGGCGAGTTCAGCGTGCTAATGTTACCTTGGCTACATGCAATCGCCGCATGTGACAAGTATGAGCTCGATCGTTACAATTATTGTTCCCCCTTCTACTCAACAGCAGTTTACAAAGTGATGTATCGCGATTCCATATACCCAGTCCCTGGTGAGTCAATGGGACACACCTGAAGATGTAAGGGTGATATGCGCTAAAATTCGTCACCCGAATAAAAGGAAAATTGTAGGAAGATGAAAGAAAATGAGAATTACAAGCCTAAGTGAGGAGAGACCTACCGTCAAGTGTTCCAGGTGTAGACGAACGGGTCACAATCGGATGACATGCACCTACCTTCCGGCCATTAGCTAAAATTTATTCCAAAGTGTTGCGCTGGTTACTTTTTGCATACGTAAAGCCTCACTTTGTATTTAATTTTGTACGTATCTTTTTGTAAATCCACACTTTGTCATATAAACATTTTGTCTACGTATTTTACTACTTGAATGGAGAAAGGCATGTGGTTGTGTATGTGTATGTATATTTAACGCATGTCGCTATCATAGTTCCCCGTGCCAAAACACAAAACCAAACAAATGTCTGCGTCATTACAAAAAAAGGGAGGGATAGATAGCCTGAGGTGGGCTTTGGGCCTAATACTCCACACCAACATAGCCTGAGGTGGGCTTAGCCCGAAGCCCACGGGCCAACCCGGCCCATTTATACCACTAAATGCTAGGACCCTTTTCAGTTGAGTGTGGCCCGACCACCAACTTCCGCCCAAGTGCACACTGCGGAGTAGTTAGGCCCATTACCATCCATGTATGATGCACCCATGTGAGAAAGGTGATGCTGCACCACAAGTGGTGTCCCACCTTGATATATGTATTTTATAACCGCACCACCTATCTCATTTGCCAGATCATTTTAGAGTCTGAGTCCAAAACTGAAGCAGATCCAAATCCCAGGACCATATTATAGGAAACAATGGAGATCGAACGCCCCACCATTAAAAACTTCTGTGGCCCACTGTAATGTTTCCGTAATTTTATTTGCCATCGACCCTGTTGATAAGGTCACACAAACATGGAGAAAGGGAAAAAAAACTATCGGGTTGGTCCAAAACTTTTGTGGCCCACAATAACTTTTTAATGGTCATTTACCACTGATTCCAATGTAATATATGGTCTACAGGAGATTTGGAATTATTTCATTTCTTGTTTCATGCCAGAATTGATCATAAGATACATGCATTAAGGTTGCCACCACGGTATGGGCCGCGCCTCATCCACTCCCGTGTGCGAGTGAGGAAAATTGCTTCCTGAGTTACTCAGCACACTTAACTCTATTGTGCCCACCTTTATGTATGTCCCTTATCCACACTGTCCATTCATTTTTTCAGCTCATATTAGGGCATGCTTCCATAATTGAAGGAAGCTGATTGCGAGCTATCCATCTTCTTTTCCAGATCATTGCAGGGTATGAGGTATAAAAGTTTTGGATCAAGTTGATATTTGTTTTTTTTCTTCATCAATGTCTGTGTGACCTTATAAGCAGGTTAATTAGATAACAAATAAACATCATTGTAGGTCCTACGGTGGATGTCATGACCATGGGGCCCACCTTGATGTATGTTTGTATATTCACACTGTGGGAATAATTTTACTAGTTCATTTTAAGGCATAACTCATAAGTAGTCATCGTTTTCCTATAGATAGCTTTTTTAGAGGAAGGAGAAGTCGTTTTGAAGATACATAGTCATCGTTTTCCTATAGATAGTCATCGTTTTCCATGACCAGGAATAGCCATGTTAGTTGTCACAAAAAAAATCATCCTTCCTTCTGAAGTTGACCTTACATTAATCCTCATGGCTATTGTTTCACTGTAGTGGTTAAAAGACACCCGCCTTCACCATTTCACTAAAAAATTCCATCCCAAAATGGGAACAATTCATTTAAACATTCCATCCCATGTCGTTAAATTGTTCCCCCAGCTATAACACATAAGAAAACAGAAGCATTTATCCAACACTTACAATAAAACAAACCAGCGAAAGAAAGAAAACTGAACCAGGATCCTAATGATCTAAAGAAGCCGGGGATGGAGGTGGCGCGTCCTCCTTCTGGATGCAGCAAAGGATCTCCTGCATCTTCCTGTAGAGCCGCTTATTCCAACGCTCCTGACGCTCTGCCCCATCTGACACCGCTCGCTCTAAGGTTGCAATACGTTCTTCTAAGCCTAGAGTGGGCTGATAGTCTTCATCTTCATCTTCTGCCACATCCTCTTCGTCCTCTGCTTCATCTTCTTCTTCGCTCCCTAACTCATCTACAAGTCTGGCATTCGAAGGTCCCGCCTTAGGACCTTGTGGTACATTATCCTTCAAACGTCCCACATTCTTCTGATTGATCTCATTAAACTTAATTAGGCGCGATGTAGCGGTAGCAAGTCCAAACTGCTTGGCCAACTGACATGCCAAGCGCCCAAATGGCAAATTCAGGGGTCGTGATGTGGAAATGGGCTTCAGCATTTGGGTAAGAACAATAGAGGGTAGGCATACCATCTCCTGCTTACCCACTCTATACAACACCTCAACCATGTAAGGTGTCAACTCAGTGTGGTTCCCCGCTCGCGGATAAACATTGTGGACAAAAATGTGATGCAGCTTACGGAACACTGGCAACAGATTGGACGACCTCAAACAATTTCCTTTCTCCCACTCCATGTAATTGCCACATAGAAACTTCGTATGTGTGCCTCTCATATTCCTCCGATCCGGGTCACCCTCCTTCACCACGACTCGATCACATGACACCCCGATGGTTGTAGAAATAACATTAACGTCAACTCGGCGTAATATCCCGTTAACCTCTACATCAAACATCGGAGGATCTAATCATGGATTCCTGGAAGCGGAATAGAATTCCTCCACTGTTATGTCATTGGCGATCGAGGTGGGATAGAAGATGGGGTCCCATCTCAGGGTTGTAAGCCATTCCCCCATCGTTGAATCCTCAAAAATGCCCGGAATGTCAACCCTAGCCTCAAATGTTATCTTCCTGCGTGAATACTTATTCCAACCTTTTGTACGAGGGCCACGCTCGGAAGTTGCCTCACTTCTTGGAGGCCCATGAGAGGACGACGGACCAGTGTCATGATTCTTCTTCTTGCGTACAGGGCGGCTAGGGCCTGCCCTGCTCGAAGAAGCCTTTCGTTTGGCCATCATAGCAACCAAGAAAGGAAGAAGGACAAAAGATGCAACTGAAGAAAGAAAACCGGCCACTGCAACTTCTGTGGGAATCGAAAATCACCAATCTTAATGGGGAACCCAAATCGAGATCTTTCTCAAATATCAAATTCATTGGAAGGTTCAAGTGTTTTAGCCGTCAAGTGTTGTTCCGAGCCAATCTACTTGAAACGAATGGTTGGAAGAGGTGTAGTTCGTCTAGGGTAGTCAGGTATTTTGAGAGGGAGAACGAAAAGCCGTTGGAAGTGGGGGTCGGTTTCGTGTTTTAGCCCTTTTTAAAAAAGGCATATCATGTTCGTCGGTGGACCGAAGTCGTATTCGGCGTACCGATGCCAGAATACAGCATACGTCGGTAAAAACCGAAGACCTTCGGCAATAGCCGAAGTACGCTGGACGTTTCGTCGGCGGACCGACGATATTACTTCGGTTAACCGAAGAGGTGAATGTAATCCACCTTCGGCACGATCTCGTGTCTTCGGTTGGAACCGATGGACACCTTCAGCTGGCCGAAGGTGAATATCGGTGGCCCGAAGCGTACTCAATCCTTGTAGTCGGCGAACCGAAGTCATCGTCGGCAAGCCGATGGTTCGAGACATTGTGCTTATTAAAAAACCGAAGACCTTCGGCAGTAGCCGAAGTACTCTGGACGTTTCTTCGGTGGACCGACGATATTTTCGGTTAACCGAAGTGTTGACTGTAATCCACCTTCGGCACGATCTCATGTTGTCGGTTGGAACCAACGGACTTCTTTGGCGGTCCGAAGGTGAATATCGGTGGGCCGAATATTTCTCCACTGCTTGCTCATAACATTTGTGGTTTTCATCCATTTTTCCAAATGTCAATCCCATTGTGGATGGACTACGTGAATGGACTAGTCTAATCGGTGCATAGCTCACCACGTGAATGGACTACTCTAATCCATAGTGCTCTGTGGGATTCCATAGTGCTCTGTGGGATTCCACATTGGTCTGTGA
This sequence comes from Liriodendron chinense, assembly GCA_003013855.2. NCBI lineage: Eukaryota > Viridiplantae > Streptophyta > Magnoliopsida > Magnoliales > Magnoliaceae > Liriodendron > Liriodendron chinense. The sequence goes on along the minus strand of PVNU02000669.1, from coordinate 45,222 downwards.
GAATCCGTATTGCTCCGTGGGAATCCATATTGCTCTGTGGGAATCCATAGTGCCTTGTGGGATTCCAAAGTGCTCTGTGGGAATCCATAGTGCCCTGTGGGATTCCAAAGTGCTCTGTGGGATTCCAAGTGCTCTGTGGGAATCCAAGTGCTCTGTGGGAATCCATAGTGCCCTGTGGGAATCCATATTGCTCTGTGGGAATCCATAGTGCTCTGTGGGAATTCATAGTTCCCACAGAATCCATAGTGCTCTGTGGGAATCCATATTGCTCTGTGGAATTCCAAGTGCTCTGTGGGATTCCAAGTGCTCTGTGGGAATCCATAGTTCCCTGTGGGAATTCACAGTGCTCTGTGGGAATCCATGTTGCTCTGTGGGAATCCATAGTGCCCTGTGGGATTCCAAAGTGCTCTGTAGGATTCCAAGTGCTCTGTGGGATTCCTCTCCATCCCGTTCAACCGCCGCGCGTTTTTCCTGAAGACACACGATATATACTTGGTTAGTATCTAAATCGCATATTAAATTACCAGTGCTGCACAATTAGAATTGAAAATACCTTCACCGCCTCCAATTTGGCTTCAAGACGAGAAGCTTTTTCACCTAATTTTTTATTTTCCTCATTCACTTCAGCCACTTCGTTCTCATATTTAGTTACCTTATTCAATAATATCTTATACAATTTATTCCATCTAGACTTTTCATCTGATTTTACGGGCCTCTTTGTGCTTACTCCCCCCTCTACATTTGTATTCATTACTGTCTTATTTGGCCCTATAGATTTAATCTCAATAGCTTCTTGTCGTCTATCCATGTTCTTCTTTGACCTCTTTTCACTTATTAACGTCGCGTTTCCAAGAAGTCTTTGAACTTCTATAACAGCGTCGCGTTCCTCCTCATCTGCTGTGGGAATGAGGGCCCCGGTGCTCATAAACTACACGATGAACATGAATGCAATTATTAGAACATAAAAGTAATGTTAAAACGACAAAATCCACCGTCACACTACATTCCATGCATATTACCGATTCTTTTTCAAAGGTTTTAGAAACGCTCGCAGACCGCGCTATCATGTTCATTTTTCAGTTGAGAAATCGCGGAATATGGATAACAATCCTTCTCGAAGCCTAGCGATGTGAGCCGGTTAAAGATGGAAAGGACTCGTACGCCCAAACCTGTCGAGTCAAGAATATAAAAGGAAATGAATAATATAAGGTAATATATCGTGTATTTGAAATGTACAAATTCATAGAATACAATACTAAATTTACCTGAAGGGCGAATGTGTTTCCGCAAAAAAACGTACGCATCTGGATAGTGGGCCTTTATTGCCGTGTTGGCATGGTACTTCAAGATTTCGTAGCCAACTTGACCTCAAGGATAGTTATTAAAATCATCGATACTATTTGCTAAACTAATATATTCTTCCACACATTTATTCTTTCCAGGCAATCCAATAATTAAATTCTCCACGCATAATAGTAGGGCAAATTTCATGACATGCGAATGTCTTTTCGACCCTACAAGACTTTCAAAAGTTTCCATTAAGTCTTTCTTTGTAATATGTTCGTAATTCTGAAAGTACCGGTCTCGTAACTCGTTCTTGACTTCTTTTGGCTTGTACGGTGCCCACTTCAACCCCATAATTAATGTGTATTTCATCTCACCAAAACGGATGATGGACTCATGGATGTTGAACCGTAGGTCACCGAGATGTCTCTGCATCAACGCATGGATGATTGGTCCATAAAATATGAATTCTCTTTCGTTAAAATCTAGCAAATATCCAAAGCAAGTCGATCGGAATAAATCTCTACAATTTTTACAACCATCAAATGCAGCCTTCAATGGAGTTAAAAATTCAACTGAACATTTTACTGCCACCTTCTTAGCAAAATAATCTGGGCAAGGACCCGGCTTCCTCTCATTCATGCCACCTGTGGATATGTGTTGAAATAATTAGTACAATGAATAATGTATAATAAGTTGAAATACATGAATTAACCATAAACATATAATAAATACACATTCGAGGGTAATTGGAGCATAGAGGTGGGAAACGATCCGAGCCGGGCGGAGTTATCCCTACTTTGCTTTGGTTTATTTTTATGCCACCCCGGTTTGTGGATTGGCTTGGTTTGTGTATGTGTATTATATGTATTATGTATTATGTATTATTCATGTTATCCATGTAATAGGCTGTTGGAAACAAAAGTTCAGGAGCATAATTTTACAACCGCATGGGAACAGCATGCATCCTTGTATATGTATTATGTATTATGTATTATTCATGTCATCATGTATATGTATTATCCATGCCATCCATCTTTACATATCATTTTAGGACATGATCTTAAAATCATAAACAAAGCTCAAGTAGATCACACCACAGGAAACAATGTACTTACGATCTACGAGCAGAATTAAGCCGAATCAAACCAAGCTGAATTGAACCGAGGTGGATCGAACTGAGCTTCGAGCCATATGGACCCGGTATTACTCTACTTTGAGCTTGCTTTTGTTTTCTTTTAAAGAGCTTAACTATAGGCTTGGTTTAGTTTTCGAGCTGGCTTGGTTTGTGCCCACCTCTATTGGCGCCATTGAAATGTTTATTTTAGAATCCAACCAAAGCTTATCGAAGCCCTTCAAATGGTGCACCTTTATGGATGTAACACATACTGCTTAGGGGGAATCCACAATGCAAGCTGAATTCCACAGTGCTTATTGGGAATCCACTATGCTTGGGGGACTCCACATTGCTCAGTGGGAATCCATAATGCCTAAGGATTCCACAGTGCTTAGTGGGAATCCACACTGCCTGGGGGATTCGACAATGGTCACTGAGAATCCACAGTGCTCAAGGGGATTCCACGGTGCCTATGGGATTCCACGGTGATCAGTACGAATCCAGAGTTATCAGGGGGATTTCATAGTGCCAGGGGGATTCCACAGTGCTCAATACAAATCCATAACGCCAGGGGGATTCCAAAACGCTCAGTGGGAATCCACAGTGCTCAGGGGGATTCCACAGTACCTGGGGGATTCCACAGTGATCAGTGGGAATCCACAGAACTCATGGGGATTCCACACTACTCTGTGGGAATCCACAGTGCTCAGGGGGATTCCACAGTGCTCAGGGGGATTCCACAGTGCTCAAGGGGATTACACGGTAACTGAGGGCTTCAAGACTGCTCAGTGGGAATCCACAGTGCCTGGGGGATTCCAACCCGCTCAGTGGGAATCCATAGTGCTCAGGGGGATTCCACAGTGATCAGTAGGAATCCACAGTTACCAAGGGAATTCCACAATGCTCGAGGGATCCAAGGAAGATTTTCGAAAAATACACAGGAGAAATAATTAAAATAATACACATTATTACCTCTACACGCCAGATCAGTCGCAATGAGAGAAGATTTGAGGTGTCGGTGTGGGTCCCACGGAAGGAGCAACGGTCTCAACCGGAGATCGTTTTCTTAGAAGCAAAAGGTGGTGGTCCCCTACGTCGTGCCTGGTGGTGGTCCCTTGCGACGACGACGGTGAAGCTTTCTTTTTTCTGAGTAAATGGCTACGAGCCAACGGCCCCACCCTTTACAAACCGAAAACTGTTCGTATGTGGGGCCCATTGGATGGTGGCAGAAGAAATCGAATCCGTTCGTACAAGAAGGATTTTAAACTACTGTATCATCAGAAAATTTGAAGATAAAATTTAGTATGGGTGGACCACACCATTAGAAAAGAATTTAAAAAGAAGGAGAAACGTCAAGACTTTTGTTGACCACACATCGCCTAAAAATAAATGCAAAAATACTTCCCGTGATTTTTGAAATTAATCCTCTCATATGAGCGGATCAGATTGGCCATCCGATTGCCAAAATCGTTGATTTTGTGGGCCCCACAATCCCCTTGAAAAAAGCTTGTGCGAAAAGCAACTCGTACGTGAGCAACTGGTCAGAGGGGCAAAACCGACCACAAACTTTCCAATTTCTCGTGAAAAGGCCAATTTGGAAAGCTTGTATGAGAAATTGAAGTTTTAGTTAAAATGGCCACACCTCGGGGCTAATATAGTAAAAATCCCCAACTCGAAATCGGATTGTGTACTGAGTTACTCAGTACGCGTTTATCGTAGCGAGTAAACTCTGTTGGGCCCTCTTTGAATGTATGTGATATATCCACACCTCTGTTGGGCCCACTTTGAATGTATGTGATATATCCATACCGTCCACTTGTTTTTCCAGATCATATTAGCGGTTGAGCCCAAAATTGAAGCATATTCAACATTAAAGTGGACCAGACCACAGGAAACAAAGGGAATAACGATTTCCACCGTTGAAACCTTTCTAGGTCCCACAGTGATGTTTATTTGTTATCCAACCTGTTCATAAGATCACATAGACATGGATGAAGGGAAAAAAACAAATACCATCTTGCTCAAAAGCTTATGTGGCCCTAAGAATTCTTCAACGGTAGACATTCAATTCATACTGTTTCCTAAGGTCTGGTCCACTTGAGTTTTAGATATGCTTCATTTTTTTGTCTCAATCCATGATAAAATGGATGGACGGAGTGGATAAAATACATAAATCATGGTGGGTCCAACAGAGTTTACTCAGTATGCAATCGCTTCCGTACAACTCTACCTCCGTGAGCCCACTGTATTGTGCGTGTGAAATCGACCCCGAGCATCAGGTGGGACCCTTGATTTTACGTTCCTCGGATAAAATTTATACCCATCGAAGATCGAAGTGGGCCACACCACAGGGAACATTGGATAAGGGAAGCCAGGCGTAGGCTGTGGGTGGGGCGATCCTTATGTGAGTATTCTATCCAATCCGTTCATTAGGTGAAACTAATTAGAATGAGCAGGCACTCAAAGTAGAAGGGCCTGTAGCCCAGCTGGTTGAGTCCGAGTTTATCAATTAGCTGATCTCATGTTCGAGACACACCAGCAGCACCTTCGGGTGCTTTCAGCCGGCCGGGTCTGGTTCGGGTTCAGGTCGTGTGGGTTATGCTCGATTGTTCGGGCCTGGTGGTGTTAAAAAAAAAAAAAAAAAAAAAAAAAAAAAAAAAAAAAAAAAAAAAACAGGCACTCAAAAAACTGGACTGATCCAAGACTCAGTCCGGGTCACACCGAGTGAACTATAATGTTACTCGCGGCATGTGTGGTAGTGGATTTCTGGCCGGTGAAATATGAACCATGGGATCTTCCAACAGATACATTGCAAGGCATACTTGGTTTTCTTTTTTTCTTTTTTCTAACTAATGAACTTATATAAGATGACTTGTTTTGGAAAACCATTCAGGTGCAGTTTCCAATAGCATTGACTAAGGTATAAAGCTCGAAGATAACTTTCCAGCAGTAGATTATACATGTGAAATGAATAACTGATAAAAAAGTAATAGCCATGGAATTTTTATTTTTTATTTTTAAATTAGTCATTCAACGCACCCACCCTGTTAGTTGTGCAATGCACCCACTTGGTTAGTCACACAATGCACCACCCATGGGGTTAGTGCGCCTCCTTAGCACTCGAACCTAAGACCTTTTGTTGAAACACCTAGGCATCTTCTAGCTGGGCTAGCAGGCGAGACACACACAGTCATTGGAAGCTATAATGCATGATATGCCCTCAATTAGTTGAGTATTCAATGCCTTAGTTGTGCTTGGCCTAGGTAGCTTGGGTTGAGTAAGGCCTTTTGAAACTAATCACAAGATGGTCCACACATTACACTGATGTGCAAATGAAGGATATGGATGGTCTGGATTAAGGTGACGAGTGTCCAATGGGCCCTACATAGGTGTAGTCATATTTATGTAAATGGGTGGTAGAGTAATCCTCACTCCCAACAAAGACTCCATGAATCAAAGCGTGTGAAGGAGCATAAGACCCATCGACATAATCATCCTCTTCAGCAAGTTCTTTTTACCAATGTCAATGTTGAAAAGTGGAAGGGGTTCTCGTCTTCATGTTTAATCCACAAGGATCCTTATGTGAGAAAAGCTAACATATCGTATCAGAGAAAGTCGTGAAGGGTTTGCCATTAGAGGATTGGCTGATCATGTGACAAATAGTCAACGATCAAAGTAAACAACACATGTAAATTGAATGATTGTTGATAAAAGGCTCTGGTTATTAATTAAAAATCTAATACAAACCATGATGAGATGTCATCATTAAAGTTATATATGCATCAACAGCCATTTATCATGTTGATGGGCTGCTTGGATATGATGATTTGAGGTAGATTATTAATTGGTGATCTTGTTAGTTGCAATGGTATTCTTGGTGGGATTTTTTATATGTTATTTCTCATATTATTTAAAAAAATTAATCTTTAATTCAAATTCAATGCCATATGAAAATGATATTTTGTTATTTTTGTTCTTTAGTTTAATCAATTACATGAATAAATTAAATTCACATGATCCATATTTCGATATTTCCTCCTTATATGAGGACCACAAATATACTCAACTTGTGGACGATGTAGATGGTTGTCCAAGTATGCATGGGACATGTGTCACATTCAATTCGAGTACAACTAGATTTTCAGTTTTGGGTCACACACGAGTTTAAATTTGGTCCATACAATAAACCTCAATTTGAGCAATTTTTATGTTGCAATTCTAGTATGAAAATTTATGATTTATAGTGTGTGTGTGTGTGTGTGTGTGTGTGTGTGTGTGTGTGTATAGAGAGAGAGAGAGGAATGCTCACCAGGGTACTTTTTGAGAATTAATCACATGTGATGTGATTTCAAAATTTGAATCGTTCATATGATGCAACACTTCAAAAAACCCTCAAGGCCTAACTTTCAACCTAATCCAAATCTCTGGCAGGCCATAATAGAAAGAGAGAGAGAAAAGAGAGAGAGAGGCAAATCAAGAGAGGAAACTATTTCATTTTTCCATGGCCCACCAAAGTTTTGGATCAAGGTAAATATTGAGACATGGGAGATTTTTTAAGGTGCTACATTACATGAACAGCTTAAATTTTGAGCTCACATAACTTATAATGAGTTTTAAAAAAAAGTGCGCACGAGTTATCATGGAAATATATATATATATATATATATATATATATATATATATATATATATATATATATATATATATATATATATATATATATATATGTTGCGATGGTAAGCTTAATTACCTTTCATAACTAAAGGTACTGGATAAATTTATGGGCATCATACTAATATGGACATTAAAGGTATAGAGCTCGACAAAGTGGTTAAATCTAGTGACTTAATTACTCTATTTTTTATTTGTGGATATTGAGCATATCTACTAGAGGTGACGGATTTGGATGGGATCTTAATTTTTAAGGATTGATGGGTAGAATTAGATAAGTATTTCATTTATGATGTATATATTGTGCATTAAAGATCAATGATGTAGCATTTATCCATAAGCAGGTGATGTTCAACCTAAAGGAGTTTACTTTTTAGTGGGAGACAAATTACATGGGGTAAAATAGTGCTAATGACATGAAATCGACGCCTCTCTACACTCTTTGTTTGAAACATTGGGCCAGTTTGCTCATCAGGTGGGCCATGGCTTACAAAATAAACCACGGCCAGGAAAAATCAACCAACGGTCCCAATTCAACATACATGTACCATCAATTGATCAGATGGGCCCAATTTTTAACACAGGACATCTAACGGGTGGGATCAACCTGATCACAGGATTGGATTACGCACATGTGAAATGTTGGCACGTGAGAATGGCAAGTGCCAAAAAGAGTGGAAGTCTCCTGAATTCTCTTTTCTTTTTTTTCGAAGATCTGAAATGGGTGGACCCCATTTTGACACGTGTGAATAGATTTTTGTGATGTAACTCCACAACTACTCCGATGGGAACTGGAACCATATGACTGGTGGCCCCCATCTTTCTTCATTTTCATACATGACAAGTGGGGCCCATGGTTTGTAATGACCATTTTCTCTTTTGTCCTTGCTGGAACAATCACAAACATTCAATTTGCGGCCCATGGATAGACGGTTGAGAAGAGAAATACATCAACGGTCCAGATTCAACTACAAATAGTTCCAATATTAGTGGCTGCGATTATACAACATGGTAGATTTTTAAAGGAATTTCCATCCACGGCAGAACCCAACAGATCAACGGTCTCGATTACCAGATAAGGGGCTCTGCTTTTCAAAATTAAAAAACGCACGTGTAATTTGTAAGAATTCTCTGTGGGGCCCACTGTGATGTGTGTATTTTATCCACTCTGTCCATCCGTTTTGATACCTAATTTTAGGGCATGATCCAAAAATTTAAGCATATTGGAATCTTAAGTGGACCACACCACAGGAAAAAGTGAGAATTGAATGCCTACCGTTGAAAACTTCTTGCGGGCCACACAACTAAGATCAAGCTGATATTTGTGGTTTCCCTTGATCCACGTCTGTGAGACCTCATGAACAGGTTGGATGACAAATAAACATCAATGTGGGCCCTAGGAAAGTTTCAACGGTGGATATCATTATTCCCACTTTCTTATATGGTGTGGTCCACTTGAGCTTCGGATATCCATCAATTTTGGAATCAAGCGCTAAAAATGATCTGGAGAAAACGGATGGACGGACTGGATTAAATACATACATAATGGTGGGCCCCACGGAATCCACACCACGCTATACGTGCTGAGCTTCTCACCACACAATCTGCGTCCCCTTTGGGGCTTTGTAAAGATGCGGCCACGTAGCGTAAGATTCCCCAAACATGAAGTAATGGTAGGAATAGACTCCTGATATAGTTGGCCACCACTTGAGAAACGGTGGTGACTTTCCAACCGTACACGTGGCATAGTGTTACTGTAATCCAGACCGTGGAAATAGCTGATCCAATTGTAGATTGAACATACCAAAATTTACGCTGAGAATAGGATAATGACCTTACGATTTCCCCCTTGGAATTGGACCTTTCATTATGTTAATCTGAGCCATCCATTTGATAGACATCAATCGGACGGTTATAGTTGCTTGATAAGTGTGAATTTAGAGATCTGCTCCATCCAAAATATGCCCCTTAGTCTGTATGGTCTGGATAGCCGCACGATAGTGCTTCATGACACCACCATTATCAAAATGGTGACAAAATATCACAGAAGTCCACCGGCATTAATAAAAAGCGACGTTGCCACTAAAAAAGTTGAAGAGGACATGTGGAGTCATATGATACTCGGACGCGGCGGGTTCGGTGGATCTCCTGATCCATCGACGTCCGTGGAACCCTGATTTTGGGAAATTTCATTAAATCTACACCGTCCATACGTTTTTATAAATCATTTTAGACCATGATCCCTAAAATTAAGAATATCCAAATCTCAGGTAGACCATACCACATAAAAACAGTTTTAATTGACCATTAAAAATTTATTGTAGGCGATTTTTGTTTTATTTTTTTTTAACCTTAATCCAGTTATTTTTTAACATTATCAACAGGTTGGATGGAAAATAAAAATTCTAGTGGCCCCCAAGAATGTTTTAATGGTAGGTATTCAATTACCACCATTTCTTTGGAAAGGTCTGTCTGAGATGTTGATCTACTTAATTTTTTTTAAAAATGCCCTAAAATGATGTTATAAAACGTCTGAACGGTGTGGATTTTAGGAAAATACATCATGTTGGTCCCACAGTCAGGGATCCACCGACCTCGGTGGAGCAGGGATCCACCGAAGCCGCCTCCTCTGATACTCTGGCGGTGTATGATACTAGATATACAGGCGCTATGAAATTGTTTACGCGGGATGCATTAACTCAAATAAAACCAACTAAATCGTGTATTTCACTGTTTCTAAGTCACAATCTTGAAGAAAGATTTTTTTTTTTGAGAAATCATGACCTTTGATTCATGGACACTTGTTTGTTAAAAGAACACCGTTGGATTATTTTATCTTTAGCCGTCCACTAAATGTCCACCGACACGATTGTCAGATAATGAAATAAGCGTAATTTTTTATTCATAAGACATGTATAGACTGGGACCTATAATTTGGACGGATTAATTTGAATGATCTATATGCCACGTAAGCAATACCTAAGTTCTAAGTACCTGCGTATTATCGATTACTCTGCCAGAGTATCAAGAAGAATATCCTCTTCCTCTCGGAGCGGAGATATCTTTTGTTAGATTTTCAAAAGTTCAAAAATGGTGGTGACTCGTTCTCCTCGCACATGGTTCAGATGTATAAATATCTGAACAGTCCAAATATTGGATCCAGTTGGATGGAGCATATCTAAAATCATTGGGAGAAATCCTAGCCATCTAACTAATGACTATATCAATGGATGGTTAAAGGGACAGCAATAAGTGGTTCAGATTTGAAATAAAAAATCAGATTGCTAGTATTATATTCTCAGTAAAATTTTCGTTCATGCACCATCAACAGTTGAGCCATTGATTTGGACGGTCTGGATTATCGCACAACTACACATCGTGTCCGTTCTAAGAGTCACTGCCATTTAAAAAATGTTGTAAAACTAACACAACAGCTGAACGTAGATTTCACCTGTAGTCGCGGACTCACACGTGCTAACATGGAACACGTGTGAGAGATATGAGCTTCATCTATTTGGGAGCAATGCTTAGATCTTATTCACGAAAATCAAACCGTTCCAATCCTCAGGTGAGCCACAATGTACAAAATGAACTGACCGTTGAAACCAAATTTCTGGCCGTCCATCTGTTTTTCGTGCTGTGGCCCACATGTGATGTGGAATGGTCTGAATTTTAGTCCTTAATTTCTAAACAGTGCAGCAACTACGAAGGACAGCTCGGATAAGTACAAGCACCCCATATTGACACGTATGCTTGAGTGTAGTATCCTAACATGATAGAGCACTTTTCACCGTCCAATTCGAAGGTTTCGGAGATCTGACCCTAGATTTGGTGGGCCCCACATCCCTGTGACTTAAAATTCAGGTAAATAATAGGATCTGATGGCCTTGAAATGGACGCCAAAACTGAACAAGAATTAACGGTTGCAATTCAGTGAGCGAAGGTCAAGGAAAAGGACGGCTAGTATTGGCCGATTAGGGTATTTTTTTTTAATGATCATAAGCCATCTAAGGCAGGTCCTACCAGGTGGACGGTCCCGATCACAGTAAAATCTTCCAGCGTGGACGGTAGAAAATGGGCCTATCATGTTATGATAGACACGACTCTATCACTCCATTTCTTCCGGTCGACTATTTTAGTAGTCCACATGACTACACTGAATTATAGTTCGCGTCCCCACATGGTATCTGGGCCCACCCTTGATGACGTGGATTTTCATCCAGTGGACTGCTCTGTGGCAAGAACCACATGGATAGGAAGATCCTGATCATCCAACTAACTGATATTTGATCGTTGATTGTGAATGGGAACATCCTCACCATGGGCCATCTACCACAGACCCCTAGATGAACGGTTCGGATCACTTTCGTGATCCACCATAGGATGGAGGGTCAAATGAAATACGTAAGTATGGCAATGAACCTAATGGGCCTGTCGGGTTTCCGGTCCTGTGCTTACAGGGCCCATCCAACGAGTCAAGTTCCAATAATCTATGGTCTTGGGCACGTTTAGTGTCAGACCTACTTAATCAATGGCCTGGATACCAAACACGTGTGCCAGATAGCACGTGTACAATCAGGATGTGCCTTGCTTGCTAGAAGCTCCAAAGAAGCCAGGGTCGAGCCTGAGCCCAAAAAAGCCCACCCAAAACTAGGCCTGGCTAGGTCTGGTGGGCCATTCATCTTCATCCTTACATAAAGGCTCCAAGAGCTCCTGTTCAACTTATCCGAGTCAACTCACAGTTACTGGGACCTGATCCGGTTCGAAACCATGACTCACCTCCGGCCCATCTGAGTCGGGCTGGCCGGTTCCCCCCAACTCAGTCAAGCTGTGACTTGACTTGAGACCAGATGAGTCAGTCCAACTCACTGAGTCTTTTAACTATGCCTTGTCAGATGTCCTTGATGACTCGGATGGAAAATGGGCTGCATGGCCCAACCCATACCGACTCCAGCCGTTTTTACGCAGGTTCAAGTGACATTGAGGCCCACCTGTGGATTCATCAGGTCTAAATTCTTAGCCCCACGATGAAATTGGGCCCGACCCGGGCTAACTTTTTTAACATTGGGCTGATCATTTGAATGTCAGGTCTGGTCCAGATCAGGTCCAACTCCATAAATTGCGAGATGGGGCATGCCGGACTTGAGTACTTAGCTCATCAGCTAGGCTGCACATGCATTAGAAAAATCATCCAAAAGAAGCAAGATAGAAAGAGAGTAAGTGGGCCATGTTCGAGGCTCATCTGCACTAAACGCACGAGTTAATATTCAGGCCCAAGAACAACTAAGGGCACTATTAACCAGTAAGGGTGCAAATGGATCAGGTAGGGTCGGGTCTGGGTCCCACCCATTTAAGAATTGAGTCAGAATTTTGGATCCAGACCCAATCCACTAAAATTCAGGTTGGGTCTAACCCATTTAAGAATTGAATCAAAATTTTGGACCCAGGACCAACCCATTAAAACTCAGGCCGGGTCCAACCCATTTAACAATTAAGTCAGAATTTTGGACCCAGACCTAACCCACATAGGTCGGGTTCAAATAGGAAACAAATGAAAGGTGGGGCTCATATGATGGATGGTCCATACCAATTATCAGACCTTTTATAGCACAAATTTGGTTAGATGGATATGATTGTCCAATAAAAAATTTGGTGAGAGATGCAGGCAATCAAAGGTGGACCCCACTTGATGGATAGTCTTGATCAATGACTAAACCATTTTGTATATAATCAATACGCAACATCTTTTTGTTCCTTGGATGTGATCATCTAATCAAAATTGTGTTTTGAAATGAGCGAATGGGTAATCAAAGATGGGTTAGATGACTAGAAGTCCATTCTTCTGACCATTGATTAGTATGGATAAGATCATCCAATCAACATGAATTTTGAGAGGAGTGGCCCATCAAAGATAGGATCCTCATGATGGACCATCCAAATCAATAATCAAACCTTTTCTATTATGACCAATATGGATCATCAATATTGCAATCGTTATTCAGTTGGTTACATCTTCCACTTGATTTTTTGGAGAGACTAAACCAATGCTATAACCAACATGGACCCTATTTCCCACCCAAATGATCAGATGGATATGATTATCTGATTTAAGGGAATTTTGAGAGTGATGGATAATCAAAGGTGGGCCTCGTAGAATGGATGGTCCAGATCAATGATCCGACTTTTTTATTTTATTTTTTGTTGGAGAGCCTTCAAACGTATGTGCGTGTATAGGGTGCTTAGACCGGTCGGGCGACCAGTCTGACAGAGTTAGCCCAAATACACAGTTGAAGGCAGCAATTTCTATGGTGCCCAGACCGGTCGGGCGACCGGTCGTCAGTGAAATCTCCTTGGGCTGATTTGTGCGATGTGCGACCGGTCGGCTGTGCACGCGGAGTTCTTGCACAGTCTGCAGTACTGCGCAAGGTGTTTCTATTTTTGGATTTCTTCCTATTTAAAGTGTTGTAATCCGACTTAGAGAGGTATCCTAAGGTGTCCAAGGTTTTCTATTCATACTAGGAAGAGGGGAGAGGTGTGTGTGAGAGAAAACTTGGGATTTCTCTATTTATTCCTTGCTTGTGGGCTGTCAATCTCTGTAATCTTCTGATATTCATAGTAGATCACTTTGTGCCGTGGTTTTTTACCTGTTTTGGGATTTTTCCATGTAAAATTCGAAGTCTCTTGTGGTGAGTGCTTGTGTGTGATTGATTGCATCTTGTTACTTGTTTAATTTCGCATTGCTTCTCGTGTTCGACGTTCCGCTTCCGCTGCCGGTTCTTTCCCAACATTTTTTACACTCAACTAAGCTGTATTAAAGAGAGAGATGGAGCATCGGGAAAGCTCAAGTGTTTCTCTCAACTCTCAGGTGGGCCATCTTATAAACTTATAATTAAAACCTCTAAATTTACATGGTTTGGCTCAATTAAGTCATGGAATACTATGATTTTTGGGTAATTCTATCTTCATGAAGTGGTAAATTAGATGAATGAATTGGATGGCTCATAAATGCTACGGTAGGCCTGTACAAAATCAATGGTTGGCATTCCTCCCCAATTATTTCCTATGGCATAGCTTAGAGTTTTGGACGATCAAGATTTGTTATTCAATGATTAGAATAAGGCAGCATACTTGATGAACGGCGTGGATCTTATAAATATTTCACTACCTGGCTTTCTATTCACGAAAGTAACCCACCATCCCCATTATAATATAGAAGATATGCACCATCGATCATTTTAGACAACAGTAGGATGCATGGTTAGGATCATTCAATCAAAGTGACTTTTGAAAAGTACGGAAAATTCAATAACAGGCGCACATGTTAAACAATTTGAATATGTAAAAGACATGTACTATAGATTGTCGAAATTGACGATGAAGCCTTTTCAGACATGATCAATTTAAATTGCCCAATCTGTAGTCACGGATTGAATGGTTGGAACAGTTTGATCAAAGTAATTATTGAGATCATGAAGAAATCAAAGGTGGACCACGTGCCAAAAATCCAGATTATTGTGCTTTTTTTTAAACTTTAAATACAATTATTTTGAGGGTTCTTATCCTTGCCGGAGTGGTAGACTTCTAGAAGTTTCAACACGGTGTCTGGGGTTTGATACTCGTACGTGGTGAAATCCCACTACGACATATGGGTTGTGTCTAAAGAAGAAAAATTACGCACATTTTGAACTGTCCATTTTTTTGAGGTCTTGTTTAGATTGGAAGTGGAAATTCCAAATTCATTAGACTATGGCTTTTTCTTTTTGGGGTCACACAATGCACCTACCCACTGGTGGGGTTAGTGTGTCTCCCTAGCATTTCGAACTTGAGACTTGTTGTTGAAATGCCTGGGCGTCTTTCAGCTGGGCTAGCATGAGAGACACTGGTCACCTCTTATCTTACACCAAGAAGTCCCCACCGGCAAGTCTAATGATTGCTTTTGCTTAATTCATTTATCTAAGCATCCATTTGTATTTTAACAATAAGATCTAATTTCTTTTTGTTAGGATCCGTTGCATTAGAAATATATTGCTCATGCGGCTAACACTTTCTAGGAAATTTTGTAATTTTACATGGAATCTCATACAAACCTTAGATCATTTGGGATAATATATATTTTGGAAAAAGAGAGAGAGAGAGAGAGAGAGAGAGAGCCGTCAATGTGTTGAGAGTTGCTTCTTCATTTTTTTTTTTTCCTTTGTAAATACTGGATTGGTGTGAATCCAAAGATGTACCAAGAGAGAATCACATGAATCTTTATATTGTGATTTGTATCTTTTTCTGTTTCTCTTTTGATTTCGATATTGTTGTGAAGGTAGTTGAGAAGGGATCCTTCTCCTAACACTTTCCTTTTTTTCTTTTTTGTTTGAAGTGGTTGAATCCAAAAGGTAAACATCAAAAATAAAAAGTTACATTGGAAAAAAAAATTACAATTTTTTTTAATGAAAAATAATTAATCTTGGAAATGCAGA
Organism: Liriodendron chinense; assembly: GCA_003013855.2. Classification (NCBI taxonomy): domain Eukaryota; kingdom Viridiplantae; phylum Streptophyta; class Magnoliopsida; order Magnoliales; family Magnoliaceae; genus Liriodendron; species Liriodendron chinense. Next base: position 29,682 of record PVNU02000669.1, on the reverse strand, counting down.
GCTATTGCTCAAATATATAAAAATCTCAATGCCTTAGTTTTTTTCTCTTTTTATAAAATTGAAATCATCTTTATTTTTTCTATTTGATTTGTTCTAATTCATTTAAATTAGAGGTAAATGCATAATTATGCTTTTTTACACCTGTTTGGGAGGAAGGTGGGGTTTCACCTAGAATTCGCGCAAAACTCAATATTTTTCGAAGCCATAACTCTATGGCCCCTACCATGATGTATGTTTTATATCCATGTGGCTCATTCATTTTTTTCACATCATTTCAGGGCATGAGCCAAAAAATGAGGTAGATTGCAGTGGACCACACCACAAAAAACAGTGGGGATTGAACGCCAATCATTGAAAACCTCTTTGGGGGTACAAAAGTTTTAGATCAAGCTTATATTTGTGTGTTCTCTTCTTTCATGCCTATATAACCTTATGAATAGGTTGGATATCAAATAAACATCATGGTGGGCCCTACATAGCTTTCAACAGTGGTCATCATTATTCCCATTGTTTCCTGTAGTGTGGTGCACAAGAGCTTTTGATCTGCGTCGATTTTGGGCTCATGCTCTAAAATGACTTGAGAAAATGAATGAACAACATGAATAAAATACATACACACTTATGGGGCCCACGAAGTTGTCACTTAAAATGAGGCAGACCTACCAAAGATGTCAACATCTTCCATCTGCAGCTATAGTGTTTGCCAAGGTAAGTAATAAACGCAAAATTCAGTCAAATTATAGGTACATGCATCAAATGACATAGATCCTTGGGAAAACTGTGGAAAGGTGATTTCTATAGTTGATCTTGCTTTCACACTACATTGAAAACATCACAGTTGGGGACATAGGTGACTTTCTCATGATTGAATCCTACTTTTGCCAACCCAAAAAAACCTTAGGGCCTGTTTGGTTCATGGACTACCAAAATAATGAGGTGTAACATTTACCTCATTACTTTTTACCTTTGATTGGATACTACCAACTATAATCCTTCAAAATCACCCCATGCCATGGATTAGCAAAGGTGTAATGATGTGGTATAGTTTTATGGGCCCCACCAAGATATTTGTGTTATATCCACACTGGCTGTCCATCTTGCGTGATAATTTTATTGAATAAGACAACGAATGAGGTAGATCCGAAGCAGAAATGAACCACACCACAGCTAGTAGTGGGGATTGAACGCCTGCCATTAAAAAATCCTTGAGGTCCACAGAACTGTTGGATCTTTCTCATATTTTAGTACATGCCTAAAGTAACATTGTATATTGTCTCTCTACCCCTTTACTTCCGACTACTATAGTAATGGTAATCATTACTTTTTTAATACACATTACAGCACATCACTGCTGCAATCGCTAAACCAAACAGTCCCTCAAACTTTTGTAGCCCTAAGAAGTTTTCAATACTTGACGTTCAATTACTACTGATTCTTGTGGTGTAGTCAACCTAAGATTTGGATCTACTTCATTTTTGGACTCATGCCCTTAAAAAAGCTAACAAAATTGATGTATAGCATGGATATAAAACACATACATCATAGTGGGCCTATATTCAAAGATCCACCGTGCTCATTTCATTGCCCATATCCACGTTCAAGGAGGTGTTTGGTACTTTGGTTAGATTATCATGGAAACTTATCTTGTACTGTACTTTGGATAAGTTTGGAGGTGTTATGTACTCTGGCAGTTGGCTAGCTTTTATTAGAAGCTCATCGAGTTTGGTACTTTGGATAAATTAGGGGGTGTTTGGTGCTTTTGTTAGCTTATCTTGAAAGCTTATCTAGCGTGGTTATATATATATATATATATATATATATATATATATTGTTTTCTATGGGTTAACTCACACACACACCCCATTGTTAGCACACCCACCTACCCCTGTTAGTCACATCACAATGTTAGCCACCCCCACTATGGGAATTCAATACCATGACCTCAGTGTTGAAACCAGGTTATTTTCACTCAGTCTGCCACTTGAGCTATGGACTTGGGTGTTGGTGATAAGTTCAATACTCTACAAACAAATTTTATTTTTATGGAGTAATTTAACATTTTCACTTTTTTTTTTCAAAGAAAGGTGTGAAAATCTATTTTCATTTTTAAGATTTCACTAAGGGCTTGTTGTTTAGTTATTATGGCAGTAATGTGTAGTAAAAAAGTAATGATCACCATTCCTACTGTAGCCAGAATTAAAGATGAAATATCATTTTAGGGCATGTCTCAGGAAATGAGGAAGATCCAAAACTTATGTAGACCTCAAGAAGTTTTCAATGGCAGGCTTTTAATCCCCATTACTAATTGTGGTGTGATCTATTTCCCCTTTGGATCTACCTCATTTTTATTTCATTCTATAAAATAATTGCAAGATGAATAGAGACAATGTGGATATAATATAAACATCATGGTGGGGCCCATAAAACCATACCATGTCAACACAACTCGGTTTATTCATGTGAACGAGGTGATTTAAAAGGATTACAGTTGGCTATATCCAATGAAAGGTAAAAGTGAATGAACCAAAAGATGTGTTTTCTCTTCATCCCATATCTTTGCGACCTTATCGGCAGATTCGATGGCAAATAAGTGGGCCGTAGGAAGTTTTTAATGGTGGGTGTCCAATCAATGCCCCTAAAATGGCCTGCAATGCGTTGATATAAAATGCAGTCATTATGGTGGGCCCCACAGTCACGGATCCACATAATCCTCATCTCTCTCTTTACATGATACTGTAGAGCCGTTGTAATTGAATGGACGGTGAGAATCAAAAGAATTATCGGACTCAATTAGGGGCAAAAGGTGAGAGACGTGGAAGGCTAGGATTGTCTTATTAGTTCATCTCTGACCGTCAATTACTTTCATAAATTAATCATCCAAGCCGATGGTTAGGATTGTCCATTCTTTGTGAATTTTACCATATGGCCCATCCAAGCTAAGGCCTGCCCAATGATCGGTTCAGATCTGATAATTTAAGCTAGAGACAGACACAGACATTCCTATTTCTGTTGAACATGAACGTGCATCGCATGCACGATGCACGTGACCTGCACATGCATGTTGACTCCTTGCCCATGCAATGCATGTGCATAAGTACGAATAACATGGCACATGCATGGACAAGCAAATGAATGGCTAAAGATAAGAACAGGGGTCCCTATCTGGCAGGCAAACGTCAATCGATTGGACAGCTAGGATTAATTCTATTATTTGAATGGACGAGAATTGCGTGTGCCCCCCACCTACTGGAAGTTCCTGTGGGCGGAATCTATGTGGGGCCCACCTTGATGTCTGTGTGACATCTACTCCATCCATCAGTTTCGCAAGCTAACAATAGAATAAAAACTCAAAAATTAGTTAGATCCAAAACTCTGGTGGGCCACACAACAGGAAATGGTGAGAATGGAAACGACCACCATTGAAACCTTGTGGAACCCACCATGATGTTTATATGCTATCCAAACCGTTCATAAGGGTATTCGCACTTGGATAAACTGAAATCGCAAACATTAGCTGGATCCAAAACTTCTATGACCCACTCATGTTTAAATGGTGGGCGCTTAATCTTCATTATTTCCTATGGCATGGTCCACTTCAGTTTTTGATCTACCTCATTTTTTGGGTTCTGGTGCAATTGTGAGCTTTTTGAAACTGATGAACGGCATGGATTTCTCTGAGACATCACAGTGGGCCCGGATTTATGCCTATGAGGAGTTCCTGTTGGCCGAACTATGTGGGGCCCACCGTGATATCTGTGTAACATCCACTCCATCTATCAGTTTCGCTAAGGACAGGATTCCAAAAAAGATGACACAGATCCAAAATTCAAGTGGGGCAGGCTAGAGAAACACAGTGGGGATTGAACGCTCACCAGTTAAACCTTGGGTGGGCCATACAAGTTTTGGATTATGAACGGTTTGAATGACATATAAACATAGCAGTGAACCTAAGGAAAGTTTCAACGGGATTTCGCTCATTTTTTGGGCTCAGAAAAATGGTAGGATTTGATTGGGGGATAAGCCATTATCATAGATGAGGCCCATCGAGTAGGACACTCATTTTGTCCACAAAATGGACGGTGGAATGGAGTTTTCATTGACATTTCATGGACCCTGAAGAGCCTCCAGGTCAGGAAAAGTGGATTGCCTAGTTATTGAAGCACCAAGGATACCCCTAGTGCCCAACATGGTAGGATTTTATCAGGGCATGGCCACTATCATAGATGGAGCCAGGTCGAGTACAATATTTAATTTTGGGCTTATCCCAACATGTGCTGATAATGCTTCGGTGAGTTTTGACTGATAGTATTGTGGACCCTTTATAGGAAAGTAGACTGCTGTTACCAAATCACTAAGGATATTCCTTGTGATATGATGTGGCAGAATTTGATTAGCTCATGTATCATTGTCATAGATGGGACCAGGATAAATATATACTTTGACCGAACAACTTTCAAACATGGGCTCATCTTTGACAACAGCACATGGCCCAATCAAATCCTGTCGTATCGGGTCACCATCTGGATTTGATCACCAAGCAATTAGCTCCTAGTAGGGAAAGTAGACTGCGACCTGCTCCCACTTGGATGGACTCAGTCAAGGCAGGGGCCCAATGGGGCCCTCCGTGATGTATGGGTTTTATCCACATTATCCATCCATTTTGTCAAGATCATTTCAGGGTATGAGCCCAAAAAATGAGGAAAATCCAAAGCTGAAATGGATCATATAGTGGGGATTGAACACCTACAATTGCAATCTTATTGGGAATAGTAGAAATTTTGAACAAGCTGATATTGGTGTTTTCCCTTGATCTAGGTGCATGTGAACTTATAGCTGGGATGGCAAATAAACATCACAATGGGCATCATTATCACCACTGCTATAGTGCGGTCCACTTGATCCTTCGATTTGTCTCATTTTTTGGGCTAAAATAATATGGAAAAATGGATGCACATTGTGGACAAAATCCATTCATTGGGATTAGAGTTGTACACAAGCCGAGTCAAGTCGAGCTCAACCATGTTCGAGCGACCAATGACCGCCTTGGCTTGTGTTCGGCTCGACCGAGCTTTCGAGCCGAATCGAGCCAATTCGAGCCGACTGTGATTTTATTATGATAGCAAATAATGCAGCTATGCATACTTTGTGCACACATGGTGTATGCAATGCATGTATGTGTAATAGCCCACATGGCTGTTTTCCCATCCGTTGGTTGTGATGGGTCACTATATCCAACTCCAACAATAAGTAGGTTTATGTTCAAAATGTTGGGACCCATGAAGTGGATCTGGGTCCAAAAGTTTGACCGGACTACTGAATGGTTCTGGCTCAAGACCTATCAAAATTAAATACATTGTCCCAACATTACTCTGTTTTTAAATGGGACCCATTTGGACTGTTCAAAAATGGACCAGCTCTAACCTATGAAATAGTGAAGTGATAAGTCTAGGGAAGTCTAAATGTTTGATTGAATGATTTAATGCTACCTAGGAAAGGTAGGAAATTAAGAACTGTACAATGAGATCCAATGGCCATTATTAAAACTAGCCTAAGGTGGAATTTCATTACACGTTTTGTGTTTTAGAGGAGATTATACTGATGACTTTCCTTTGGATAGTCTTAAATACAATTAATCTCCTTTTTTTTTTTTTTTTCTTATCTTTTTTATAGGTAAGCTGGGCTCAAATCCAAGACCTCAATGTGGAAATAGGTATAAGACTTTTATTAGGTGGGCCATTCATGATCATCGGTTTTAATTTGATTGTTGGATTATTCATATTAAGTATACTAGTGGGCCCTACTACAGTTGTGATCAATGCAGATAGATTTAAGATGCAGTCTCTATAGATGGTAATTCAGATGGATCATATGAAATTCTATGGTGTGGAAACTCAGAGGTGGAGAAGTGTGGTGGGTAAGTCACTCCAACTTCTTCTTCTTCTTCTTCTTTTTTGTTTTTTTTTTTTGTTTTTTATGAATACAAATCTTGACCTCTACCTTAATCCTATTAGAGGGGTTTTCAGAAGAGTGTAAAGTATGAAAGATCAAGCATTTTTTTCCAACGGTATTGGGAATGTCTTTCTATCCAGGTATGCATTTAAGATTTTGTTTAAATAGTCTCTGTTATCAATACATTAGACTATTCATTATTATGCGATATTAAGATTTACAACAGGCCTTTTATAGCGTCTATCGTTGATCCCATACAGGCTCAATTTTAATAAGATTACACATGATTGCATGTTTGCTGTTTATTGATTTAAACCCTAATTAGCATAGCTAATTTTCATACCTAACATAGACCGAACACTTGGAATCTTTTTGGCGATTTTTACTCGATTCTAGGTCGCCCTGTACACACATTGCCCCTTTTGTGACTCGAACATAACATGTTGAATTGACTCTAACACCATATGTGAAGTGGTTGAAACGGTGTGCCAAAAGTTATAGAATTAATGGAACATTTCAAGCTGGACCATTAGACCGGATGTAATGCTCAAAATAAAATGAGTTTGATTTGGATCTTCTTGTGTGACCCATTTGCACTCCACCATGACTCAGCATAATTCTAAAACTAGTTGGGCCAAATCCAAACTAAGTTAACTCAATTCAATTAGATTTCAAGTGGGAATGTGTTAAAAACACGCTTGTAAGATAAATAATAGAAGTCTGAGTTGGCCTAGGGATAATGATGGACGGATGGGCCCTATCATCACAGTGTTCCATGGTTCCCGGTGGGATGCCCTGAAAATCTCCCAGCTTGCAAGATCCTAACCCTTGATCTTTGGCATGTTTCCGATGAGAGGGTTTTTTTATGATCCTCAGGCTACACGTATGACAGTTATTAGTAGGCATTGAAAATTTGTATGTGTGCCATGCATTAAAAAGAAAAAGAAAAAAAAAAGGGGGGGGGGGGGGAAAGAGAGGAGAAATTGAACCCAAGTTTCGAGCTCGCACATAGAAAGTTCATATGGTTAGGAGCTACTTGGATCCCACTAAAATGCCCATAAAAAATTCACCTATACATCAGCTTTTCCAGCTCATGTTAGGCCATGATTTAAAGAAAAAACAGCTACATCTAAAATTTAAGTGGACCGCACCATAGGAAACAATGGGAATGGAAATGCCCACTATTGAAACCATCTTGGAGCTTGATGTAGGATGTGCCACATATGCATTTTTGTATGGTTGGACCAAAAGAAGCCTAAACAAAAGCAAAAGTAGTCCATCAGATTCAGGCTCAATCCTACGTAGGACATGACATAATTGGGCCTTGGGCTCATCCAGTTTGAAGAAATTCATTTTGAAAAGAGAGCATTTGTCGTGTGAGGTGTGGACCGTAAATCAGCAGTAACTTTTGATTCGAGCATTGTCATAAAACAAAACGTACAACCTCCTATCAATCTTTAAGTAATGATGGTTTCAGGGTTAACCAACCTCCATAGTAGGTCACATTCATCCGCTTCACGAGAAAATGCATTTTTCTTGTTCAAAATATCTATTACTATTTTTAGTAGTTTCAATCTTTGTTGTATCTAATTGTTTTAAGAGTTTTATAATTTTTAAAAATTGCTTGTAATCATATTAGGAATTTTTCATTAAGATTTATTTAGGCTTTTCATTTTTCGCAAATTAAGCTTTTAAAAAGTTCTACTATTTTGGGGTAACTTTCAATTAGAGCTAGAATTTTATTATTTTAAGTAATTAAAATTAGGTCTTCGATTTTTTTTTATTAGTAGTATAATTGAGAAACCATATATAAATTATTCAATAATATAATTTTGAATTTTCACTTTTTTACCTTTTCAATTCCAAGTTTTACCTATTTGAGGAAGACAACGTTCGTTTTCTCATTGTTTCGTACTCTTTCCTGCATTAGGGCCCACTAAGCTTGTATATAATCCAAATGATTGATAATGTCATTTTAATTGGGATAAACTGAGAACAAAAACATTAGCTACCCTTACAAAGCTTTCGCCAGTGGCATTCCATCCGCTTTATTTCTTGAGTGTTGTTTACTTAAGTGTTAGATGTGGCTCATTTTCGGAACATGACATTAGCTCGAGAAAGTGATGGAATAAGTTGATTTCTCACAAACACCTCAATGGGCTCTATGCAGCTTCGAACCACAAAAAAGTTGTGGTGGCTTGCACTATACTTAGCAGGAACCATATTGGGAGCAGCCAGTGAACGCAAGTATGGTAAGGCCCGGGTGTCAAAAGATTTGATTGGGCCACATGCTACTTAAAAGGAGAATGGATTAGGTATCACGAGGGTGACAACTTAATGGCTATTATCCTTATCGTGGAGCCCACCTTGATGATGTATTGTATATCCATGCCTTCCATCCGTGTCTCCCGTCCATTTTAGGAGGTGGTTTTCAAAATTAAGCAGATCCAAATATTAGGTGGACCACATTATAAGAAAGAAACAGGTGATTGAGTGCCTCACCATTAAAAATTTCAAGGGGCCATCACTTAATGTCTATTTGCCATCCAACCTGTTGAAAATGTCAAGAAGACGTGGATGAAGGGAAAATGCAAAGATCAGCTTGATCCAAAACTTTTGTGACTCACAAAAAGTTTTTAATGATCATTCATCACTATTTCTAGTGATATGATCCACCTTAGATTTGGATCTTCTTAATGTCTGGGATATGGAAAAATAGAAAGACGGTGTGGATATAAATTTAAAAAAAAAACCATCAAGGTGGGCCCCACACGGTTAGAGTAACGCCATGTTAGAGATGGCATGGAAAGCATGTTTGAAAGTGGTTTTGTCGAGTGGGTGCCGACATCACATGTGGGCTGGACCAATCAAATCTCACCAGGTAAGTCACCCCAGCTACGTTCATTTTGCCCTTGTCCTGGCCACTGTCGCCACATCACAATCACATAATTTGATTTGATTGGTTGAACAATCCTATCCGTTGATTTGCTTGACACTTGTCTGTGGATATTAGCCCGTTGGATATTTTTCATTTTTAAATGTCCAATCAATACGATGGTCAGATAATGAAACAAACCTAATTTTTGTTTCATGGTACATGTACACTGAATGCTATAATTTGGGAAAGTGCCGGCGTATCACCCATCACCCTCTGCAAGAGTATCTAAGTTCTTCTGTTTGGAAATCCACGAACTTCCCGGTATGGAATGCTAGGTGGGGCCCACCGTGGTGTTTGTGAGAAATCCACTCCATCCATTCATTTTTCCACATCATGTTGGGACATAAGCATAAAAATGAAGCAGATCCAAAACTCAAGTGGGCCACGCAATAGGAAAAAGTGGGTAGGGAAATTACTACCGTTTAAACTTCCCCAGTGTCCACCGTGATATTTATATGTTATCCACACTGTTCATAAGGTCATTCCTAGTGAGATGAACTGAAAGCACAAAAATATTAGCCTTCTCCGAAACTTCTGTGGCCCCACGAATACATTCAATCCCCACCGTTTCCTTTCATGCAGCCCATTTGAATTTTGGATCTATCTCATTTTTTATCCCATGTTTCAGCATGTCGTGTCAAAATGGATGGACGGGATGGATTTCTTCACAAATATCATAGTGGACCCCATCTAGCCTTCCGGTCTCAGGAAGTTCCTGCAAAGCCTTCAGGCAATCCGCGTACGATGATGCCGGACGCCGATTTCCTGCGAAAGCCTTTGGCATGAAGTTCCTGCCTGGGAATCTAGATGGGTCCACCGTTATGTTGTGAGAAATCCACGCCGTCCATCCATTTTACAAGATTAATTTAGGACGTGAGATAAAAAATGAACCGTATCCAAGACTCAAGTGGGCCGCACTAAAGGAAATGGTGGGGAGGGAGATTCCTACCGTTGAAACCTCTTTAAGGTCTACAGTGATGTTTATATGGCATCCATACTGTTGATAATGTCATTCCTACGATGAATTGAAAAAGCAAATATTAATCTTATTCAAGACTTCTGTGGCCCCACGAATATTTCAACTATGTACGTTCAATCCTCACTTTTTCGGCTCAATTGAGTCTTGGATCCGGCTCCTTTTTTTTTTCGTCATACGTCTTAAAACAGATGGACCGCATTGATTTCTCACAAACATCACGGTGGCCCCACCTAGATTCCCAGGTCCGATGGTGCCCGGGAATTCGAGTACGGTAGAGCATATCTCTGTGCCGCCCCAGATGATGTGGGCCCCACCTTGATGTATGTATTATTCATCCACACCGTCCTTCTGTTTTTCCAGTTAATCCTAAGGTCATGAGCGCCCCCCCCCCCCCCCCCCCCAAAAAAAAAAAAAAGAAAAAAAAAATCCAAATCTCAGGTGGACCATGCCAATATTTGTGGGCCCCACCTTAATGTACCATTAAAAACTGCTATGGGCCACAAAAGTTTTGGATCAAGCCAATATTTGCTTTTTTCCCTTCGTCCAGGTGGACCTCATGGTCCGGGCCGCACCTAATCCACTCCCCATGCAGGCCCATGTATTAATCAGGTCCGTTGTTTACTGGACCCTGTGGCTTACGGTTCCAATTCAATTTCCTCACTCGATATTTAACTGTTAACTACTTATGTTCTCTGCTGTCTCTGTGAAGGCCACCGATCTGACGGCTATGATCATCAGATTCATGTGGACATTGGACTACTGACCATCCGCAGTAGGTGCAACTAGATAGACGGTCGCAGTAGGTGTAATTAGTATCTTCCATTCTTCTATACAACATAAGCGCAGTCAAATCAACGGTTGGATCACCACAAAATCAATGCTCAATCACCACTTTTTTTAAGTTATGGTCTACCTGATTATTGGATCTGGTTTATTATTGGGATTGTACCCTAAAATGATATGTAAAAACGGATGGACGGCATGGATACATAATACATATATCAAGGTGGGTCCCACGGTAACCCCATGGTAACGGCCGCACCGTCTTAGGTATGGCCGGGGTCTCACCTGATCCGCTCTCCCCGGGTTTCCAGTTCTGACAAGTGGGGAAAATGGACTAGCAATCCAGACCGTTCGTCTGTTTCCTACCATCATGAAGGTGGGCCAAGCACGTAGCAAAATATGGTCCATTGGCGATCGCTTGTCTAATCGTCCATTTCTCAGCACACGTGTGGCCCCACCTGATTCACTGTCGGATCTGCCAGACGAACGGTCCAGATCTCGCACATATGGAGCGCTTGTTTTTATGGTTGTGTACACATAGAAATCCTACTGTCCAATTTTTGTGATCCCCAAGTAGACAAATGGTGGGCCCACCTCGCTAGATACCATGATCCGTGCCACGTGTGAGGTTATGGTGTAGTGTAAGTCACGTAACCCGAGAAAGTCACTCAAGACAGCCCACGTCCATTCCCCCGTATAATTCCAGCTTGGATTAGGTGTTACCCCCGGGAACAGCTTAGTGAGTGTTACCCCTACCGTATGGCCCACATGGATGATATTTTGTATATCCACTCCGTCCATCCGTTTCTACAGACCATTTTAGGATAGTGTTCCAAAAATTATGGACATCCAAATCTCAAGTGGACCACACCACTAGAAACAGTGTGATTGAGTGCTCCACCTTTAAAACCTCGAAAGAGCCCATAGTAAGGTTTTGGTAATGTTTATTTGCAATCCATGCTCTTAATAATGCTAATAAGGTCTCGATGAAAGGAATATAAAGATAAGATTGATACAAAACTTTTGTGGCCAACAAAACATTTTTGTAGTCCACCTGAGATTTGGATATCCTTATGGTTTTGTATCACATCCTAAAATGATATGAAAAAACAGACAGACGGTGTCCATATTTAAAAAATACACTAAGATGCCCCCCACACAGTTAGGGCAACACCCACTGAGTTGTTCCCAAGGTAACACCTAATTCGCGCCCGTATAATTCGAACATGAGAAATACTTTGATATTCTTAGAGAGTATTATAAATGATGCACAGGCACTTATAAATTACTGAGAAATTGCATACATGGAGTACAATTAATTAAACTAACCGTCCAAACCATAGGTAACATGTAATATGTATCATGAATGAAACTTTGCTTCCATTGGGTTATCTGGTTGCTAGATTTCTGGGCATTTATTGGACGGTTGAGAATGAAAAATATCCAATTATTTATTTCAGAAGAAAAAATATTTACGAATCAATGGTTAGGATTGTTCAACGAGCTTGGGTTTTTGGAGTTTAACTTCAGAAACAGGGGATTTTACAATTTAGTCGGTTTAATTTTATTTAATATAACCCAAGTATACCCTTTCTAAGTGCCTGCGTATCAAGCACGCAGCAGGAGTATCAAATAAGTCCCATTCGAGCATATACCTCGACTGGATGCTCCAGTTTCATAAGATTATAAATTATTCTTTTAAAAATTACCCCTTAAAATGCTATTATTTAAAAAAAAAAAAAGTCCCGTTTAATACTTTTTTTCCCCTCCTTTTTCTTAATATAAATTGTAAAATTTATTGAAAATATTAGTTTTAAGGAAATTTACCAAAATAAGTTGATTTTAAAAACTACTTAAATATTAAAATTTAATTAAAACAACCTCTACTTTATGAAAATTTGAAAAGACAACTTTATGTGCTTCACGTGATCTTCTCGAGAAACTTTCAAGTGTACTGACGAATGTATCTAAAAGGAGCTATTTTCATTTATACCATTTAGCTACAGATTGGGTACTACCCCACCAAGCCCTAGGTAGAGACGAATGGTCATGTCAAGGGCTTTATGAGGCCCACCTTGATATATGCTTTTTATCTAATATGTCCATCCATTCTTAAATATCATATTTTAGCATATGAGATTGAAAAGGAGGTAGATAGAAGAGTCTGTTAGGCTGTTTGGTGTACCTATTGATGGAAGAGGGGCTTTAAACGACCATGAATGAAGATGTATCGAAGTGAAAGCATCAGGGATTGTTGAACGCAAATCATTTAAACCGTGCGCATATATATATATACACACACGAGGACCATCAATTGAACTGTGCATACAAAAGACTAAGCCAGTAGAGACTCTGCGCTATAGGGACAATGTAAAATTGCTCCTAGAACATCTAAAGTCACATGGTATGTCTTGCTTGATATTTCCATGAGGTTGATTTTGTATTTTCACTCCATCTTAGTGAGTGATAGAGCTGGACATCGGGTTGTGAGTCGAGCTGGGCATAGCTTAACTAGGCTCGGCCCAGCCCAAAAGCCCGGCCTAAACTAGTTTAAAATCCAAGCTTGAAAGTAACCTAAGCTCGTTGACACCCCTTATTGTTGCTTTTATTGGCAACTTTTCCTTTTATTCCTTTGCTCACATTGGATGTGGGACTAAAAAACCTGACTTTCCAACTCCCTAAGTTGAGGGAAATTGGAACCAAGTCAACACGAATCAAGCTTCAAGTCAAGCTGAATTGAGTTCGGTCAGCTAAAACTCTACTCATTTTTTTTTTTTTTTTGAGCCACACCTGCCTAGCTCAACTCGGTTTGAACTCAACAACGAGTCAAGTCAAATCGAGTTTTTTCGAGCCAAGTTAAGTCAAGTTAACCGAGTTGGCTTGGCTCATGTCTAGCTCTAGTGAGTAACACCTTGTTAACCGTGTGGTGAAAGATATATACCATGGTGGTCGTTGTTGGGAATAGGGATGTCGACAGCGGAAGCGAAAGCCGAACAATACACCACAGTAAAAATATAAGATCAAACGAGAAACACAATGCAATCACACCACACAAGCATTCGACTACAAGAGACAATTCGATTTTACGTGGAAAAAACCCCTCAACGGGTAAAAAAACCACAACACAAAGCGATCCACTATGATTCCAGAAGATTACAGAGAATGACAGCCCACAAGCAAGAAAAAACAAAGAAAACTCAAGCTCTCTTTCTCTCAAAACACCCTCCCCTCTTCCTAACCCAATTTGGAAACCTTGGACACTTTAGGATTTACTTTAAATCCAGATTACACCCATTTAAATAGGTAATTACTCAAAAATAGAAACATCTTATGCACTACCGCGTAATAACGTAAGAAACCATGTGTACGTCCGACCAATCAGAGCCGGCACAAAACAGTCCAGAGGAGAATCACATTTAGAACTGTCATGCTGCCTCACCACCGACAGATCACCCGACTGATCTAGGGTGAGAGAAAAACAGCTAGAGACCTGCTGTGCTCTTGGGCCAAACACGTAGACGGATCGGCCGGCCGATCTAAGCTCCCAAAATTACCACAATTGAAAGGCTCTCCAACAGTCGTAACCCATTCCTATTGTTCCTTGTGGTGTGCCCCACTTCAGTTGTAGATCTCAATTATTCTTTCCTCCATGTTCTAGAATCAAGTATACGACTTGACCGACTTGACCGACAGAGTTGATTTTACCTATATAACAAGGTGCATCCCGCTAGCCTGGGTAAAACGGATGTAGTAGATAAGTAGAAACTGAAGTAGTTTTCGAGAGTAAAACTCTCAGTACCCATGAAAATTACCAAGCCAACAATTTTTTTTTGTGAGAGTTAATCATTACACCATGGCTCACCAGATCAACAGCTCGGGTTTATTTCAATGACAGAACCCTAGTTTTATGTAAGAACTACTAAATCTATCATGGGTGCAACCAAAACAAAATAATTTATTATAAATGATTAATAATATTTCAAAAATTATTTTATTTAGGAAAAAAAAAACTCATTTTCAAAATCCAACAATGCACTCATGAGGTGGGCCACACCTATACTTTGGACCAGATTGGCAGTTATCCGTTGCTTGCCACGTCATACCCCACGTGATGAATGATCAGTATGCATGACTTTTGCCTTGGGTGGTCTTCATGGCGGGGCCCACCATTCAAACGGGTCCAAATGTCATACAACCATGACATGTGGACAATTAAGCATTGGTTGGAGTATAACAAGATCATTATCGTCCAAATAGTTGTGTTAGACCTTATGTGATCAGATCCTCATAAATCAAAAGATGTGGGCCCACCCACATTAGTCAATCAAAGGAGAAAATCTAATTTAAAAGACTTACCAACTTAAAACTCCTTATTAATTTCTCAAAAAGACACTAATCATACATCTCTTACCAACCATCAGATGTAAGCATATGGATTTTTAAGCTAATATCACTCTCTTTTCCACATCCACCCTACATATGTATCACATGCCAGGAGTCATTAGGACTCTTAATTGGTGGGCCATCTTGGGATAATTCATGTCCCAGAGAATCACGGCCATAAACAGATCTCACTCAATGAATCTATGGTTAGGAGCTAAGAGTTAAAAGGAAAATTTATAGCAAAACTCCTCATAATGTCGGATTTTACCAAATAAAGCCTCCACAAATTGAAATGACCAAGCAGTGCGTATTGATGAGAGAAATTGCCTAAACATCCTCATTGTAATATTTTGTTTTTCTTCAAAATGTGGCAAATTAAGATTTGTGGGGCCCACGAAGTATATGTTTGACATCCAACCTGTCAAATAAATGCACAATACCATGATTATTAGAAGTACCAAAACTCTGGCGGATCAAATGATAAGATGGGCCAAACCATTAGAAAGTAATATGCACCACTCAAAAACATTTAAATTCATTTATGACCCATCTGGTGATTCGATCGGCCAGTTTTTTAGGTGGTGAGAGCATCATGATCGGTTTCATATGTGAGATGGATTGGATGTTATAGAGGTATGACGTCGGCTCTACAGCTATTGATTTCACTACATTTTAAAGAAAAGGACTAAACAAATTTCTTTATACTTTCACCCCTTGAAATGCATCTCCCTATAATTCCGATTAAGAAAGCCATGGTTTGAAAAATTACAAATTTCCAAGGAATTTTGAGAAAAAAAATCACAAAGTTAAAACTTATTACAAACTCAACCCTTGCAATAAGGAAAAAAGAAAAAAGAAAAAGAAAAAAGAGATGTTTTTATTTGTAATTTTTTTAAAAAATTTAATTTTTGAATAATTAATAAATCATTCGCAACTTGTGTACCCAAATATTAAAGAGCTTTACCACGTCGCGCACAAGTGCAATAAAAAGGAATAATTTTTCAAATTATTCAACAACTTAATGTGTATTTAGATTCACCAAATAACATAAAATTCATGGAGAAACACTCACACCCAACTAGTTGTATTTCCGATTAGTTGGTGTGTGGATCTTACCATAGTGTTTGTTTGACATTTCACCCATTTAGTAAGGTTGTACCACCATGAAAATGAGATGTCTTGATGTAGGAGAAGAACCCCATGATCGAGGGCGTGGATCACGTACCTTCTTGCGGGAGATGGACAGGAAGAAAAATAAGAGAAAACTAAGGAATTTCATATTTTGGAGTTTCAACCCAAACAGGAAATTGTTATTCCCGTTTTTTGATTTCGGCCCAACTCGTGGGGCCCATCTTGATCATTTATGATGATCCGTTCCGTCTATTTTGTAGAGCTACTCGACGCCGAGAAAACACAATAAGTTTCACGTTAATCTGAGTTACGGATTGATCGTGGCGTCCAAAATGGTACGAACTGTCCAGAAAGTTTCGAATTCCGCCCACTGAAACTGGAGATAGTCCAGGTGGCCCACTACTACTGATATGTAGAATCTAAGTTGATCATCTTGAAGAGTACGTCAATATCAGTAAAATCACAAAGTTTTGTGGCAATCAGATATGTGGATTGCTTGTATCAGCGGAAGGAAGACTACACCCTACAAGCGCTATACAGTTTGCGCAGATTTTATTTATTTATTTTCTAATTGTATTAGGATTCTTTTCTTCCTTTGCAAGTTAGTATTAAGTACGAATTTAGGATTTAGTTTATTATTTAAAGCAAGGTAATTATGTTTTTTTAATTTTTTCATTCAATTATAAAAAAAACAATTATTCGAAATTAATTTCCTCTTTTTATCTTTTTATTTCTTCTCATGGATTCGAGAAACAATCGGTTAGGGAGACGGTGATCTACCTACCACGTCCTCCCTGCGTCATTGGTATCAGAGAGAGGTTTCTTTCTCAGGACGATGACCTTTAATGAAGGGTTGGATCCTCATCCTAAGGACGATGCTCCAAGGGACTATCTAACGGCGACAACTTTCGAGGCAGCATTCGAAGCAGCACAACGGGAGAACCGGTTGATCCTGTAAGGCATACAGGCAACCCTCAATCGTATTGTAGCGGCATTAAATCTGCCCCAAGCCTAAGGCAACAGTCAACAACCACCTGTGCTCGTTGTACGGAATAACCCCATGTTCCGTAAAGCACCCCAGGTGGCCTATCGCAGGGCAACCCTAGACGATTCAAAACCCAGCGATAAAGAGGTCGAAGACATCATCGTACGACGGCCTACGTGTGGGAATGATCGTGGGGAGTATATTGAAAGAGATTTTCGAAGTAATGCAACTTCGGATCAGGTCATTGAAGTACAACCCACTACCATATCAGAGCATATTCAAAATTCTGAGGAGGTGGCGGAAATCAATACACCAATCTTAAAGGATAGGGAAGGAGAGTTTAAAATTATTCCAGACATTATGGAGTCAGTTTTGATAGAATCTATGAGTATCCCAGAAAGTGTCACGCCAGCAATGCAGGAAATCGAGGAGATCGTAGTTGCCGAATTTCCTGATGAATTGTTCATTGTGAAGAAAATTGTCCTTTCTCAAAAAAAGCCAACTTTTGATGTGTCAGAGAATATTGCAATTATTCATGTTGGTGTGGAGAAGAAGTCGGAGAAATTTTTTGCTGCATTCCAAGATAAGGCCCGCAAGCATCGACTTCCCAAATCATGGCCCTAACCTAAAGCGAAACTCGAGGACGAGTTTTTTCAAGTGGGGAAGAATGATGCAGGAGAAGAACCCCATGATCGAGGGCGTGGATCACGCACCTTCCTGCGGGAGATGGACAGGAAGAAAAATAAGAGAAAACTAAGGAATTTCATATTTTGGAGTTTCAACCCAAACAGGAAATTGTTATTCCCATTTTTGAATTTCGGCCTAACTCGTGGGGCCCATCTTGATCATTTATGATGATCCGTTCCGTCCATTTTGTATAGCTGCTTGACGCCGAGAAAACGCAATAAGTTTCACGTCGATCTGAGTTACGGATTGATCGTGGAGTCCAAAATGGTACGAACTGTCCAGAAAGTTTTGAATTTCGCCCACTGAAATTGGAGATGGTCCAGGTGGCCCACTACTATTGATATGGAGAATCTAAGCCGACCATCTTGAAGAGTACGTCGATATCAGTAAAACCACAAAGTTTTGTGGCAATCAGATATGTGGATTGCTTGTATCAGCGGAAGGAAGACAATACCCTATAGGCGTTATACAATTTGCGCAGATTTTTCTATTTCTTTTCTTCTTTTGCAAGTTAGTATTAAGTGCGAATTTAGGATTTAGTTTATTATTTAAAGCAAGATAATTATGTTTTTTTTAATTTTTTCATTCAATTATAAAAAAAAACAATTATTCGGAATTAATTTCCTCTTTTTATCTTTTTGTTTCTTCTCGTGGATTCGAGAAACAATCGGGTAGGAAGACGGTGATCAACTTACCACATCCTCCCTGCGTCATGTCTCAAAAATCAACAACATGAATGTAGAGTTTATTTTGCTTATAGTATGAATTAACCCACAATCTTTTTTTCAGTATAGATTAACAATGGCTTTCACAAAAAGAGTATAGAAATTACAAATTGGTGGCCGGAACCTTCTAAGCTGAGTCAACTCGAATGAATCATATTAAACTCATCTGAGTCTTAAAACCAAACTTGCTACCCTTTTGTAAGTGATAGGCCATTTGCAATCCTAATGGCTCAATAAGTGGGCTTGCATGTAGCCTCTTCATGCACTATGATCTTAATCTTTTATTCGATGTGCGTGCATAAAATGAATGGACAGAATGGTTTGACTTTTATATAAGGCATAAAGCATCTCTCAATAGCCGTGATGGGATTGCTTAAAAATTAGCATGCATAATGATACTTGGCATGTAATTTTCATATTAGACATCCATGTGATAGGATCTATATCACTGTGAGTGCTCATATTCATGATATGCTTAGTCCCGCTTCAATAAATGCAGCATGGCTCCAATGGCCTCATATTGATAATCTCAATTGATTTGATTATTTAGGAAGCAGTTCATGATTCATTATAAATATCTAGAAAGGTTTTGGGCTCACCAAATACATTTAATCCATTATATATCTTAGTGTCACATTTGACTTAAGCAAGAGAATCTTAGCATTTGCGTTTAGAAGTAGGCCACACGCAAGCGCTCATGTCCAAATGGTGAGCTAATTAGATGATTTGGATCCACATTACGAGTGACTAGTTAGGGCCCACATAAATGTAGTTGTATACAATTTTTTGTGGTCATGAGGAGTATCATACTCATATAAAAGAGGAATAAAAGTACACAGACATATATGTGCCACATCAAGGGTGTGAGGGAGGAGGAAGATTCAAAGAGCATCATCTTTTTTCAAGCTTTAAGGTCCGTTAATGGTGGAACAGATATATTTGCCATTTTCTATTCTTCTATGATCACTGCATGGATGATATTGAAAAACAATGGCTTAGAGACTCTTCAAGCATGCATTTGTTATAGCTGTAGAGTAACCTAAAACAAGGAATTCATTGACCAAATAGTGGATGAAGTATGATCCAAAACTTACACTGACAACATCATGATGAACAACTAATTTATCCATTGCAATTTGGATTATTTACTATTTCACACTTAGAAATTACAAGTTCTTATAATGGCCATCAGTTAAATGGTGAGGATTGCTTTATCTGTGTGATTTTACTATTTGGACCACTCAATGTTTCACATGACGGTTTCATTGATCCATATTTGCTGCTCCTGAGATTTGAATATAAGACCTTCCACTTTGATATCATGTCAAATAACCATTTATTCTAAAAGCTTGATGGCATATCAAGGGGCTTTCACATTTATCAAGCGGGCCACAGCTAAAAATAAAGGAGGAGTGGAATCAATGGTCCACATTCAAGATAGATGATGAACTAAGGATTAGAATGAGATACTCATAGAACATAACAGATCTATACAAAAAGTTGGATCAAGCCGTGTTGGGTAAGCCCGATTAGGCCACAATGACTTGAGCCTGACCCGGTGTGACCCTAACTTGAAAATTGAAAATTGATTGGTCTATGCATGTGAGGCTCGGAGGCGGGTCACGGCCAGGGCTCTGTGGGGGCTACCATGATGTAAGGGTTTTACCCACACGGTCCATCCCTTTTCTCATATCATTTTTAGGCATGAGCCCAAAAATGAGGCAGGTCCAAAGCTCAAACAGACCACACCAAATAAAGCAGCGGTGATAATTACACCACCGATGATACCTTTCTCTGGGTGGCTGTGATTTTTTTTTTTTTTAGCATCCAAACTATTCATAAGATCATGTAGACTTGGATGAAGCGAAAACACACAAATATCAAATTGATTCGAAACTTATGCAACTCCCAAGAAATTTTTAATGGTGAGCGTTCATCCCCCACTTTGTGGTCCACTTAAAGCCTTGGTTCTGCCTCATTTTTGGGATCATACACTTAAATGATCTGTAAATATGGATGGACGGTGTGGATAAAACCTTTACATCACGATGGGCCCCACAGAGCCCTGCCCGGACCATTTCACTCTTACTTCACGCTGCGTCAAACCATTTCCATTATTCGTTGCAAAAATTGGACGGCTTGGGGAAGATGAGCCGCCAGCATTTTAGTAACGGTCGTGAGCTATCAAAAGGAGTCTTACAAAAAGGAAAATGCTCTCAAGCACTATAAAGTTATGGTGCTCTTGTTGCGTTGTGACCCTTAGACAATCCAATGCATTGATCTAAGACCTTCATGGCCCACTATTCAAACATCTCACCAATCTAAGGAATATTAACCATTTGATCAAAGGAATTTAACATGGACGGTCAAGATTGTTTACACAAAATAGATCCATCAACGATTTGATTCCATCTATTTGTTAGGGCTCATAATGGATTGCTTTTATGGTTTAAAACAAAAAAATCACTTTTTAGGCCATCGTAACCATCCAATCCGTTGCTTCAAAAAGCAATGGCTAGAGAAAATAAGGCCAAAAATAGAATGGATTGGATCATCTAATCAGTGAATTTTTCTATTTTATGTACCATAAAATATGTTATGGAGTGAATAGACGTTTCAGATCGATCGATTGGATTACCCAAGTGATAGAATGAAACTAGGAGTACCATAACTTATAGTGCTCTCAGAGCACTGGAGCATTTCTCAAATTAATCCGTTGCTTTTATGTAATTTTATTAAATTCCCACACTCAGATACCTCCACTCTCTCTCTCTCTCTCTGATTCCGAAACTACCCCTCTGAAGTTCCTGCAATCCCCTGCAAATCCCCGTCTCTCTCTCATTTCTTCAACACCTTCTCCTCGCTCTCTGCATCTAATTCCAAAACTACCCTCTAAGATTCTTCAAATCCCCGGTAAATCCCATTTCGTTTCTTTCCTTCTCCCTCCAGGGTTTTGCTTTTCTCCCATTCCTAGCTCGATTTAGAATAAAAAATCGGACAGATTCCAGACCTCTCTTCTGCGAATCCTGCTTCCAGTACATGTTATTGCTGAGTTTCTACGCAACCAGACGCCAGCTTTTCGTCGCGGAGTCTGGGTTCTCGAATTCGGAGGAAATTACGGTCTTGCAACTGTCTGATCTCGTTGGAGGGCGTTCCTGCAGGTTCATTTGCTTCTACTGCTGGTTTCATCCATCCACGTCATTTCAATGTAAGTGGAGTCTATTCATTGAATTTGAATTTTTGATGATTTTTAGCTTATTTTTTTATGGACGGATGGAATTTCGTAGATCTGTGATTAAAGATGGGTTTTGGATCTTTCAATTCGAGCGGAATTCGAAGTAGATCGGATGTGAAAGATTACACCTTTTGAAATATATTTTGTGGGTAGTTTCGCAATTCTTTTTTAGCTGAGAAAGATCAGTTCGGAGTCTCTTACAATGTAAAAATACCAAAATTTGGAACAGATCGTAATTTTAATGGTTGGATTTAGAGAGTGGGTTTAGTGAAATTCAAAGTCGATGAATATGAAGGGGAAAAAAAGGCATTGAAATTATTGTGAAATATGATTTTTTTTAAGGATCCAATTGAATTCTAGTTGTTGTGAAAAGAATTTATTAATTATTGCAAAGTGTGGTGGGTTGTTCGGGTGGAATTTGATGTTGTGGTATATGTAGAATGGAGAAGTGAGGATCAAGATCATTGCAGAATGTTTTCTCTCCTTTTCTTCTTTATAATTTCTGATGAAGACACAAAGGAATGAGGGAATGAGGAAATTTTATGGTTTCAAATTTGATGGGTTTGGTGGAGAAATTTTAGAAAAATATTAGGTGGCTCCTTGCCATTGCGTTGGAGTTAATTGCGATTATGGCATTTTTAGGTGATTTCCAACTAAAGCTGTGGAGGAATGAGGTTAGATAGTCTTGGATTTGATTTCGGTTTATGGATGAGGAATTATCAGGTCCTGATTTTCTGATTTCTGACTAGCGGGCCCCATGGTTGATGATCCGTAATGTTGGTCTGATGCACTCCACCATAGATGGGAGACGCCTAGATCTTCTAGATTGAAAGTTTCTAACCCTTTGATCAGTGGTGTACAAATGGATGGATGAAAAAAAGAATACAGCAACATTCTGAAAAGGGCGTTCTTGATCAGCTAGGAACTTCGATATGAAAGATCTTTTGGGTACCCTGATCCATAGTGGGGTCCATCATATCGTCTTTCTTGATCAATTGAACCATGGATCTCACCTGTATAGAATTGGAGCATCCTGATGTGGTTTTTAGACTTCATGACTTGGATTGACTCATACGGTCTTACAAGTGGGCCCCATGGATGATGATCCAGAATGTTGATACGATGCGCTCCACCATGGTTCTTCTTCTTCTTCTTCTTTTTTGGATGGTTGCTCCACCATGGTTCTTGTTCTTGTTCTTTTGTTTTTTTGGATAGTTGATCCACCATGGATGGGAAGGTCCCCTGATCTTCCAGAATGAAAGATTCTAACCCTTTGATCAGTGGCATGCAAATGAATGGACAAAAAAAGAAAAAGAAAAGAGAATACAGCAACATTCTGAAAAGGGTCAATGATTGGATAGCGAGGAACTTCCAATCTGAAAGATTTTTGGGGTACCCTGATCCATAGTGGGGTCCATATTCATATCATCGTTCTTGATGATTGAACCATTGTCCCCACCTGCACAGAATTGGAGAATCTGGATGCTTCATGTCCTGACATGGTTTTTAGATTCGGTGACTCAGAATGGTTCATACGGTCTTGAGTTGAGTTGCGACTCACCCCTGCAGAGGGTGACTAGGGGGGCGTCTCATGGTATCGAAACAGATCTGTTAGTACCAAATCCAAGTCAACTCAGATGAGTTGTATCAGACTCGTCCAAATCTTAAACCATGATCCTGAATTTGTGATGCATCAGGATCCAATAACCCCTCTTCGTTAAAATGTGTTTTTGTTGGAGTCATGTGTGATATGCACGTGTAGGCAGTTAAGCATTTGATTTTGTTCTAACATATCATCTGCTTTCTTTTTTTTTTGCCAAATGCTCATTGGTTCAGATCTGTTAAATCTTGTAATTCTTCATTTTCCTTCTTGGCAATTGGCTTTAGAAAGCTAAACAGTTAAATGCTGATTTGATTCTAAAAGGTAGACTCTTAAATGTTGGGCTTTAGAAAGATCGAAGAGTGGAATTGCAATTTGGTTCTACAGAAGTATAAGTGGTCCCAGTATAAGGGTTCCTAACTTTTGGTCTACTTGATCAATTTTTTTTCATTTTCTCCATTCACATAATTGCAGCTGTGAAACCGTTTCCACATGGTGGTTTGTGTTGTGTTTTACTTGTCCTCCACAAATATGAGGGTACGATGTAGTGTAGAAGAATGGGAGTCCAAGGTCAATCCTCTGGGACAGAACTAAGAAGTTATGAAAGATTCAACAACTACGTAGCAGAAAAGTGATCTAAAGAAGGCTATATCCAACTATGAGAAAATTTGAGTTAAATTTGAATTGTAAGAAAATTAGGTTCAAATATTAAAGAGAAAGCAACCAAGGCATCAAGGTTCTACATGTTAGATTCATGCACTTATTTGAGATGTAACTATTCCACCTTCATTCATGAATTATAAACCATTCACATGTTTTGATCTTTTAGAGATCCTACCAGATTATAGTCACTTGGCATCATGGTTCCTAATCTTCACCATCTAATGATTAAGGATAATTAGGAGATAAACAACCTAAGAACTCAACACCTTTCCAAATCATTATTCCAATGTATGAATCGAGAGTATTGGGATGTAATCCATAACATGAGACACTCCCTTGTGTACTTATGTATGGATTAGACTCAGTTGAACCTTTACATACATGAGAATAATGGTACTACAATCAGCACGTATGAAAGTTCATAACCATCCATCCATATAAATTAGACGCATCACATGATAACGAAACATTTAAACACATATGAATCTTAGATCGGGTCCTAAGCATCCAAAATCCATGAGAGAATGGATCAAATGCCCATCTACAAATCATGTTTTACAAACATCTAATGGCATGGCTTTACAACCCAAACTTCAAAGTTGCATGTCTCATACATATATAATGAAAGCATCAAAGCCACACCATCCATCCGTTAATCATGAAAATATCACTAAATCAAAACCCAAAAATTACTTCTCAAACTGCCATGAATCCTACATGTTGAAATTAAAAAGACATATTCAGATAATAAGAAAAAATAAAAGATAAAAAATACTGAATTAAAATATTCAAACTAGGGCCACAAAGTTCTTCACCATCCACTTACAGAAGAAGAAAAGAAAAGAAAAACAATTATGGAAGAGAGATGGAGAGAGGAGAGAGAACAGAGAGAGAGTGGAGAGAGAACAGAGAGAGAGAGTGGAGAGAGAACAGAGAGAGAGTGTAGAGAGAACAGAGAGAGAGAGAGTGGAGAGAGAGTTCTCTCTGTCTCCGTATATGCCTTGTGTGTTTGAGCACCCATGCTTAAATAAGCGTCCGGTGCACCACTTACCATTCACACCTAAATCTACAGCAGCACACTGTTCACGCCAAAATCTGCGCCGAAATATGCACAGCTTCTCTGCCGAAATTTGAACAGTACTTTGAATAACTTTCTTCTTTCTTCTGATTGTGGTCCTCTTTGACCCGTTCTGATCTGTCCATTGTGTTCAGCACCCCAAATAATGCTAAATGGGCCGTTGGCTTGTTCAACAGATGATCATAGCCTTCTGAAAGTGGTCAAAGTGTTCTGGGCTTTTTCCTTTTTCCTGGCCCACCAAAAACTCTTTTTTCAGTGAAATTTCGTCTCCCTTCCTAAAACCGTGTCCTCTACAACATAGACGGTCCAGATTCAGCAAAGCAGACCCCATATGTACTTGTACATCGTCCCAGAATCACACGTCGTGCATGGGTGATGATGTCAGCAATGATGTCATCTATGAATAGATTATAAAATACTTTTCAAAATACCTGTTATGTCCTGGCACTGTTTCTGTGATTTTTCCCTCCACGGACCTCGAATTCAGACATAATTTGACGGGCATGCGTTATTCGATGTGCTCTACATACTGTGCGAAATTTAGCTCAAACGGACATTCTGGTAAAAAGTTGATTTTTTTTTCAAGTGACAGTTCGTACTGCTTTACTACTCAAAATACACCGTGATCCATATTACTTTTTTTATCCAATCTGACTCATCTACATCGTTCAGCACAAAAAATAAATCGTACAAAATATTACTTGACCTCAGGTTGTAACTATGGCTGCATGTATGTCTTTAGGGCTATAAATGGTAGGGTTTGGGGCGGGTTTAGCCAAAACCAGACCTACCATTTACTAAATGGGTCTGGGTCCAAATTTTAGACCCAAACCCTTTTACTAAATGGGCGGGTCTGGGTTGGTTCCGAGTCAACCCATCAGACCCATTTATAAATGGGTCTAGGTCTGGGAGAGGGAGATCTACCTCGACCCATTTATAAATGGGTCGGGTCTAATGGGTCTGGGTCTGGTTGAGGGAGATCCACCCAGACCCATTTATAAATGGGTCGGGTCTAATAGGTCTAGATCTAGTATGCAAGCATTTTAACCAGGCTTAAAACCGGGTCTGGATTGGATTGGGTCCCTTGAAACATGGTCCAAACCCGCCCACTTACTAAATGGGTTTGGGTCGGGTCGGGTCGGGTCGGGCCTGATATAAAGGAAACCAGACCCAGACTCGTTTAGCAACTACGTCTGTTCTTGGACCCAGACCCGTACCATTTAACAAATGGGTCGGGTTTGGGTCGGGTCTAAATGGGTTGGGTTTAGGTACCCCATCGGGTCCGCTGACCCATTTACAGCCCTATATGTCTTCTTGTACTTCACAACTCGGCATTTTTACCACTCGGCGCGTTTTCTCTGTTTCTTCCGCTTCTTCTCTCAAGTCTTGGACTCTAGGGACTCCTCTATACATTCTAAGCTGTCTTTGATGCTCTGATTGTGTCCTTGCTTGATCCATGCTTCTTGAAAATTCATAAAAAAACAATTTTTAAGCGAAAAAGCATGTATTCGGTCAAATCTCTGAGTGCATGCAATATCAGTTTAAAACCCTGATTATGACTATGAAAAGTAGCTAAAACCCTACTGATTAAGGGTATAGTTATGCAATATATCAACTCCAACAGTTTGCAGTTATTAGTTCCTCTTGGTTATTTTAAGTAGCAAATTAGCAATAACGTATTCTTCTGTTGGTATCAACTTTCTAGAATTATTTTCACATATGGTTAAGCTACTCCTGTAACAAGAGCTCTTGTATCTCTAATGTTTTGATAGCCATTTAAAAAGTATATTCTGGCTGTTTTATTCAGGTTATTGCGGAGAGCAGTGTGAATTTTGAAGTACATGAGTGATCTTCTTGATTTTTGTGTTGAGGTTTCCCTTCTGTTGAAATGGTTGAACTAAGGATGCACTAAAAGTTGAAAGACACGGCATCATTTCTGATTGTTGCTGTGTTTTGAAAGATGCATTGGTGGTGGGGTAAGTCTTCATCCAAAGAAGAGAAAAAGAAGACAAGTAAGGAGAGTTTTCTTGATACATTACAACGTAAATTTAAGATTCCATCTGAAGAGAAAGGAACTATCAGATCAGGAGGGTATCAAAGGCGTGGTAGTTACATAGCTTCAGAAAAGGGGTCTCAATCCCGAGCAGAGTCAAGGTCAACATCACCCTCCACACTGGTATCACGTTGTGAAAGTTTTGCAGAGAGGCCACGTGCACAACCTCTTCCACTGCCTAAAGGGCAATCAAGCATAGAACGCACAGCCTCTGGAATCAGTATATCAAGATCGGAGTTTGAAAAATGTGGCAAACCGTCATTGATTTTGCCTCCTCAAAACCTGACAGAATTTTAAACAGGCAAGATGCTACATATGTTGATGGAGATTTGGCTAGTGCTTCTGTTTCTAGCAGCAGCTCAATTGATAGTGACGATCCCATTGATTCTTGTCTTCTTACCCCCCTAGAAAATGGGAGTAGAACTGTGGCAAACAGCCCTTCGAGGTGAGTTTGTGTGTGCTGTGATTGAATACTGTGATTTCAGATGAAGGCTCTGAATTGCGATTACCTATCCTTTTAATTGTTCTGATTTTGAATTTCGAATCCGCCCCTAACATTTTTTTTTCTGTGATGAAGATTGCTGCATGACGATCAATCCCCTGCCATCACCCAAAAGAACACAAGAGAGACACTGCGACCAGCGAATCTGTACATCAGCAATCAAAGCCTCTCTTCATCACCCAAACGGGGATTTCGAAATACATGCCCATCCAATTTACAAATTTGTCAGCATGGTGGTTTTGGAATTGGAAGTGCTCCAGACAGTTCAATGTCAAGTCCTTCTAGAAGTCCAATGAGAGTGGTTTGCCCTGAGCAGATTACGACCTCTGCTTTCTGGGCAGCTAATCCATACCCTGATATTTCGATACTTGGATCTGGTCACTGCTCCAGTCCAGGATCAGGCCATTATTCGGGACATAATTCAATGGGAGGAGATATGTCAGGACAATTATTTTGGCAGCACAGCAGGGGAAGCCCAGAGTGCTCTCCGATACCCAGCCCCAGAATGACAAGTCCTGGACCTAGCTCCAGAATACAAAGTGGTGCTGTCACACCATTGCATCCACGGGCAGGTGGGACAGCGCCAGTGTCTCCCACGAGCTGGCCCGAAGACAGGAAACAACATAGCCACCGGTTGCCACTCCCCCCTTTAACAATTTGTAATTCTTCTCCTTTGTCTCCATCAAGTTCAGGTGGAGCGATCTCACCCTCAGTTCCACGGAGTCCTGGAAGGGCAGAAAATCCTACAAGCCCAGGTTCGTGCTGGAAGAAGGGAAAGCTGCTAGGCAGAGGCACATTTGGCGATGTTTATGCTGGTTTTGATAGGTGTGCATCTCATCTTTGGAGCTCTCATTCGAGAAGTGTGATTCCTGCGATTAGTTCTTCTGGTGTGAGCCTTGCAAAATGGCTACTTTCATGAGTTAGTATGGTTAGCATGTCAGGAAGTTGTTATAGTCCTTTATGCTTGTGGCCCGTTTGGCACCATGGATTTGAGGAGAAAGGAGGAGAAAGGAGGAAAACTGGTTGCTTTATTCTGTTTGGCACCATGGATTTGATGAGTGGATTTGAGAGGAATCCAGGAGAACTCAAAAAGGCACTTTTAGCCCTTTTTCAAATCCCCCAAAAAGGTGAGATTTGAAGAGAAATCCTTCCCAAGGTGGGACCCACCGTAATATGTCCCTAACTATGGGACCCAACCTGATGTATATTTTCCATCCAACTTGTTGATAAGGTCACAAAGACCTGGATGAAGGGACCATACAAATTTCAGTTTAATCCAAAACTTTTGTGCATCATAAAGGTCTCACTCTCCATTTTTTGTTGTTTTATGGTCCACTTTAGATGTGGATTTGCTTTATTTTTTGGATCTTGGCATAAAATGATATGTAAAAATGGATGTATGGCATGGATTTAAAAATCGAGGCTAATACAGTGGGCATATGGTGGGATTAAAATTTACACCATCCATTCCTTCATGTTTGATTTGTCTCCAAATCTTGGCTGCCAAACAGAAAATCTGGAATTGATAAGAATTGGAATTGATGAGAATTCATATCATGGAATCCACTTCTCCTCAGTTCTCCTCAAATCCATGGTGCCAAACAGGCCATTGCAGTAAATTACTGTATCATGTACTCTCTCTCTCTCTCTCTCTCTCTCTCTCTCTCTCTCTCTCTCACTTACTCACTCTCTCTCTCTCTCCACACACACACACACACAACACACACTGAATACTTAAACCCATTGCATGGTCCTATGTCTGAAAGGAATGGTCCTACGTCGAAGGAATGAAACCCATTGCATGGTCCTATGTCTGAAAGGAATGAACCGTCATCACATGGAAATACCAACTGTGCTGATTTTGAGTGTATACCCCTAGAGTTGTAGGTTTATTGTTTTATTTATGCTTCTGTTGCTTTGGTTCTAGTGAAAGAGGTGAAATGTGTGCTATGAAGGAGGTTACGCTATTCTCCGATGATGCTAAGTCAAAA
>ML058425.1:1904316-2247850 GCA_003013855.2 Liriodendron chinense | reverse complement strand
ACTGATTGGATAAACCAAGTTCTCAAATCACAATAATCCATCGCATTACCTTCGACTTGGATGTGCGGAAGTGCCTTGACATGGCATAGTTTTATGGGCCCCACCATGGTGTATGTGTTATATCCACACCATCCATCCATCTTTAATTGTGAGGTCATTTTATGGAATAGACAAAAAAAATGAGGCACATCCAAAGTAGAAAATAGCCGCACCAAAGAAAGAATGGGATTGAACGCTTGTCATTGAAAACTTCTTGCGGCCCATAAAAGTGTTAGATGAAGCTGATGTTTGGGGTTATGCCCTAAAATGATATTGCAAAATGGCTGGATGGTATGGATATAACACATATAAGGTAAGTCATATCAACATACATCGAATCACGGTGAATACTTTACATGCATATAACTAAGTGGCAGCACGAGTGGCATTGGTATTGCATATGGCTTTACTTTTGACTATCAGTCCTAATCATCATACCCATTTACATTACATTGCAATACAATATACCGTGGTAATTGTTAATACAAACAGGGCCTAAGGTTTTTACAGTTTGGGTTTGGAATTTTTCTTCCATCAATTGGTATGAACAAATGCAGTAGTGTTGTCATAAATTGGTTTAGGATAGTTGATTAGGGAAGAAAACTATGGACTTTTCCGAGATTGTCAGATGAGCTCTTACAAGCATGGCATGTGGAGTGGGATAGTGGAGAATGTCTTTACTAGTAATTGGGTGGGCCATTTGGGAAGAAAGAAATGCTCGGTGGTTTAGGAATGAGAGCAAAAACGTGGACAATGTTTTGAAAGCGCCAGATTGCTAGTAGAAGAATGGGCAGCAAATGCTCAACTTACGGATAATAATCTTTTCTTTCTTGGGCTGTAGTTGAGTCGTTATTTTGACGGCTTTGCTTCTCTTTTCCATTTTAATAAAGTGAACGTTATCTTAAAAAAAAAAAAAAAAAAACCTATGATGGACCTAATTACTGGGCCTGCATATAATGTTTCAGGCTCTAGTAGCTCTCATCCGAAAACCTTCTCTTCTCTCTCTCTCTCTCTCTCAAACTGTGGTGATGGCAAGGGCTATAGAAGCCATTGTAGTGGCAGTGTGTGTTTGTCTTAGGTATGTGGGAGTTGAAAAAGATGAACGTTTGGGCCTCGTAGTTAGGCCTACATGTTGGACTTTTGGGGTCTTTAAATTTTGGGCCAAAAGTAATTAGGAACGGGTTGAAAAATTCAACAAGTCACCAAAAACTCACAAGAATGGAAGGAATGATGTCGGATGCTCGCCAGAGTGGGAATTATTGAGGTGGTATAACGGTCCTAACTACTTTCTAGGGTGGTGCTCCCCTCTCTCCAAAATAACTTCCCACCAATAATTTCAAATGGCTCCAAAATTCACATTTTTTTTAGTACATGTAGCTTTTAGGACCCCTTTTTATGAAACCCACCATGCATGTACTTTGAAATCCACCCCAACCATAAAGTGGAAGGAAATAATTTCAAGGCATGGCTCCAAGAATAAAAAAAAGAAGACATCAAGAATGGACCAAACTAAAGTAAACAACTGCAAGAGAAAGGCTACCATTATCTCTATTGGGGGCCGAAGAGGTCTCGGATGAAGATAAAACCAATACCCTTGGATAAAATCGGCCAAGAAGTGGACCCATTCACGGCTTAGTGGGACCCACAATCCCATCTTCCAAAATCCATTTTTATCTTACAAGACAAGCTAATGCCGTAGGAAGGAGCAAATAGAAGAGGGGTATTTTTGTCTTGAAAAAGAAGAAGAGCAATGCCCTCAGGGCCAAAGAAACTACATTTTGTAGAGGGAGACCAAAACCTTTATTACATCATAACTTAATGCCATTTTATTAAAAAACCACTCACAATGTTCAACAATATGGTACTCTTGCCCCTCACAACTATGTGTGCAACCACATCCCTGTAGGCACTATCAAATACTCTGATATCCAAACCATCAAAATCCATGCCAAGACATGGCTACCATGTATGACTAGTGCTGTAAATGGGTCAGCGGACCGATGGGGTACCCAGACCCAACCTATTTAGACCCGACCCAGACCTGACCCATTTGTTAAATGGTACGGGTCTGGGTCCAAGAACGGGCCCATTTGCTAAACGGGTCTGGGTTTGGGTTTGGGTCTGGTTTCCTTTATATTAGGCCCAACCTAACCCGACCTGACCCGACCCGACCTGAACCCAGTTAGTAAATGGGCGGTTTTGGTCCATGTTTCAAGGGACCCATCCAGCCCAAACCCGTCCAGACCCGATTTTAAGTCTTGTTAAAATGTTTGCATACTAGATCCAAACCCAGACCTATTAGACCCGACTCATTTATAAATGGCTCTAGGTGGATCTCCCTCTACTGGACCCAGACCCATTTATAAATGGGTCTGATGGGTTGACTCGGACCTAACCCAAACTCAACAATTTAGTAAAAGGTTTTGGGTCTAAAATTTGGAACTGGCCCGGAGCCCAGCCATTTACAGCCGTATGACCCGCTTTGAAACAATGCTGATCTATATCCTAGCTGGAGTGTCCGGTCTATTTCCGTTAACGATGTTTCCTGTGAGAGAGGAATTTATATATAGCAATAAAAAAAGCATTGTTACCAAATGTACCCCACTAATCTGCTACAAATAAAAGAAAAATGGGATGAAAATCACATTATCTATCAACTTCTACTAATCTCACCAAGTTACAAAAATCGAAAGTTGAACAAATCAATGGCCACCGGAGAGAATTGATTCTTGGATCGAAGAAAGAAATGGTGGGCCATGATCATCAGAACCATCATCGTGGCCCAGTGCTAAACCTCTAACAATGAAATCATCCGGCAACAGTTCAGGAAGAGGTGCGTCACCGTCCAGATATTCCATGACTCGTCGCATGCTGGGCCTAGCCACTGAATGAGGGTGCGAACAAAGCAGGCCAAGCTTCATGACCAACTCCATTTCAACCACCACATAATCAGTTTCCAATTTCGGATCTGCAGATCCAAGATCGCCCCTCTCCTCCAACATTCGAACACCCAATCCACCAAGATCGACTCCTCTCCCGTCTACTGGCCTCCTCCCACTAGCGACCTCAAGCATGAAGATTCCAAAAGCAAACACATCGGTGCTCGTGGTGGCCTCACCGGTTTTAGTGAGTTCCGGTGCAAGATAGCCGAGGGTCCCAGGAACATGGGTAGTTTGAGGAATGGATCCGTGACCGTACAATCTCGCTAGGCCGAAGTCACCAAGCCGTCCATTCATTTCTCCATCTAATAAAACATTGCTAGCCTTGATGTCTCGATGAATCACGACTTGTTCCCAATCTTCATGCAAATAGAGAAGCCCGGAAGCTACTCCTTTGATGATTCGATACCTATGTCTCCAGTCAAGGGTTGTTTTGGGCTTATCAAAGAGGAATTTATCAAGACTACCATTGTGCATGAGATCGTAAACCAACAGGAGCTACCGCTTGCAGCGGCAATAGCCACGGAGTTGCACCAAGTTCCGATGCTTAAGCCTGCCAAGGCTCACGATCTCCTCCACAAACTCCCTCATCCCTTGTCGCGATTCATGGGAGACTCTTTTCACTGCAACTTCGATTTTGGGATATTGGCAAGACGCCTGGATACACCTTACCGAAACCTCCAGTCCCCAGGAGCTGTTTATCTGCGAAGCCCTTTGTGGCAACAGCTAGATCTTTGTAGGAGAACCTGTGGGTTCCATAATCAAGCTCCCTATCTTCAAGTACTTCCGCAGATTTCATCTTCCTTCTAATGATAAAGACAATACCTAAGATGGTCATCAACACAGAAGCTGCTACAATTAAGTGCAGTGCAATCTTCATAACCTTTGATTTCTTTCTAGATCTTTCTCTCCAAGGAAAAGAAGCAAGGTGGGAAATATCAATAGCTGGAGCTTCTCCATTCATCTGAAAACTCCATCCAAGAACATAATGAGACGCAACAAGAGCACCCGTAGCCGAAGAAAAACCCACATACATAGAGTCCAAGATGATAGGCGAAAGATCGATTGCCAAAGACAAAAGTGGGCGGTTGCGTTTTGGTACACCGATTGGATATAATGTTACATTAAATTAGGGCTCTCAATGGAGCGGGTCAGATCCGAGATCCGATTCGCTCCGAATCCGTATAATGCGGATTTGGATCTTAAAATAGGTCCGATTAGTTAAATGGACCAGATTTGGATCTTAAAATAGGTCAAATTACTTAAATGGAGCGGATATGGATTCACAGGAACATATCCGAGTTCGATCCGAATCCGATTAAGATCCAACTCATTGTCACCTTACTGTATATGTTATGTTCATGCTGGCCATCTGTTTTACAAATTATTTTAGGCCATGTCGACCATACTATAGTAAATAGTGGGATTTGCATCATTTTTCTACTAAATTAAATATATTATATTGTATATTTTATATCATATATTTTTTTAGATTTGTAATGGGGGTGGATTCGGACCTGGATCCAACCCGAATCCTATGGTTATATGGATTTTGGATCGGAAATGGATCTAACAATTTATAAATAGATTGGATATGGATATCACCTTTTGGATCCGAGTTGGATCCGAATCCGTCTACAGATATACAGACTTGGAGCCGGATCCAACTGGATCCGATCCAGATCCGACCCATTGAGAGCCCTACATTAAATTGTTTTTCTATGCCGTTATACTCCACCCAAACTTGCATCGGGTCACCGCTTGTAAGACTCAAGTTGTTGAATCCGCCATTTTTGTCAGGAAAATAACTGGCCGAAGAGGATTTGATAGACTTTAATCCATTGATATCAATTCCGAGATGGTTATTGTCAATATCACCGTTTTCTGGGTTCTTGAAGGTGTCAAGTTCAACCGCGACGATATGAATGGATGGATCACCATTGTTGGTAACATTGAAGAGGCCCAGATGTTGGCCAGGAAGAGCTCCAGAGAGATCATTCGAAGGGGAGATGACAAATGCCATTCGGTCTCCTTTTAAGTCATTGTTGTCAGGGCTGATTGCGAAGATGAAAGTTGTAGAGAAAGAGACAGCATTACCATTTGAAGAGTTCTTGAAGCTAAGGGGTGCAGAGAGGAAGGCATGACCACTCTCATAAGTTTTGCCATTGGTCAGCTTCAACTGGCCTGTCGGCATCATCGATGCCCCACCACTCAGGTTGTAGGGTCCATCGAAGATGAAATTACCGACCTGGGACGCCCCAACATCGATGAGGAGAAAGAGAGAGAGAACCTTCACAAGCATGACTGAAATCTACCCAAAAACTCAAACTAGAGAAGCTAGGAAGGCCAACTACAGGAATGGACTGATGACTTTCTTTCCTAACAAGGTCGCATTCAGTAAATAATTAGTTCCATTGGGACCCACGCGCTGATAGTACCGTTCCTGGTCTATTGATCAGAACTGTTCACGTTCTGAATGGAATGGATGACTGTAACAGTCCTTACATTCAACCAAAAAAAATCAAAGTGAAGAGTCATTGAAAGCAGAATGCTTCCTGTCCCCTCCTGGTTGTGAATTGGTCCAGCCAGAGCTCTGTGGGGCCCACCGTGATGTATGGTTTTTATCTACGCCGTCTATCCATTTTGGCAGATCATTTTAGTATGTGAGTCGGGAAAATGAAGCTCTGGAGAAGCCTTTTATGGCCAGGAAGTTTTCAACTGGGCGTCAACTCCTACTGTTCCTTCCACTGTGGTCCACTTGAGCTTTGGATCTGACTTGTCTTTACGCTCATGTTCTAGAATGATATGATAAAAATGGATCAACGGTGTGGATCTAAGAAATACATCCTCATGGGGCCCACGTAAATTTCCCACATTAAGAAATTCCGTTAGTGGCAGGAGAGAGAAGAATATGGGAAGTATGACATGTGGGACTTCCGTGGGCTACATCATGGCGTATGTATTAGATCCATACCGTCCATCCATTTTTCCATACCTTTTAGGGCATGAGTTAAAAAGGAGCCCGATCCAAGCCTCAAATGAGCCACACTAAAGGAAAGAGTGTGAATTGGACTCCATTTGTTGAAACGGTAAGAGTCCGAAAGGGCCCTTACGAAGCAAAGATGATTCATTGACTGGAGGCTTCTCTAGAGCTTCATATGAAAATTGTAGCCATCGTAAACAATTGATTAGACCAGGGCAACTGTACCGCAACTCACGGTACCGTACAATCTTTTCCCGCAGCATGCACATCACATGCAGGCAACTAATGTATTACAACTCGGGGTACCATATGAGCTTCCCCAGTAACATGACCCTTGTGCAGTATAAGGTACTGTGTGAATAGAAGCCCTACTATGAAGGCGTTTATGCCTAATGTGACTGCGTTAAATATAGCAACCGATGTCATTACTGTGAGCACATTGTTATGGGATATTCTTAGTTGGACGCTGGCCCGTGAACCACGAGGAAGTTGTTCTCTATGGCCTGGCCCACAGACCACCCCGCAGCTCGCACTTTACTGAGGCTAACCATCCAGGCTCGGCCCCAACAGGCTGACTACCTAGGCTCAGCTCCAGAATAGCTAGGTACGGTATAAGACCAACTGACCACTTAGAGTCGGTCGCGATATTTATGGAAGGTCCAGATATTTATGGAAGGTTCAAATACTCCTAGATCTACTGCCTTCTCCTGAAAGATCTCTTCAATACGATCGCTAGAGAGAATATTTCCTCCAACAGAACTCTACCGACGTATCCTAGCAGGATCCGTCTCTCCAAACTGCCTCCAAGCCTCCATAAATATAGCTTGCATCTACACCTTAAAGGTAACAAATCACTTAGACCATAATCCTCCTTATTCCCAGACTTAAAGCATCAGAGAGTTCCTCACCGCACAGCGGCACCTTCCTCCTGCTTTCTCTTTCTCTTTCTTTGCAAGTATTAGAACTAAAAAATGCTCAAAGGCAGTTTTCTGTGTATTATCGCTCTGGGGTTCTAAATAATGGAAACATTCATAAACAATCACAAGCATTCACAAAAGATACACAAGAACAGACATCGCAAGGCGAATTTTATTCTAGAAATCTGAGATCTTGTACATTCCAGGCTATTATCTGGCACAAGCCCTTAATTACATCAAATGATCGATGACTCTTGATTGAAAGGTGGAAGACTAGTCAGCAGGAACTATGGTCTTAGAATTTGTGGTCGTAGAGACCTGTATTTGTTTATTTATGAACTGAACCATCTTTGTATAAGTCAGATGTCTATGTCCCATATTTTGACCGGAGATCCGGGCTGAGACCATCAAGGTTTTTAACTAAGAGGGTGCAACTCTGGGCCTGCGCCTGTCATATTTTGACAGGTGACCTCGAAAAAACTATTCTGCAGTTGTATGTACCAAGGTAGCCCAACCGATGGATGCCGTTTGAATGGATAGGGCATCGATTGTTATATTGTAGCAGTTTATAGCAATCACTTTATAGAATTAGAACTCTTTGATATGGTTTATTGTGATAACCATAATCCCGTTTGTCTAGTTTTCGACCTTAATCAGATCACATTATGATAGTATATGTAAGAACATTACATTGATATGATTCTGGACACTAGCAGCCTCTTTCCGAGAAAAACTACACCGTTCATCGCGTTGGATCGGATCGGACCCCGCATACTTATATTCTACTCGTTAAGTATCCCGAATGAGTTATTTAACTGTCCCATTACATCCGGAACGTTCAAAATACTCAAAATAGGCCTTAATATGGCCTGAAAACACTTAAAATGGGGTCTGACACACCCTTAAATGTCTTTTGTAATTGGCTGATTTTTAGGGTGCGTCGAACCGATTTTATGGGTGCGTCAAACCATTTTATGGATCCGTTGGACTTCGACGTGTCCCGAAATTAGTTGGCTAGTTTTGCTGAATTTATGGATGCGTCAGACTTCGACATGTCCTGAACTTAGTTGGCTGGTTTTGCTGAATTTATGGATGCGTCGGACCATTTTATGGATGCATTGGACTGATTTTATGGATGCATCGAACTTCGATGCATTCTAAAATTGTCCGTCTGATTTTTTTGAATTTATGGATGCGTCAGACTATTTTATGGATGCGTCGAAGTCCAATGCACCATTAAATTATTTGTTGAATTTATGAGTGCGTTGCCACACTTGTAATTTTTAGAATCCGGGCCTACGGTGGTCTGGTCGGAGTAATCTTTCAGTAGAAGATGCCGGTGATCGGAAAAGGATTTCGGTGATCACCAGAAAAGTTTTTCGATGGTCGGAAAGGGGTTTCAGCGAGGGTTTTCCAACGAAAATCCCAAATACCCAAAGAATAATAGCTCTCTCTCTCTCTCTCTCTCTCTCTCTCTCTCTCTCTCTCGAACGTATAAATGAATAGTGCAGAGGGGCATTTATACTCGAAAATATCGGAAGACGACCAATGAGGGGGCTGCCACGTGCCACACACCCCAAAATGCCTCTGACGCACCCTTAAATTGGATGCGTAGGGCTCTGACGCATCTGTTTACGTCACATTTTGTAACGGGATCCTTCAGATATTCGCCTTCCTTCCAAGAGATTCCCTTCCTAGACCTGAAAAGATGGGTGGCTGGCGTCCATCCGTTGGCCCTCCGATGCTTAAGTTAGATAAGGCAGGGCTGGAAGAAGAGCAAAATAGATGATGGGGGATAGAGACTGAGTATTCTGTACCTTCTTATTGATGAAACCATCTATTTATATAGATCCGAATGTCCCACTCTGTTACGTAAGATACCGAGATCATCTACTAATTTCATGGGATAAGGTGTTTATCCTGCTTATCCTCAGATAAAGGAATAGTCTAATCCAATTAGTCATCTGGTCAACTATGTTCCTTGATAGCGATCCATTGAGATACGGAACCGTAAATGAAGATAAGCCCAAAATCGGCCTATACAGGTTGCTGGTACTATAGGCTAAGGGATGTCATCGCTAATCATCAGTAGTCAAAGCTGCTCGCACGTCGGGATCTGCTTGCGAGACAAGCTGTTCGCATATAGAGATGTGACGCTTTTTAACGACTACGAGAAGAACTGCTGGCAGGTCGGGAAGAACATTTCCCGCCTTCCAATATTCGACCATTGACCATAAGAGCTCGATGACTCGGTACCTGTGTGCCGTATTTATCTAATATGCGAGACATAACCAGATGAGCTCGCGAATCGAGTATTGTTATAAAGCTGCTCGTAGAATCAGGACATCGCGAGAACATGCGATCACCGCTATTTTGACTATAACAGATGCCCCCCAAGTCCTTACCGCCAAGAATTTCAAGGGAAGGACTTACTCACTGTCATACATAACCGCCTACCACCTTTATCGAGGATGAAGCCGTACATGATTGGGCTGGGATTAATGAGCGCCAGCCTTCCGCAGCTTTTCGGCAGATAGGAAATGAAGAGACGCTCGCCACATGTCTGGGGAACTCGACTGCCGTGCCGAACGGGTGGTAGCCACGTGTCACCAAATCTGGCGGAATGATTGCTTATAAATATACAGAGTCCGCCAAATCTTCAGATTTTCACATAAGCTTTCGAAAAATCTTCTTCCCTCACCTGGTGTCTCTGTCTCTGTTCTTCCTTCGGTGTCCTTCTCCTTCCACTTTTCACACTTGGTATATTCTGCTTCTTTTCCTTCTTCTTCTTTTTTCTTCTTTAAAAACTTCCATGGCTGGAGATTCCGATGAGACCACCGTCTCCTTGGGAGATGCTACCCCGGAATCCTCTGCCTCCAGTAATGCGAGGGTTCCAACAGGCAAATACTCAGCGTCCGGGTACCCCTCTATTTTGTCGGAGGAACGGCTGATTGAGTTACGAGAAAGATACCTAATCCCTGACTCAGTCGTTCTTCGGTTACCCGGAGATGGAGAAACTCCGGATTCCCCTCCCCCATGATGTTTGGCCATCTATGAATACCTCCTCATCTTGGGGGTGTGCCTTCCTCTCCATCCCTTCATTCGCAATGTCCTCCGATGTTATAAAGATTGCCCCCGGGAAACTTATCGTGAACGGATGGAGGGTGGTCTTGAGCTCCTTTGCCCTCTGGGCGCAGGCCGGGTAATGGGAGCTCACCGCTGAGAGTTCCTCCGAATGTTTCGACTCAAAAGGGCACCCTCCAGCGAAGGCTGGTATTACCTATGTTACTGGCACCGGGATAATTCCGTGCTAGGGAAGCCCTCTTCAAATTATCCCGGATGGAGAAAACGCTAGTTCTCCGGGAACTGGGAATCCGCTTCCTCTAGGGGCCCTGGGGTGAACCGATTTTTTTGTGAAGGTAAGCACAGTTCCACATTGTACAAATTTCTCCAGTCAGTTTAGGGTTTTGGTGTTTTTAACTTCTGTTCGTATTCGCAGGTATCCCGGCTTTGACGAAGCTAAACTTAAAGGGAGGGAATTCACGAGAAAATCGTGATGAAAGTATACAACTGCCTGCTCGCGACAGGCATATCGAGGCTTGTTTATCAGCCTCGCAACTCGCAGCGGCAGGATTAATATCCGATGAAGAGATCGTGATGACGAAGGCTGGAGAGAAGAGGGGTTTTGCTACCTTGACTCAAAGGCACAAACCTTAAAAGGCAGAAGAAGTCGTCTGCCGGTCCTTCCCATCCGTCAAAGCCAGAAGGGTGTCGACCAGTTTCCCACCTCGAGGCTGAGGTAGGTGCGTCAGTGGCACCTGCGCCCGTCATTTCCTCATTGATGGGTCCACCCTGGACCACCAGTAATTAACATTACCGATAACTCCCCGAGGGATGATGGAGCGGGGTTCGGCTGCCCCCCAGCCGAAGAATCTCGCGAGCCGACAGGCGCCCGGGAGTCAGCTCCTGCTCGCGAGTTGGCTTCTGCTCACGAGTCGGCTCCTGCTCGTGAGACGGTTGCCACTCCCGTCGTGAGCACGACTGGGCTGGTCGTTGCCCAGCCCTCTGGCAGTGGGTTGTTTACCGTCCCTCGCCATCTCCACCCGATCTGCAAATTTTTGTTCGACAATATCTCCCCCCAGACCTTCGACACCCTCCCCGAGCCAAGCCCTGAAAACCTCTCTCTCAAGGCAGGAGTGAGGATGGTTCAGGTAATATGCTTGTTTGACGTTGTTGTCGTGCTATTTTTGTCTGTTCCCGAGTACTTATCTCATAATCTTTCTTCTGTTTTGCAGGGCTTAGACCTCATCTACGAACGAGGCGTGATATCCTCGCCGCCCGTCGTGTGATTGATGAGGCTAAACGGGAAGAGGGTTGCTTTGGAAAAAGCAATCCTCGGAAGGGATCAACTCCTCAAGTCCCGTGAGGCATCGATCTCGAAGATGGAGGAGGAGAAGAAGATCCTTATTGAAAAGATCCAAGTCCTGACCGATAGGTACCAAGCTTTGGATACCAACTTCGCCAAGCTTTGGGAGTTGAAGGAAAGGCAGAGAGAGAGAGAGAGAGAGAGGAGAGAGAGAGAGAGATCTTTCGCCAAGACAAGATCTTGTTGGAGGAGCGGCTCGCCGAGACCAGGTCGCAGCTCAAAGAAGCTAGCGAAAATCTAGAGAAAAGAGCGTTCATTCTCGCGCAGCTTAAGGATGACTCGATCCATTGGGACGAGGAGAGAGTCGCCCTTGTAAAAATGCTCTCTAAAGAAGGAACTCGAGCCATCACCGAGTTTCGAACTTCGCAGCTGTACGACGAAGAAAGATATGAGTCGTACGATGCTGGTCGCGACTTTGCACTTCGAGTAGTGCAACGGATGTCCCCATCTTTTGATATGGGAGAATTCGAACGGGTCGCGGCTGTCATAACTGCGGAGGAACGAGCAGCTGCTGAGAATGAGGTGACCGAAGTCACTCAAGCTGGACGGGTTCCCGAGGTGGGCCCTGAAGTCGAGAGTGCGGCTCCTCCTCCAAGAGACTGATTTATCTTTTCTTTTCTCTCTCCTGTATTTATTTTGCTTATGATCAAATCTTTGTAAACAATTGATTATAAATGAAAAGAAACACCTTTTGATGATGATGTTGGTCTTCTCATTTCCTTTTTCTCGTTTTTCCTTCATTACGCAATGAATGTCTTCATATTTAACTCAGCAATAATGAGTTATGCTCAATCCGGGGGGTCGTGATGACCATATCCTCATGGAGATAGACTGATCTATCGATTGAGACTTTGATTCTACCAAGGGTAGACAATTTGGCCAAGAGAATGTGTGTTCTCTTCGGGGCTATTCTGGTCCAAGTAAATGGAGTAGCGACCAAAAGACGACTTTAGTTCTACCAAGGGTAGACGATTGGCCAAGAGAATGTATATTCTCTTCGGGGCTATTCTGGTCCAAGTAAATGGAGTAGCGACCAAAAGACGATTTAGTTTTTATTCATTCGAATGTCGTTAAGAGTTACATCGAATCAAGGGAAATATTGTAGCAAATGTTGCACATGCCAAGGGCGACGTACGAGTCTTCCCTGCATATCTTCAAGATCATAAGTACCGGGTCACACAATTTTGATGACTCGATACGGGCCTTCCCAATTTGGATCAAGCGAACGAGCAGGAGCTCCAAGGTTCTGTCTGAGGACTAAATCGCCGATCTGGAAAGCTCTAGGGCCGAACTTTAGCATTTCGATAACGAGCAATACGCTGCTGATAAGCGGCTGCTCGCATCTGGGAGGCATTTCTTCGCTCTTCCAAAAAATCGAGATGAAGTCGAAGACCTTCCTGATTACAAGTGGGGTCATACTGCTCGATTCGATACGAGGGCACCTGAATTTCAACCTGGTACTACTACTGCGTCGACACCAAATGCTAAAGAGAAAGGAGTTTTGCCTGTTGATGTACGAGTTGTAGTCCTATATGCCCATAAGACTTCTGGCAGGAGTTCTGGCCACATGCCTTTACACTCGCCAAGCTTGGTCTTTAAATGGTGCTTAATGATTTTATTCACTGCTTCAACTTGCCCATTTGCCTGAGGATGATATGGAGAGGTGCGGATGTTGCGTATCTTCCATTTTTCACAAAACTCCTCGAAGGCGGCGTTGTCGAATTGCTTTCCATTGTCGGTGATTATAGTATGGGAGAGTCCATAACGGCATATGATATTTCTCCATATGAACTTAGTAGTCTGTTTCTCAGTGATTTTGGCTAATGGCTCTGCCTCAGCCCATTTGGTGAAATAATCAACCGCCACGATTGCGAACCTATTTTGTCCTTTTCCGGTAGGCAGGGGCCCGATGATATCGACTCCCCATTAGGCGAAGGGCCAAGGGCTATCAATTGGTGTCATTTGCTCGGACGGTGTATGAGGTATGGGAGAATATCGCTGACACCTATCGCATTTTTTAGAGAACTCAATTGCATCTGCTTTCATAGTAGGCCAGTAGTACCCTTGCCTCATCGCCTTGTATGCTAGAGATCGTCCCCTTAGATGGTTATCACATGCCCCCTGGTGTATTTCATTTAGAACACGATGTGCTTCTTCTGGGTGAAGACACCGTAAATAAGGCAAAGAAAAACTCTTACGTAATAAGATCCCATTTTGTAAAGTATACCTGGCAGCTCGATATTGGATTTGTCGTGCGGATTTCTTATTGTCTGGAAGAGCTCCATCTCTGAGATAGAGGATAATGGGATCCATCCAACATGGAGAGGGATGGACCTCGGTCGCTTCCTCAGGAGTTATTTGATTGATACTCAATGTCTGGAGGTGCTCGATAGGAATTGAACGGGATAACTCAGAGTCTGGTGCGGAGGCCAGCTTTGCTAAAAAATCTGCGAGTTTGTTCTTCTCGCGAGGGATGTGAGTTATTTCATAATTCTTCAGTTTTGCGAGCAAGATGAGTACTCGAGATTTATATAATGCCATTCTTTCTTCTTTTACTTCGAATTCACCGAGTACTTGATTGACTATGAGCTA
The DNA here is from genome assembly GCA_003013855.2 of Liriodendron chinense. Classification (NCBI taxonomy): domain Eukaryota; kingdom Viridiplantae; phylum Streptophyta; class Magnoliopsida; order Magnoliales; family Magnoliaceae; genus Liriodendron; species Liriodendron chinense. The sequence continues at coordinate 2,233,954 of ML058425.1, read as the reverse complement.
AGAGTCACTGTGAATAAGTAGATTCTGAATGGAGAGGACGTTGGCCAGTTCGAGGCCGACGATCAGAGCCTCATATTCTGCCTCATTATTTGAGATGCGAGAATCGAACCGTAAGGCGTATTGGAAATGCGACCCGTCTGGAGCAACTAGAATTAGGCCCGCTCCGCTGCCAGTTACCCGAGAGGACCCGTCCACGAAGAGTGACCAGGATGGTTGGTCGTTGGTCACGGAATTATCATCGGGAGAGGAGTGTGAATTCAGCGATGAAGTCAGCCACGGCTTGTCCCTTGATCGCGGTCCTGGGGCAGAAGGAAATATCGTGCTCACTGATTTCGATCGTCCATTTAGTTAATTACCCTAAAACGTCGGGTTTTTGAAGGACTTGCTGTAACGGATGATTTGTTGGTACTAATATAGCATGGGCCTGGAAGTATGGTCGCAGTTTTCGGGCTGCCGTGACTAAAGCAAGGGCCAACTTCTCTATATCAGAGTACCGGGTTTCGGCATCCACCATTGCTCGACTAATATAATAAATGGGTCTTTGTACCCCGGAATCCTCTCTTATTAGAGCGGCACTAACGGCCGTAGAAGACACAGACAAATAAAGAAGAAGTTGCTCGTGCGCTACGGGCTTTGATAATATGGGGGGTACGCTCATGTATTGCTTCAATTGTTGGAACGCTTCTTCGCATTGCGCCGTCCACTCCCAACCAGATTTGGCAGTGGTTCGGAGGAGTTTGAAGAAGGGTAAGCACTTGTCAGAGGCCCGCGAGACGAACCTATTTAACGATGCAATGCGACCAGCCAAGCGTTGGACGTCCTTGAGAGTGGCCGGAGAGTTCATTTCGATCAATGCTTTTCTCTTTTCGAGATTCGTCTCGATTCCTCGCTGACCGACCATAAACCCAAGAAATTTTCCGGCTGACACTTCGAACGCACATTTCTCTGGATTTAATTTCATTTGATACTTCCTCATTAAGTCAAAGGCTTCTCGAAAATCAGCAAGGTGGTCATTTCCTATGACGCTTTTCACGAGTATATCGTCAATATAAACCTCCATATTCATGTCGATTTGTGCCGCGAATATTTTATTGACGAGACGCTGATAGGTGGCCCCTACATTTTTGAGACCAAAAGGCATCACTTGGTAGCAATACAGAACTCGATCAGTGATGAAGGCGGTGTGCTGGCTATCAGGTAGGTACATCATAATCTGATTGTAACCAAAATAGGCATCCATGAAACTTAGCAAGGCGTGCCCTGCCGTCGAATCAACCAGTTGATCGATTCGTGGTGTCGGGAAGCTGTCTTTTGGACATGCTTTATTTAAATCAGAATAGTCAACGCACATCCTCCATTTCCCATTGGATTTTCGAACGAGAACCACATTCGCGACCCAATCTGGGTATTCGACTTCCTTTATAAAATTGACTGTAAGCAACTTTTCAACCTCGGCCTTGATTACCATTTACCTTTCTGCAGTGAAGGCACGTCGACGCTGATGAACGGGTTTATACTTTGGGTCAACGTTTAAACGATGTGCTATGATATTGGGATCGATGCCAGGCATATCTCTGTGAGACCAAGCAAACACGTTTTGGTATTCGGTGAGAAAACTAATCAGATTTTTTCGAAAGGCGTTGGTTAAAGAGGATCCAATATATACAACTTTTGATGAATCCCCTTCGATTAAGGGGATTGCCACTGTTTCTTCCCCAGGAGCTCCTGATTGGAGAGCATTCTCCCTTGGATCCAACGATGCGACCGTCGGAAGACTTGATGAATCTTGTGCCACCATCATAACTGAAGCCGCCTGTGTTTTCTTTCGATCTTGTACAACTATCTCATAACATGATCGGGCTTCTTTTTTATTCCCTCACACAACTCCCACGCCATTCAGGGTAGGAAATTTCATGCATAAATATAAAGGATGTAAAGCTGCCCCAACCTTATTGAGCGATGGCCGCCCTAAAATGGCGTTGTATGCTGACCTTTGATCTACCACGATAGTCATTTTCGCTGGATTCTCACCAAAGGTGACCGGAAGGTCAATGCTTCCTTCTGGTGTCACCACTTCGCCCCCGAAAACCGACGAGATGAGTTGAGACTGGCTTGAGCAGGCTTCTGGCGAGTGCCATTTTATTGAAAGCCTCCAGGTAGAGAATATCAGCAGAGCTACCTGTGTCCACCATAATACGATGAGTCAGATAGTTTGATACCTTTAGCGTGACTACGATGGAGTCTTCGTGAGGTAAGTGAATTCCCTCTGCATCTTCGAGGTAGAAAGAGATCGAAGGATGGCTGGACTTTGATGTATCGGGAGTTCGTTCCAGCCAGTAGATATGCTGGGGCTTCTTGGATGCCTTATGGGTATATGCTTTTCTTGAAGCTTGAGAATCTCCCCGGCAAGTCGGTCCTCCGGCGATGGTCCGTATCTCCCCGGTAGGCTAAGCATCTTCTTGTGAAGTATGTCGATGGGGTGATTTCTTCTGATGTGGCGGGGCTTCCCCCCTTTTTGGTGAACGACCTTGTCGGATAACATAATCTGGAAGATGACCTTTTTGAATAAGAGCTTCGATGTGGTCACGCAAAGATATACAATCTTGAGTGTTGTGCCCATGATCTTTGTGGAAATAACAAAACTTGCTCTTATCTCTTTTTTCAGGATCGGATTTGATCTTTGCCGGCCATTTCACATATGGCCTATTCTTGATCTCCATTAGCACCTTTTCCGGAGGTCGGTTGAGGGGAGTGTAGTTATGGTACTTACTGGAGTAGACTTTCTTGGGAGAGCGGTCTCGCCGATCGTGCTGATGTTTCTTATCTGAATGAGATGTTTCCTCCGTCTTGCGCTTCTTGCCCTGTATGCCATGACGTGCTAGAGCAACTTCTTTTGCATTAATGTACTTCTGAGCTTTAGCTTAGAATTCTGTCATGGTTTTAGGAGGGTTTTTTTCTAAAGCGAATCTGAATTTTTAGCTTGTAATTCCGGCTATGAGGGCGGTGAGACCTTTTTCTTCGGTATAACCTTCAATTTGGACGGCTTCGGTAGTGAACTGTACTATAAATTCCTTTATTGTTTCCCCATGCTGCTGTTTCAAATCCATTAAGTGGGACGCCGGCTTTTTGGTGCGGATACTTCCCATGAATTGAGAGAGGAACAGCTCTGATAGCTGTGAAAAGGAACTGATAGATCGAGGCTTTAGCCCCCGGAACCACGTACGAGCTGCCTCCTTTAAGGTTAGGGAAAAAGCTCTACACATGATTTCCGACCCATGTCCTTCCAACTCCATAAGAGATCTATACGTTTCCAGGTGTTCGAGAGAATCGCTGATACCTGTATATGGAGTGATGACGGGCGTACGATACTTTCTAGGTAAAGGCGATTCCATAACCTCGCGGGTGAACGGAGACTCGGATCGATGCATCGACGCCACTACGGCAGATGGTCGATTTGCCTGATATCATTGTTCCATGTCATCAAAAAGATCATGGATTCTTTTGAGGTCTCCTTCCCATGGTAAAGTATAAGCTGACGTTTCGACGGTGGACCCTTGAGGTTGCTGTTGGTGAGAAGCACTGGAATGAATGGAATGCGGGGACAGCACAGGAGGTTGGTTGCCGAGTGGCATTCTGTTTGATGGAAGATGGTTTGGTTGGACCTGTGGTTCGTCCACAAAGTGTCTGGAAGCCACCGGTATGGGTTGTGCCGGTAACCCTTCGGAAGGTAGTCTCTAAGGCCCCAGGAAATGCTGATCAAGCCGATTCGACAGGGCTTGAAATCCAGCATTAAGGGTTAGGAGTGTGTTTCCGAGGAAACGCATGGCATCTTCTTAATTTTCGAAAGCCTCAAACAATGGATTTTGTGATGGCACGTTAGGATCTCCTTTAGGGATGCCTATCAAAGTAGTTGGAGGGATAAGCATTGGTTCCGTATCGTCAGGTGGAAGAGGTGCCTGCCTTGAGGTGGAAGGATAAACTGTCTTTTTAAGAGGCATAGTGGAAGGATTTTGATCAGTGGTGAGAGCGACTAATTTTAATGATCAAAAGCGATTTCCCACAGACGGTGCCAAGTTGTTTACGTCACGTTTTGTAACTGGATCCTTCAGATATTCGCCTTCCTTCCAAGAGATTCCCTTCCTAGACCTGAAAAGAGACAAAGAGAAACTATGGGTGGCTGGCGTCCATCCGTTGGCCCTCCGATGCTTAAGTTAGATAAGGCAGGGCTGGAAGAAGAGCAAAATAGATGATGGGGGATAGAGACTGAGTATTCTGTACCTTCTTATTGATGAAACCATCTATTTATATAGATCCGAATGTCCCACTCTGTTACGTAAGATACCGAGATCATCTACTAATTTCATGGGATAAGGTGTTTATCCTGCTTATCCTCAGATAAAGGAATAGTCTAATCTAATTAGTCATCTGGTCAACTACGTTCCTTGATAGCGATCCCTTGAGATACGGAACCGAAAACGAAGATAAGCCCAAAATCGGCCTATACAGGTTGCTGGTGCTATAGGCTAAGGGATGTCATCGCTAATCATCAGTAGTCAAAGCTGCTCGCACGTCGGGATCTGCTCTCGAGACAAGCTGTTCGCATATAGAGATGTGACGCTTTTTAACGACTATGAGAAGAACTGCTGGCAGGTCGGGAAGGACATTTCCCGCCTTCCAATATTCCACTATTGACCATAAGAGCTCGATGACTCGGTACCTGTGTGCCGTATTTATCTAATATGCGAGACGTGACCAGATGAGCTCGCGAATTGAGTATTGTTATAAAGCTGCTCGTAGAATCAGGATATCGCGAGAACATGCGATCACCGCTATTTTGATTATAACAGCATCCAAAATGATATTTTGTAATTGGCTGATTTTTTGGATGCGTCGAGCTGATTTTTCGGGTGCGTTAGACCTGATGCACCTTTAAATTACTTTTCAATCTTTACTGAATTTATGGGTGCGTTGAGCTGATTTTATGGATGTGTCCGACCATTTTATGGACATGTCAGAGTCCAATGCACCCTGAAATTATTCATATGTTTTATGTCGATTTTATGGATGCGTCGACCTATTTTATGAATGTGTTGACGTCCAATGCATCCCGAAATTATTTTCAAATTTCTGTTGATTTTTCAAGTGCGGTGGACTGAATTGATGGATACGTCAAAGTCCAATACACCCTAAAAATGCTTGCTGATTTTCTATGATTTTAAGGGTGCGTCAGACGAACTTTTTGTCTGTGTCAATTGGGTTTTGTAAAATGATGGGTTTGCGAGGCCCATTTGTTGATGAATGGTCATGCATTATTCATGATAATTCATGATGAAGGTCATGGCTTGCTTTTGGGGGGTTCCGATCACGGTGATTTGCGAGGCCCGCCGGAGATTCACCAAAAAATGACTAAGTAATGGATCCCAATGCTGTAGATCTCAATTTTTGTGTGCGCTGTGGGATTTTCTCAAAGTGCGTGAACATTTTATTTGTTTTGAGGATACCAACTTTTTGGGACCCCAACAGCAAGTCCGGAGGACGGAAGAAGCTCTTGCACACAAATCGAAAGTCACATGGCAAATCATGGCTATTTAAATCCATTGTCCAAAATCGTGCAACAACAGTTGGCACCGTTTGTGAGAACGACGTAGCTCGTGTTCTCACCATTAAACCCTAGCATTTAACACTCATCCTTTGGCCGACATGGCTATAGGGCAGGAAGAAGGCCAAGACCACTATCAAAACTCTGCAAGAACCCACCTTAGAGAGCAGAGTGCAGTAGTTTAGAGAGCCAGACTCGCTACAACCTTCCCTGACGTCCAGTCAGCGAAGGTCTCAGAATAAAAAATCTTGTTTAGCTGTTCTTGAGGAACAGTATGAAAATATGGCAGAAAAACTAGATCGTATCACGGTCTATTTCGAGAATGGTGGGACATCACAGGTTACTCATTCCTGGCCAGCCGCTTTAATGGGAGGCCCGGGGGACTTGTCCTAGGATCAACCTCACCAAGCTCACCATCCAGGCAACAACAGTCATGCCGACCAAGCCGAACCTGGCCAGGCATATTCGGCAACTCGCCTCGCCACTGTAAACCTACGTCACACCCTTGAAGACATACGTCGGGGGAAAGAGATCAATCAAGTTGCAGAGAGTCGCCCTCACCTTGAAGCTCAGCTCGGGGAACTCCAAGACCAAATCAATGACATGAGGAAGAAATACCAGTCCAAGGCCCCGACCCCGATCAAAGCATTCCTCAAAGAAACGAAGCCCCCGTTCACTTAAGACATCTTAGCCGAGCGTCTTCCTCCTAGTTTCAAAGTGTCCAACTTTGGACTCTACTCTAGTGAATGCGATCCAATCGAACACCTTGAAACCTTTAAGACTTGGATGGAACTATATGGTACTTCGGGACCCATCATATGCAAAACCTTCCCCCTGTCACTAACAGGTCCTACACGCATATGGTTCCAGGAACCGGCCAAAATCCATCTCCTCTTATGACTAGTTGAGCAGAGCCTTCGTTGCCCAATTCATCGGCAGTAGAGGATCCCAAAAATAGGCCACTCATCTGCTGACCCTAAAGCAAAAGGAGGATGAGCCCTTATGAGACTACATCGCCTAATTCGACAAAGAGTCCCTGGACGTAGAGGACTACCTTAAGAAAATGGCCCTCACAGCCCTTATCAATGGACTCCGACCCGGGAAACTCCTACATTCACTTGGTAAGACCTCGTCGAAAACCCCATCAGAACTCCTTGATAGGGCCCATAAGTATGCAAACGTTGAGGATCTCATCAACGCCCATCACAATAATAACGGCTCGCCCACAAGCAAAGGGAGGAGATACAAAAGACGACCATGGGTCTTGTTGTTGAGCTCTTAATTGTGCATATTCTAACCCCAATTCATCACTCATTATACAAGATTGTCATGATTTAAAGACTAATCAAATACATGTTTTGTGATTGTAGGGATGAGAGCGGACTTCACTCAATTAGAGACCAAAAAGAGGCCATTTGGAGCCTTTGATGAAGGCCCAAGGTGGACCAAAGAAAGAAGAAAGTAAAGAGAGAGGAAGGAGAGAAGAAAAGAAAGAAGAAAAACAAGCAAAACTGGGTCCGACCGGTCAAGACCGGTCGGCCAAAAAGGCCCGACCGGTCATGACCGGTCGGATGCACTCCCTGGAGCAAGGCCAGCCTTGTCCGACCGGTCGTGACCGGTCGGCCATGCAAGTTTCAGACTCCAGATTGCATACAGCAGGCCATTCCCGTTTCTGACTTTTCGGACCACTTTTCTGAAGCCATCTTAATGATATTTGGAAATCCAACACATCCATGTCGAAGAGGAGCTCGACACCGAACTAACGCAAGTGGTTTCGTGTCGATCGGAGCTACGGATTGATCGTGGTGGCCAAAACAATACGAACTATCCAGAAAGTTCCAGATTTCGCTGTTCCACTCTGGGCCGGTCCAGGGTATGAAGAATCTACTTTGACCATCTTTTAGACCACATCCATATATGAATAACCACAAAAGTTTCAGATCAAAAGGATGTGTGGTTTGATCGTACTGGTTGAAGAAAGATGGACCATCCAGAAAGATCTAACTGCGCAGAGTTTATAAAAGCCCTAATTGTTCTAAAAGCCTATTATTACATCGCAACCCTACACTTGGGGAAGCGAACAAGTAATTGGCGCCGTTGCCGGGGATTTTTTACGGTTTTCACAAATTTCTGAAATTAGTATCTATTTAGGATTTTTAGGATTTTTAGGACTAACTTAGTTTGTTTATTTGATTTTTCTTTTCAGGGATTTCTAGGAAGCTGAAGAAGATACAAAGATTTTTAAGTGCGAAACAGGTTCTATCTTTCTAAACCTTTTTCTTCTCCTTCTCCTATTCTTTCCTATCTTATTCATCTCTTGTAGAGTGGGTGGAGACTCCTTTTGGATCTCTAAAAGGTCGGCCCCTTTGCCACCTGGATTCCTATTGGTCGGCTCTGCCGTCTTGGATCACCTTGTGCTCAGAGATTTCTTTTCTCATCTCTACTCCTCTTTCTCTTTTTTCTACATTTTTTCTCAAAAGATTCAAAGAGTGGGTGGGGAATTCTCTGAACCCCTATTGACCAGGAGAAATCGGTCTCTATCCTTGCTTTTGGCCTAGCCATTGCAAGACACCTTGTGCTTCGATCTTAGAGAAGAGTAAAGAAAAGGGAGGAAGAATTCTTCTTTCTTTCTGTTTCTTATTTTTGGTTTTGCATGCCACATTGGGCTCGGGATTCCAATAACCGACTCATAAGTGAAGGGGGGATAGTAGAAGGAATTGATAGAGAGCCACGTGCTAGGAAACATTTAGACTCTCCAATTTTATCTGAAAATATGGCTGCAAATCAACCTAACCCGGTCCAAAATCAAACTGAAACAGGGGAGAATGTGGTTGAGAATGTTCCCCGACCAAGGACTTTACGTGATTTCTTGCAACCTGCAAGAACGAGCACTCCCTCATGCATAGTATTTCCACCAAATGCAGGGAACGTAGATTTGAAACCGGGAGTGATTCAACTTCTCCCTAAATTCCATGGATTAGATAGTGAAAGTGCTTATCAACATCTTAAAGAGTTTGACGATGTAATTACCACCATGCACTTTGCAAACGTAACGGAAGATGTGGTGAGACTTAAATTCTTCCCTTTCACTCTTAAAGATAAAGCTAAGGGTTGGCTTTATGCATTGAGGCCAAGATCAATTGGTGCATGGACTGATATGCACAGAGAATTTATAAAGAAATTCTTCCCTACTTACAAAACGAATATGTTGAAGCGCCTTATCATGAACTTTGCCCAAAAGGAAGATGAAACCTTTTTCCAACGTTGGGAGAGGTTTAAAGACCTATTAAACGCATGCCCACATCATGGCTATGAAATTTAGCGGGTTATAAGCTTTTTCTATGAAGGACTGACTTCACCCATGCGCCAATTTGTAGAGATGATGTGTAATGGGGAGTTCATGAATAAGGAAGCTGATGAAGCATGGGATTATTTGGAAGAATTGGCTGAGAGTGCATAGTCTTGGGATACATCTAAACCAACAAATTCCAAGACTGGCCAACAAAAGGAGAAGGGAGGAATGTATGTCTTATCAGAAGAAGATAGTATAAGTGCACGGTTGGCTAGCCTCATAAGAAAGGTCGAAGCCATGGAATTAAGGAAAGGAGAAACAATCAACTCCACTGAAGTTGAAACTGTTTATGGAATTTGTGCTGGAAATCAACATGCTACACAAGATTGTCCCACGATTTCAGCAGTCCAAGGCATCTTACAAGAACAAACAAATGCTATAAACAGTTATCAACAGCAATATGGTGCTCCAAACTCAAACACGTTTAATCCTAATTGGAAGAACCATCCCAACTTCAGTTGGAGGAATGGACCCAATGCAAATGCAAACAACACCCCAAAAGTATCACTAGAAGAGATGTTGGGTGCATTCGTATAGGTCCAGAATGAGTATAACAAGACAAATTCTCTAAAAATAGATGGGTTCATGCAAGAGCAATTGAAATTCAATCAAAATTCAAACCAAGCCATCAATGAATTGAAAACATCTCTGGCTAGAGTTGAAGCTCACCTTAGTGTTAGAGAGAAGGGCACACTTCCTGCTCAACCCCTTCCTAACCCAAGGACCCAGTATGAGATACAAGATGCAAGCTCATCCTCCCACCATACGGAACATGTCCAAGCTATCACCACTTTGAGAAGTGGGAAAGAAATTGACAAATCTAATCCGGTGAAGGTTCCAAAGCCTAAGGATCCGGAAATTCCCAAAGAGGATGATAGCCCAAACAATATTCCTCAAGAGAAAGAACCGGAAAGACAATACAAGCCGGTTGCCCCATTTCCACAAAGGTTGATTTCACCTAAACCTTTAGATAAAAATCTGGAGATTCTGGAAGTTTTTAAGCAGGTGAAGATCAACATCCCGCTGTTGGATGCAATAAAACAAATACCATCTTATGCCAAATTTCTAAAGGAATTGTGTACAGTCAAAAGGAAACACAACGTTCACAACAAAGTTCTTTTGACTGAGAATTTGAGCGCCATCATCAAACAAGAGGTGCCCCAAAAATACAAGGATCCGGGTAGTCCAACCATCTCATGCATCATAGGAGACTACCGGATCAAACAAGCCCTACTCGACTTGGGGGCAAGTGTGAATCTCATTCCATATTCGGTCTACGAACAACTTGGGTTAGGTGAATTAAAACCCACCAAAACCACACTCCAACTTGCTGACAGATCCATCCGGATACCGAGAGGAATGATAGAGGATGTTCTAGTCCAAGTTGATAAATTCTACTACCCAGTAGATTTTATTGTCTTAGACACACATCCCGTAATAGGCACCGGTGCTCAAATTCCCGTCATACTTGGACGACCGTTTCTAGCTACCTCAAATGCCATTATCAATTGTAGAAACGGACTTGTACAAATGTCCTTTGGAAATATGACCCTTGAGCTTAACATATTTGATTTATGCAAACAACCACAGGAAGTTGATGATGATGCCCACGAATTAAACATGATCGAATCATTCATGGAGGATACAGTCCCCTTGTCACTAATTCCCGACCCTTTGGAGGGATGTATGGCCCATTCTCATGAGACAAATGAATATACAATACAAGAGATGGATGCCATGCTAGAGATGATGCCAGTACTTGATAATAAAAGATGCAGGGCCCCAATTGAACCTTTGCCTGTAAATGAGAACAAGGCCCTCCCATCCAACATCAAGGCACCAACACTCGACCTAAAACCATTGCCAAGTGAGCTAAAATATGTTTATTTAGGTCAAGATGAGACATATCCAGTGGTGATTTCTTCCCACTTGGATGAGGAACACGAGAGTCGGCTAATAGCCACTCTATTAGAGCACAAGAGTGTCATTGGATGGTCAATTGCGGATCTCAAAGGCATAGACCCACTGATTTGTACTCACCGCATACACCTTGAGGAAAATGCAAAGACATCCCGGCAACCACAAAGACGACTAAATCCAAACATGAAGGATGTGGTTAAGGCCGAAGTGGTGAAACTATTGGATGTAGGTATCATTTACCCAATATCCGATAGCCAATGGGTGAGCCCAACTCAAGTGGTGCCTAAGAAATCTGGAATCACCATCGTAGCCAATGCCAATAACGAACTCGTACCAACTAGAGTCACTACCGGTTGGAGAATGTGCATTGACTACAGGAAGCTAAATACTGTCACGAGGAAAGACCACTTCCCCCTACCGTTTGTTGATCAGATTTTAGAACGGTTGGCGGGTCATTCCCACTTTTGCTTCCTTGATGGCTATTCTGGGTACAACCAAATAGAAATTGCCCATGAAGACCAAGAAAAGACTACATTCACATGTCCATTTGGCACTTTCGCCTATCAACGGATGCCGTTTGGACTATGTAATGCCCCTGCCACCTTTCAACGTTGTATGATGAGCATCTTTTCTGACATGGTGGGGACCATTCTCGAAGTCTTCATGGATGATTTTTTCGTATTCGGTTGTAGCTTTGATGAGTGCCTTGAGCACTTGAAATCTGTGCTGAAAAGATGTGAAGAGAAGAACCTTGTGCTCAATTGGGAGAAGTGTCACTTCATGGTTCGAAAGGGAATTGTACTTGGTCATATCGTTTCACAAAATGGAATTGAGGTGGACAAAGAGAAAATTGATCTTATCTCTAACCTTCCACCACCCAAAAGCATACGAGATATCCGGTCCTTTTTAGGACACGCAGGATTTTACAGAAGGTTCATAAAGGACTTCAGTTCACTATCTCGCCCTTTATGTAACCTACTTCAAAAGGAAAATTCATTCGAGTGGAATGAAGAATGTCAAAATGTCTTTACCACCCTTAAAGGCATGTTGACATGCGCTCCAATAATGCAACCACCTGATTGGAGCCTTCCTTTTGAGATTATGTGCGATGCTAGCGACTATGCTATTGGGGCCGTGTTAGGCCAAAGAAAAGATAAAAAGCCATGTGTCATCTACTATGCAAGTAGAACCCTAAACTCAGCCCAAGCAAACTACACCACTACTGAAAAGGAACTTTTAGCCGTAGTTTTTGCCTTGGACAAGTTTAGGTCCTACTTGATTGGATCCAAGATCATTATATTCACAGACCATGCCGCGCTTAAGTATCTTCTTTCTAAGAAGGATGCTAAACCACGGTTATTAAGATGGATCCTTCTACTCCAGGAATTCGACATAGAAATACGTGATAAGAAAGGAGTAGAGAATGTAGTAGCTGACCACCTCTCTCGACTTGTCCTACTGATTCCCCTGAAACGACTACAATCAATGACATGTTCCCTGATGAACAACTTTTTGCTGTCTCCCAATTGCCATGGTATGCGAACATTGCTAACTATCTTGCTACAGGTACAATTCCTACATATTGGAAAAGGCAAGATAAGGATAGATTCTTCTCGGAGGTGCGGAAATTCCTATGGGATGACCCATACTTATTCAAGTATTGTCCCGATCAAATCATAAGGAGATGTGTCCCAGCTGATGAGCAACAAAGTATCATCTCCTTCTGTCATTCTCAAGCATGTGGTGGCCACTTTTCGGCTAAAAAGACCACAGCGAAAATTCTGCAATGTGGGTTTTATTGGCCCACTATGTTCAAAGACACACATGAATTTTGCAAAGCATGTGAACCTTGTCAGAAATTAGGGGGAATCTCCCGTAGAAATATGATGCCACTCAATCCCATCTTAATCATCGAAATTTTTTATTGTTGGGGCATCGATTTCATGGGCCCATTCCCATCTTCTTTTGGAAACCTATACATCTTGCTTGCCGTCGACTATGTTTCCAAATGGGTCGAGGCTACCCCTTGCCGGAATAATGACCATAAAACGGTCATTCGATTTTTAAAAGAAAATATTCTTTCCCGATTTGGAACGCCTCGAGTCATCATAAGTGATGGAGGGTCTCACTTTTGCAATTGCCCTTTTGAAACCTTAATGAAGAAATATGGCGTAACACACAAAGTGAGTACTCCCTATCACCCACAAACTAGTGGACAAGCTGAGATATCCAATAGGGAGATTAAACACATTTTAGAGAAAACGGTAAACCCCGATCGCAAGGATTGGTCGCTTCGGCTTACCGATGCGCTTTGGGCTTACCGTACAGCTTTCAAAACCCCTATTGGAATGTCTCCCTATAGACTTGTCTATGGGAAGGCTTGTCACTTGCCTGTGGAGTTGGAACATAGGGCATATTGGGCTATTAAGAAGATGAATTTCAATTCTGACAAGGCAAGCTCGTTACGCAAACTACAATTGAATGAACTTGCAAAAATTCGGAATAAAGCTTATGAGAATGGGAGAATTTACAAGGACAAGACGAAGATATTCCATGATAAGAATATTCTTCGCAAGACATTCACGATCAATCAAAAAGTCCTCATGTATAATTCTCGCTTACATCTATTTTCGGGAAAATTGAGATCTCGATGGACCGATCCCTACATTGTGCAAACTGTTTATCCATATGGGATTGTCGAGCTGTTGAATCCAAGGAACGGCAACATTTTTAAAGCAAATGGTCAGCGATTAAAGCCGATCTTTGAGAATTTCCCTTCAGAAGGTATGTCCATACCTCTGAATGATCCTGTGTATCAGGATGATTGATCTCCTAGTCTGATGGAGGTATAGAGTAGTTAGGATTAGGATTTTGCTGCTTTTGTTTTCTTTTCATAGGTTTGTTAGAAGGAGGAAGATTTCCACTTTTCACTCTCTCAGGTACTATCATTCCTCACTCCCTTTTATTTTCAAATTGCTCTCATGTTTTGCTCATTGCACATCTTTTACATTGAGGACAATGCAAGATTTGGTTGGGGGGTGTAGGATCACTGGATGAATCCAGCGTTTTGTAACATTTCAAGCAATCATGTGGAAATTTTTTTCGATTTTTAAAAAATTCGAAACTCTTTTGGAAAACACCAGTTCTATGCATTCAAGTTGATATAAGCATACGAGGAGGAGATATGAAGTGTATGGGGCTGGATGTCTGGAATCTCTCATAGCATAATGGTTTTATATGTGAACTCCCCTATTTTTGTGATTGATAGAAAACCTGAACACTTTTACACCTAGTTCACATTACACGATTTTCATGAGTTGAAGGGATTATGTGATTTATGGATTAGCTAGACTTTGAATTAAGGTGTTGAGAGATCAGGCCGGGGTACTTTGTCCATCCTTGTCCATGGGAAAATAATGAAAGATATGGATTTTTAAAAATCCTATCTAATTTAAAAACAAAAAGGAAAAGGAAGGATGAAATTGGGAATGATGGAAAAATGGTGAAAAATTCCGATTAGGGCTACCTACTACCAACCGGGGGATGGTCTACCCGTAACCAAAGCCGGAAATGGGACGTAGTGTGAAAGTCATCGGAAGGACGGTAAGGCAAATTCCTGTCATTGGCTTGATGTGGTTCTATGTACCTTGAGTTCTATAGTCTAGTTGATCTATGAAGAAGATAATCCTAAAAACTCGTGGGATGAATTTTCACTACCCACACTAGGTTGAATTTGTTCAAGTCCTTCTATTTATCAACCAATCAGCGGGAATTTCATATGAATGCTTATTATGTTTTGAGGATTTACGGTTCCAACCTTTGACGCCTAATCTTTCTGAATCTTACACTTATGAACCTTGGAATGAATAAAAGGATGGTTTCTGAAAGAGAGTTGAGTTTTGAAGAATGGGATTAGTTTCATGCATGTTTTTCTCGGGACTAGCAAAATGCTGGTTGGGGGGTGTGTTGAGCTCCTAATTGTGCATATTCTAACCCCAATTCATCACTCATTGTGCGAGGTTTGCATGGTTTATAGATGAATCTAATGCATGTTTTGTGACTACAGGATTGAGAGTGAACTCCACCCATTTGAAGATGAAAAGAGCATGTTAGGACCTTGGATGAAGACTCAAAGGAGGGCCGAAGCAAAGAAGGAAGTAAAGAAGGAAGAAAGCAGAAGAAAGAAAGAAAGAAAACAGGAAGAAAAGAGGCTGACCGGTCGTGACCGGTCGGCCAAGGAAGCCTGACCGGTCTAGACCAGTCAGCCATATATGCTGGAACTTCAATGAACAAGGCCGATCGGTCTGCTGGAACAGGGAGGAAGACGTCCGACCGGTCATTACCGGTCGGACATGATTGCTGGACTGATGTTGAACAAAGCCGACCGGTCACGACCAGTCGGACATGCTTGCTGGAGTGGCTGTCCAATGAGGCCGACCGGTCATGACCGGTCGGCTATGCGTAAGAAGTTAGAAACTTCCAATTTTAGCCCGATTTTCTCTGCGCTGCGTAACTCTTACGCAATTTCTCGATTCTTCAGAAGTTGTGGAGCCTCCAGACTATAAAAGGACACCTAGGGATCGTTACTAGGGTATCCTAGAAGGGTTCAAGCGAGGTTGGAGGCTGTGGAAGTGGAGATTGGAGTTTCACAACTCCTTTTGGTTTGCGTTGCTGTTTTCATGCTTTTTATAGTTGTTTCATGTTTCCTTGGATCATGAGCAGCTAAACCTCTTAGCTAGGGCTAAGAGGTGAAGCTTGTAGTGGATCCAAGATGTTTTAATTCGTAGTTAAGTGGTTTTAAGTGTGGAATTCATGATTATGAACTAAGGTTTGAAGTTTATACAAGTTTTGAGTAGTTTTTCTTAGTCTTATGATGACTCATGGACGTTTGGGGAAATTACTTAATTGCTTACTTGGTTTGTGACGGTCTAGACCTGTATGATCTGAGGAATCGGAGTGCGCTCTAGTACTATGTTCTTCATAAAGGAACTTCTCACTAAAGTTCTACTTTTCTGATTTTTCTGTAATGTGTATGGACTGTGCATGTGATTTGAATCCAGTTCAAATCCTGATCTAACCTTGTCTTGTGACAGGACTTGAGGATGATTATGATTGTGAACTAAACCTTTTGGAAAGGGGAATGACCTATGCAATTGAGCATGCTCAGATCAGCCTGCATTGAGTGAATCTTATGCATAGAACTTACATATTACAGACTGTTTGGTTTAACAGCTCCATCATCCGACTAGATAGACTTGAATGTCGATTCTAGTTGAGAGAATAAGAAACCACAGCGGATTGAACATCAAGGATTGCTACAAGTGGATCCTTGAAACCCTAGTGCCTTCTTATAATTAGTTACTTCGATTTAATTCAACTTTTGTTACTCATATCAATTTAATACAAAAATCTGATTAGTAGATTTCAATAGACACTTGTGGATGAGTTTGTGAAATCCTATATAAGTCCCTGAGGATCGACCTCGGTCTTACCGAGATTATTACTACATCGCAACCCTACACTTGGGGAAGCGAACAAGTAATAAACTCTGCGCAGTTAGATCTTTCTGGATGGTCCATCTTTCTTCAACCGGTACGATCAAACCACACATCCTTTTGATCTGAAACTTTTGTGGTTATTCATATATGGATGTGGTCTAAAAGATGGTCAAAGTAGATTCTTCATATCATCAATGATGGGCCACCTGGACCGGCCCAGAGTGGAACAACGAAATCTGAAACTTTCTGGACAGTTCGTATTGTTTTGGCCACCACGATCAATCCGTAGCTCCGATCGACACGAAACCACTTGGGTTAGTTCGGCGTCGAGCTCCTCTTCGACATGGATGTGTTGGATTTCTAAATATCATTAAGATGGCTTCAGAAAAGTGGTCCAAAAAGTCAGAAACGGGAATGGCCTGCTGTATGCAATCTGGAGTCTGAAACTTGCATGGCCGACCGGTCATGACTGGTCGGACAAGGCTGGCCTTGCTCCAGGGAGTGCATCCGACCGGTCATGACCGGTCGGGCCTTCTTGGCCGACCGGTCTTGACCGGTCGGACCCAGTTTTGCTTGTTTTTCTTCTTTCTTTTCTTCTCTCCTTCCTCTCTCTTTACTTTCTTCTTTCTTTGGTCCACCTTGGGCCTTCATCAAAGGCTCCAAATGGCCCCTTTTTGGTCTCTAATTGAGTGAAGTCCGCTCTCATCCCTACAATCACAAAACATGTATTTGATTAGTCTTTAAATCATGAAAATCTTGTATAATGAGTGATGAATTGGGGTTAGAATATGCACAATTAAGAGCTCAACACACCCCCCAACCAGCATTTTGCTAGTCCCGAGCAAAACATGCGTGAAGCAAGTTCAATTCTCCAAAAAACAACTCTCATTCAGAAACTATTCTTCTACACATCCCAAGACACACAAGTGTAAAAGTCAGAAAAATTAGGTGATAGAGGTTGAAACCTTAAACTCTGAAAACATAATAAGTGTTCATATGAAATCCCCGCTGATTGATTGATAAATAGAAGAACTTGAATAAATTCAACCTAGTGTGCATAGTTAATGTTCATCTCATGGTTTTTCAAGATTATCTTCTTCATAGATCAACTAAACTATAAATTTCAAGGTGCACAGAGCAACAACAAGCCTATGACAGGAATTTGTCTTACTGTCCTTCCGATGACTTTCACACTACATCCCATTTCCGGCTTTGGTTACGGGTAGACCATCCCCCGGTTGGTAGTAGGTAGCCCTAATCGGAATTTTCCACCATTTTTCCATCATTCCCAATTTCATCCTTCCTTTTCCTTTTTCTTTTACATTAGATAGGATTTTTAGAAATCCATATCTTTCGTTATTTTCCCATGGACAAGGATGGACAAAGTACCCCGGCTTGGTTTCCCAACACCTCAAATCTAAGTCTAGCCAATCCAAAAATCACATAATCCTTTCAAATCATGAAAATCGTGTAATGTGAACTAGGTGTAAAAGTGTTCAAATTTTCTATCAATCATATAAATAGGGGAATTCACATATAAAACCATTATATTAAGAGAAGTTCAAAGCTTGCAACATCACTCACTTCGTATCTCCTCCTCTCATACTCATATCATCTTGAATGCATAGAAACAATGTTTTCCAAAAGAGTTTTGAATTTTAGAAAAATCGAAAAATTTTCTACATAATTGCTCGAAATGTCACAAAAGCTAGTAGAATCATCTAAGGAATCTCACCCCCCAACCAAAATCTTACATTGTCCTCAATGTAATAAGATATGCAATATGCATGACATGAGAGCAATGACATAAAACAAAGGAGAGTGAGAATGAGAGTACCTGAGGTAGCAAGTTGATCAATTCTAGCATCTTCCATTGTCTCAATGAGACTTATTCAATCCTAAATGCAGAAAGAAATCCTAACCTACCTACCTACCTTTGATTAGTCTGATTGACTACATGATCAAATTTGAGCAGGATCTTCATGAATTTCAATAGGTTTCTCATGAGGACCATCCAAAGTCCTGCTCGAATGTATACATGGGTGCGTTTCTTCATGAAGGTCCAATCATAGTGTTCACCACACGCATGTAAGGAGGAGATAAGAGTAGCAAAAAGATATCTCCTCAAGTTCTGAATTGAGTTGTAATTGATTAAAAACGGGTCCTCCCAATCAGAATTTTCAATGGGTTGAAGAACCCATGATGGTGGAGAGACATTCATTAAGTATTTTTCAATTTGGGTTGTCTCCTCCACAAATTCAGAATTACACGGTGTTTCCACAAATAATGGTAAAGAGTGTAAATCAGTGGAATGGTGTTCTTCAGGTACCAACACCATGTCTAACAAACTATCCAACTTCTTAAACATCTCATCATCCAGATCATAGGGGTGGATCATGCATTCTTCTAGAAAATCGAGAGAGTGGGATAAAGGGTCCTCATTCTCCCTAAGTGATTGAGGAAATTCTGTTTCAAGGGTAAGGAATTCCTCCTCTATAGAGGGGAGGTCTTCCAAAGAAAAATTTTCAGATTCAGTGGTAAGCACATCATCTAGCATTGGTTGATCTTTTGAAATTTCAGATTGTGCCACCCCATCATCCAAAGAAACAGAATTTTCAACCCAAGGGAGTTCTTCCACAATAGAATCCGACATGTGTTGTTGGTAGAAAGACTCAAAAATATCGACTTCGGCCGTCTCTCTAGCAAGAATATCTTTCGGTGATTCAAAAACATTCGGCCCTTTGGAAGAACAAATCATGGACTCACAATCATCCTTCAAACCCTCATTGTAGGCAATCAAACTATCACTTTCAGATTTTGTAGATTCCTCGGGTTCGTCAACCGTCCTTGAAATCTCTTCATCATTCAAATCGAAATAGCTAAAAGAGATAGTTGATTTACCATAATCGATGGTAATGGTGGGATCACTGAGATCAATATCCTCTAGAAGTTTAGTCATTAAATCTAGAGAAGGTTGGGTTTGGATAGCCTCATCCTCCTTACTGTTGGGGATTGATTCGGTGTTCCCAATGTTGGGTTCAATATTTTGAAATGGCGAGAGATTTTGTATGCATTGCTCAGTTATTTCCATAAACTCTTGCAGTGTATCCTCAAGAGTTCGTGTCGGTTGAGGATCATGAGAAAGAAACTCTTGAGGATAATTGTTGGCATCCATGGTTGGCTCATCCTCCATTGGACTAGAGGTGTGAGGACTCTCTCAATGAAGACCATACGTGTTATATGACGAAGACTGATAAGATGGTTGATAGGCATAACCATACAAGTGATCACGCAATGTCTTTACCTGTTGGTCATTACTCCCCCGGTCCTTTTTCTTATTCCTACCTCCTGTTAAACTTGGTGGAATACTTTTGTTATTTTCAACCCAGTAATCACATAGCGTCTTACGTTGGGGGGTAGTGGAGGTTGATTGACTCTCAGAATAATACTTATGCTTAAATTGGTTCCAATCATAAAGAGTTTTGATTCCATGGTCTGTCATCTCATCTTCCAAAAGGTATGCATAAGCACCACACTTCCAATAAGCCATAATGAGATTTTAAAGAGTTGGAACTACCCTAATCTAGAAAAAAGAACAAAAAGAAGGGAGATGGAGAGATGTTACCCAATAGAGCGAGATATATGTCAGCAACAATGTCCTACAAAATCCAACAAAAAATTGTTAGTAATCTAGAAAAAAAAATCAGAAAATCTTCTTCTATAAAAACTGAAAATCCTACCTAACTAAGACTACTCTATAGTTACTAGAACAATTAGAACCGTTTAACCTCTTCCCAGGCAACGGCGCCAAAAACTTGTTCGCTTCCCCAAGTGTAGGGTTGCGAAGTAGTAATAAACTCGGTAAGACCGAGGTCGATCCACAAGGAAGGAAGTAAACAATTCCAACTATCCTAATAACTAGAATCAAAGAGGTTCGTGAAATTGATTTTTAACATAAAATAGAAAATCTAATAATGAAAAGATAACTAGAGCATCAAGGATCCACTTATAGCTCTTCTTAGATGCATAATTCGCTATGGTTTCTTACTTTCTCAACTAGAATCGATATTAAGATCTATCTAGTCGGATGATAGAGCTGTTAAACCAAACAATCTGTCATATGTAAGTTCTATGCATAGGATTCACTCAATGTAGGCTGAGCTGAGCATGCTCAATTGCATAGGTCATTCCCCTTTTCAAAAGGTCTAGTTCACAATCATAACCATTCTCAAGTCCTGTCACAAGACAAGGCTAGATCAGGATTTGAACTGGATTCAAATCACATGCACAGTCCATACATATTACAGAAAAACAGAAAAATAGAACTTTGGTAGGAAGTTCCTTTATGAAGATCATAGTACTAGAGCGCACTCCGATTCCTCGGATCATACAGGTCTAGACCGTCACAAACCAATTAAGCAATTAAGTAATTCTCCCAAACATCCATGAGTCATCATAAGACTAAGAAAAACTACTCAAAAACTTGTATAAACTTCAAACCATAGTTCATAAGCATGAATTACAACTTTAAAATCAATAAAACGAATTAAACAATCTAAGAAAACTATAAGGTTCACCTCTTAGCTCTAGCTAAGAGATTAGCTAATGAAAAACATATTAAAAATAAAACTAGAACTAAGAAAAGGAAGAAAAACTAGCTGGAGGAGGCTAGGAAGCCTCCTATGACTTGAACTCCTTGCTCCCCACGTCCTTGGTTGCCCTGGAATAGAAGAGAGCACCCCCTTTTATAGTGCAGCAATAGTACAGCAACATAGTAGAATTTGTTTCGCTTGGTACGGCTTAACCAATGGTCGGATTGCCTTCAAAATTGATTTGTAGCTTCCTTGTAATGTGATCTTCCTCATAGATGATTTAGATTTTCAAGATTGTCCTCTGAATGGGCCCACCAATCACATCACCGACCGCCTCTCAAAATCGCGCACTTCGGGTACCTTCAGAACCCTATCATCTTGTTTCCAACGCTCCGGAGTGTACAGACATCGGATTGATCCCAAATTTGGAACATTGGTAGAAAACTTCCTCCTCTACATGATAGATGGATTAGATTGTCCAAAATAATCCCAGAATGTGGTCCGAAAATTAGAACAATTAGGGCTTTTATAAACTCTGCGCAGTTAGATCTTTCTGGATGGTCCATCTTTCTTCAACCGGTACGATCAAACCACACATCCTTTTGATCTGAAACTTTTGTGGTTATTCATATATGGATGTGGTCTAAAAGATGGTCAAAGTAGATTCTTCATATCATCAATGATGGGCCACCTGGACCGGCCCAGAGTGGAACAACGAAATCTGAAACTTTCTGGACAGTTCGTATTGTTTTGGCCACCACGATCAATCCGTAGCTCCGATCGACACGAAACCACTTGGGTTAGTTCGGCGTCGAGCTCCTCTTCGACATGGATGTGTTGGATTTCTAAATATCATTAATATGGATCCAGAAAAGTGGTCCGAAAAGTCAGAAACGGGAATGGCCTGCTGTATGCAATCTGGAGTCTGAAACTTGCATGGCCGACCGGTCACGACCGGTCGGACAGGGCTGGCCGACCGGTCATGACCGGTCGGACAAGGTTGGCCTTGCTCCAGGGAGTGCATCCGACCGGTCGGGCCTTCTTGGCCGACCGGTCTTGACCGGTCGGACCCAGTTTTGCTTGTTTTTCTTCTTTCTTTTCTTCTCTCCTTCCTCTCTCTTTACTTTCTTCTTTCTTTGGTCCACCTTGGGCCTTCATCAAAGGCTCCAAATGGCCCCTTTTTGGTCTCTAATTGAGTGAAGTCCGCTCTCATCCCTACAATCACAAAACATGTATTTGATTAGTCTTTAAATCATGAAAATCTTGTATAATGAGTGATGAATTGGGGTTAGAATATGCACAATTAAGAGCTCAACACTTGTCCCCAGGTTCGAGAAGTATACACCTCTCAAGGCCTATGTTGATCAGGTCTTCCTAAAAATTAAAGAAAAGAGCTACTTGAAGGCTCCAGCGAGACTAAGATCCAACCCGAAGAAAAGAAGTAAGTCAAAATATTGCCTCTTCCACAAGGATCACGGCCATAACACAGCGGATTGCTACGAATTGAAGCAGCAAATTAAGGCCTTAATTCAGAAGGGCTTCCTCCAAGAATATATCGATAGGCACCCAGCCGACAGCTTCCCACCTACTAAGGGCCCACCAAAGGCTCACATCAACGACAAGCCTTTAGGAGAAATCTGCTGAGGAATCATCCAACCAACCGGACTGCCCAGGTCCTACATAGGCAGCCAGGCTAAGAAGAGGTCGACCACCCTTTATTAGAGCAATATAGGTTGGTCACATAGGTTAGCCCCAAGATGAGCCGATCAGGCACACGAAGTACTGCCAGTGGTATATGCGCTAAGGCAAAAACTATCTTTCTTTCTTGAAAACCACTTGTACTGAACTCTCCTCGTTAATAAAAGTGAGATCGTATTTTCAACCAAAGCTTTTGGACCAGCCGCCTAGGCTCTGCCACTCAGGCCTTGGCCACCCGGGCCTCGGCCGCCCGGGCTCAGCCGTCCATGCCCAGCTGCCCAGGCCCCACACAAGCCACCTAGGCTCAACCACTGAAGCCTTGCCCGTCCAGACCTCAGCCGTCTAGGCTCAGCCGCTCAGGCCCCATACAAGTCTCCTAAGCTCGGCTACTCAAGCCTTGGTCACCCAAGCCTCAGCCGTCCAGGCCCCATACAAGCCGTCGAGGCTCGACCATTTAAGCCTCAGCTGCCCAGGCCTCAACTATCTAAGCTCAACCGCCCAGGCCCCGGTCTCAGACCTCCTAGGCTCAACAATTTAGACCTGGCCAAAACGGTCTGATTTTGGCCAATGAAGCCCAAACATCACCCAACTCACCCGATAGAGTAGAGCCTACCTGCAAGAGACGTCTTTCACCCAACATGGAAAGAAAATACCAAAAATATTGAAATATCTTTTTATTATGGAAAGACCGTCAAGGTCACTTACAACAGGCGTCATGCGCCGACAATTCTACATCACAGAAAAAAGACCTATCATATTACAATCTCTATCATGAAAAGAGATCTTCGTTGAACAAAAGATAGGAAGAACGTCCCCGTGTCACAATCTGCCCTCTTCTCTGAAGTCTCTTCTGTTTCCCTCTTTTGTTCTTCAACCAGTAACCCAAGTTGGATAGTGACGAGCATATCCCGAGGGAGCTCTATCGAATTCGATCCTAGAAGTCGAACAACAGAGGGAGCGGAGGCACAAGACAACAAGCTGCACACACTCAGACTATGGAAACACGCAGCAAAATAAAAAGAAAGCCTTCATGATAATAAAAAAATGTGACCTCCTGTTCCTTCATTCGAAATTCAACCGCCAGGCATTGTACATTACACAAGAAACCAATGTCAGCACCAAGCAGTTTTTTATCCTTAAAGGTTGCTACTCCAAAGCCTCCCTCCCACTTGTAGAATCAGAGGTGTGCGATAGAGACACCCATGGCCAACCAGTGCAAAACCATCTATGTCGGGGCACACCAAGGGATGGGCTACTTATAATCGACCTTCCGCCCGTTTCCCTTCCAACGCAAGCCACGCGCCCACTAGTGATTGGCTATCTCCACCCATCACCACATGCCCCTACTGCACGGTCATCTACAATTAGATGCTACAAAAGGTGCGCCCCGAAAGATGAACTGTCATCACGTGTCGAACAACTACCCGCTGGAGATCGCTGAATTCAAAACCAGATTTAATTCCCCTCTAGTCTCCACGTCTCAAGTACAACTTGTTAAATCACGGAATGTGACAACATCACCTACAACATCATACAGGAATGGTGAGTTATGGTGAGGCCCCTCGAGAGACTCAAGCTCAGCAAGCCAGTCTCCAAACATCGCCAAGAACAATTTAGCCGAATCATTATGCTCTTAAGACCTCACATGCTTAACCTAGGAGTAGGGGTGCAACTTTTATGGGATATTTCAAGCTAGACCCTGGCCCATGAACCACGAGGAAACCCATTCCCCATGGCCTGGCCCACAGACCATCCCACAGCTCGCACCTTGCTGAGGCCAACCACCTAAGCTCAGTCCCAGCAGGCCGACCACCCAGGCTCAGCCATGACAGGCTGACCACTCAGGCTCAGTCCCGACAGGCCGACCACCCAGGCTCGGCCCCGACAGGTAGACCACCTAGGCTTGGCTCCGACAGGCAGACCACCCAAGCTTGGCCCCGACAGGCTAACCACCCAGGCTCAGCCCCAAAACAGCTCGATATGGTATAAGACCAACCGACCACCCAAAGTCAGTCTGTGATATTCACGGAAGGTCCAAATACTCCCAGATCTGCTGTCTTCTCCAGAAATATTTCCCCGATACGATCTCGAGAGAGAATCTTTCCTTCAATGGGACTCTATTGACATATCCTAGTAAAATCCGTCTCTCCAAATTGCCTCTAAGCCTCCATAAATATAGCTTAGATCTACACCTTAAAGCTAAGGAATAACTTAGACCCTAATCCTCCTTATTCCCGGACTTAACTTAGGCATCGGAGAGTTCCACACCGCACAGCAGCACCTCCCTCCTGCTTTCTCTTTCTCTTTCTCTTTCTCTTTCTTTGCATGTCCGGCAAATGGAAGGAGCTCTTGCATGCAAATTGAAAGTCACGTGGCAAATCCTGGCTATCTAAATCCGTTGTCCAAAATTATGTAACAACAAACATAATCCCCTCTATGAAGGTATTTATACGTGATTTGACCGCGTCAGATTTAGCGACTCAAATAATGCCACATGACATCAAGATCATAATAATAGACAAACCAAAGGTCTCTACAATTGCTCTAATGGACAAATTTAAATAGAATTTGAAAAGTTATGAGTAGCCCCAAAGAGTAAGTCTCGCTAACTATTGATATGAGACACATGCCACGTGTCTTGCTCAAGTAGTGGAGTTGACTATTCACCGCCCGTAACAGCTTCATATGACATCTAACAATGGATATCAATTGAAATACGTCGTGGCTAGTGTCGAGTCTGGCTGATCCATCGTAGCATTACATAGAAAAGCCCAAGCGGCTAAAACCGCTCAAGGAGTTGAGAAGCAGCAACGCCAAGTTGGCCAACTGAGTTTCACAGTGCACAACACACATTCGAGTTTTGATTCACCCTAGTCAGCCTTGGAGATGATCGTTGTTTCTTACCATGGCTTCGTTTAAAGACCTAGGGACTCTAAATCGAGCTGTGATTCACCTAGTCAGTGCAGACTTGTCAGAGTCTTAAAACCATGGGCCATCATAATAACTGGGCCAGTCAAAGCATGTCCAGCCAGGTCCAGCCCATAGGTTAAGGATCTTAGTTCAGCTCCAGCACCGCCAGCCGAGGACCTAAGCTCATGCCAAGTCCACCATTCAAGTATCAGCCCATCAATCTAAATAAATGGATCAGGCCGACTATTGAACCACCCAAAACAACCCATGTCAAATGATTGGGTAATGGCTGGGCCTCTTAGCATTTTGGCAGCAGGGTCCATTGATTACTTAACGGGGCCTAAAAGTTAGGACCAGTTCTGAATAACCAGTGCTAAGGCCTAAAGAAATAAATAAATAGGATTCTCTACTAATTAACTAGTCTACACCCATATGAAAAAAAAAAAAAAAAAAAAAGTGTACGGTTAAAAAGAACTGACCAGTGCTCCGGATTCAACATACATGCATAGACCACCTGATGAATGGAAAGACCTGATACAGGTCCCAACACATATACTTGGTGGGGCCTAACTAGTGAACGGCCTGGATCCTGCAAACACGTGGCATATTCACATGTGTGGGTGAGCAGGATCTAAGATGACATTCAAGAGCCCTTTGAGGAAGCGAACCATGTTGGGTCAGGACCCCTCCTCGTTTCTAGTTGGTCTCTCTGCCATTGAATGTGGACCCTATGAGCCCTTGTTGCGCTAGTGAGAAGTACCTCGATCAGACAAGACCGTCCAATTGGTGTGACTTTTGGGTTGTGGACTATCAAACCGAGGGCCACTTGACTAGTGGTCAGGATTTCACAATAATTCGTAGGGTGAGATCAAAATCACTGACAGGGAAGAGAGAGCTTCAAAAGGCACCAAAGAGGGTCATGCTATGTACGGATTTTAAGAGTGTAAGTGGGCCCTACCGTAGATGTCCTCACCGAAAAAATCTCGCATGTGGGAGAATCCTAACCATTCAATTACTGGCAAGCAAACAAGAAAGAACCACATCAATTAGACACGTTCAACCAAAAACACGCCAACCACCGATAGATAGGCCATGGCCTTGAATCTTATTGATGGGGTGATCTCGAAAATAAAGTGGATCCAATTTTCATGCATACCACACCATAAGAAACAGTGGTGATTGATCCCTCACCATTGAAAACTTCTTGGGGAATGGTGGGGGTTCACTCACAACTTTTTACTATGATATGGTCCACCTGAGACATGAATCTGATTCATTTTTTTAATCATGCCTTAAAATGAGTTGGAGAAACGGATGGACAGCGTGGATATAAGATACATACATCAGGGATCCAACGAGGCCCTATCCTATATACACTCAGTCTAGGGCTCTCAATGGGTCAGATCTGCTCCAAGTCCGTATATCTGTAGATGGATTCGGATCGGATTTGCATCCAACTTGGATCCAAAGGGTGATATCCATATCTAATCCATGTATAAATTGTTAGATCCATTTGCAATCCAAAATCCATATAACCATCGGATTTGAATCGGATCTGGGTCCGAATCCAACCTCATTACAAATCTAAAAAAGCATGTAATATAATATATTTAATTTAGTAGAAAAATTATACAAATCCCACTATTTACTGTGGTATGGCCGACCTAAGGGTGGCATGTCTCAATTTTAAGACATGGCCTAAAATAATCTGTAAAACAGATGGCCAGCATGCATATAACATATACAGTAAGGTGACAATGAGTCGGATCTTAATCGGATTCGGATCAAACTCGGATTTGTTACTGTGAATCCAAATCCGGTCTATTTAAGTAATCAGACTTATTTTAAGATCCAAATCCGCATTATACGAATTCGGAGCGAATCGCATCTCGGATTTGACCCGCTCCATTGAGAGCCCTAACTCCGTCCATCCCTTTCTCTCGCTCATTTCAGGGCATGAGACATTAAAAATTGCAGCAGAACCGGGGAGTACACCATAGGAAATAATGATGATGGACCATTAAAATCTTCTCTTGGGCCACAAGTTTTGGATCAAGCTAATATTATGGTCCTTTCATTGAGGTCTGTGTGACCTTATCAACAGGTTGGATGGCAAATATACATTCTAGTGGCCCGCAAGAATTTTTTAATGGTTGGCATTCAATCACCACTGTTTCATATGGTGTGTGGGCCACATGAGATTTACATCTAATTCGTTTTCGGGACTATGCCCTAAGATGAGCTGTTAAAATGGATGCACCATGTGGATATAAGACACGTTCATTACAGTGGTCCCCACAGTCAAGGATCTACCAAAGCTACGTCCCGTATGAACGGAAGAGGAACATGATAAAATAAAAATGCATGTATCACGAAATAGGCTAGAGGCAACAAAGGTCGTTTGGGGCCACAATGAGCATTGGAAATTGTAAGCGTCCGACGGGACCACAATGATTCATTGACTCATGGCTTCTTCAAAGCTTCACGTGAAAAGATCTTTTGAGCAACTAATCACATAAAGGCCACGTACCGGAACTCGCGGCACTTTACAATCTTTCCCAGCAGCATGCACATCATATGCAGGCAACTGCATTACAACTCGTGGTACCGTACAAGCTTCCCCCACAACATAACCCTTGCACAAGACAAGCTACTGTGTTAACATAATCCCCACTGCGAAGGTGTTTATGCCTGATGTGACTGTGTTAAATCTAGCTATAGACGTCAGTATTGTGTAAACTAATCCCCTCCATGAAGGTATTTACACGTGATATGCCCTCGTCGAATCTAACAACTCCAATGATGTCACATGCCATCAAGATTATAGACTTGTTTGACATCGTTACTCTGATTCAACAAAAGCTTTTTCAATAAAGGCTACTCTAATAATCTCTTTTTGTTTAGGCTCTTGTTATAAATAAGTTGTTTGGTAAAATCACTTTTTCTAAATAAAAAAGCTATTATTTGAAATAAACACGTTTGGCAAAATATTTAAATCATGGCTTTTTTAAAGAAGAGTTGATTTCATTTTTAAAGATTACGAAAGCTTTATCACAAGAGCAATCCAAATGGTTGCTTTAATGAATCTCATCGTAGATGGACCATGCCCCAAATGACAAAAGACTAGATGGCTATATACAATCTTCATGTTTTAAGACATTTAGGCCATATGTTGGATATTGGATGTGAATTATCCATCATATGGAACCCACCTTTGATGTGGACTATCCATCGTGTGGGCCAAACCTTCAAAGTAGGTCATTCATCATGCAATGCCCATCTTGGATGTGAACCATTCATCATTAGGGGTCCACCTTCATGTAGGCCATCCATCATTGGGTCCACCATCAATGCTAATTATCCTTTATGTGGGGTTCCTCAATGTCTACTACCATCACCTATCACGTAGAATCCACATTTGATGTGTCCATAGTGTGGGCCCTACCTTCGAAGTGGATTGTCCATCATTTAAGGGCCCACTTTTGACATCCACCATTCATCGTGTGGGGCACACTTTCTATGTTGATCATCCATCATGTGGCCCACTTTGTATATAGGTCATCCATCATGTAAGACCTTGGATGTGGATTGTCCATTAGGTGGGCCCACTTGATATGGATCGTCTATTATGAGGGGCCACATTTTAATGTGTCCATCATGTGAAGCCCACTGTGTCCATTACGAGGGCCCACCTTGATGTGGACCATTCATTATGTGGGGCCTCACCTTCAATATGGGTCCTTCATCATGTGGGCCCACCTTTGATGTTAATTGACCATCATGTGGGCCCACCATGACCATCATCCATCATGTGGGTCCCACCTTTGATGTGGTACGACCATCAAATGGGGCCCACTTGATGTGGATGTTTCGTCATGTAGGGCCACCCTTTGATGTTGGCCATCCATCATGTGGGGCCCACCTTTGATGTGAACCATTCATTATGTAGCCCACCTTGATGTGGACCATACATCATGTGGGGCCCCACATTCAAATGAGTCGGTTATCATGACGGGCCCACCTTTGATGTCCACCATACATCATGTGGGCCCCACCTTTGTTTTGGACCATCTATCATGTGGGGCCCACTTGATGTGGATAGCCCATCATGTGAGGCCACATTTTGATCCAAGTCATCCATCATGTGGGACCCACATTTGATGTCCACCGTCCATCATGTAGGTCCCACCTTTGTTGTGGACCGCCCATCATGTGGGACCTAACCTTCAATATGGGCCATCCATCATGTGGGCCCATCTTTAATGTTAAACTTCGATCATGTGGTCCCACATTCAATGGCCACCATCCATCATATGGGTCCCACCTTTTTTGTGGACCGTCCATCGGGTAGGGCCTGCTTGATGTGTATCGTCCATCATGTGGAGCCACATTTTGTTGCAGGCCACCCATCATGTGGGGCTCACCTTTGATGTAACCATGCATTAGTGTATCGTCCATCATGTGGAGCCACATTTTGATGCAGGCCACCCATCATGTGGGGCTCACCTTTGATGTAACCATGCATTATGTCGGCCCACCTTGATGTGGACCATTCATCATGCGGGGCCCAACCTTCAATATGGGTCGTTCATCATGTGGGCCTACCTTGGGGAGATTGTAAAGAAAAGAGAAGATGGCAAGATAGGAATTACTCCAAAAGTTGAAAGACAAATTTGTCAAAAAATTAGCCAAAAATGTCTACTCGCTTAAGCAAAATAAACTCTTTTTTCAAAAAGTAACCCTTCCCAACTTATAAAATCGGAGCTCATTTGCTACTTTTTAAAACAAGTAAGCACCCTAATTAGACTTTTACTAAATAGTCTAAAAGCTTATATTTTTATAAATAAGTCAATAAACTCTTATTTGTAGCGATGTCAAACGCCCCCTTAATAAGAGACAAATAAAAGATCTCCACAGTTGCTTTATTGCTAAATATAAATAAAATTTTAAAAGTTATAAGTACCTCCAAAAGAGTAAGTTTAGCTAGCTAGTGCCATCAGACATGGCATGCGTTTCGCTCACGTACCGAAGTCAACTACTCACCGTAACAGCCTCATATAACGAATAATGGGTATTGGCCGAAATATGTCATAGCTAGTAACGAATTCAGCCAATGCATCATAGCATAACATAGAAGAAGCCCAAGCAGTTGAAACCACTTAAGGAGTTAAGAAGCAACATAACAATAATGCCAAGTTGGCTAAGTTTCACGGCACACAACACACATTCGGACAAAGAAATGGATAACGATCACAACACATGACATCACGAGAAGAATTCTCATTTGTGTAGTGAGCGCAGGATGTGCATGCAATCAACGGCTAGCCCACGACAAATAAATAGCATGCATAGTGTTGCATGACAAGCCACAACTATCTACCAGCTCAGACAATTATTTCTGCATCAAAAGACATGAAGAGTGACACTAAGATCTTTCTCTAACTATGGCCTCAAAGTTATATAAATAGAAGGAAGATTTAAAAATATGCCAACCTAACACAATACAACTCTACAACACAACATTACTTATCTTTTCTTAGTTTATCTTAGCTTAGCTTAATCCGATCCATCTGCACTACTATATTGGACCAACTTTAGCCTCAGAGCTACACTAGATCGGCTTTAGCCTTGGAGTAGTGTAATCCAGTCCATCTACACTACTATGTTGGACCGACTCAACTCAGTAGTGTAATTCCCTTTGTCTATGTCCAAATCGTTGGATCATTAGCCTTGGAGTAGTGTAATCCAGTCCATCTACACTACTATGTTGGACCGACTCAACTCAGTAGTGTAATTCCCTTTGTCTATGTCCAAATCGTTGGATCAAGGAATATTATTTCCTTTTCTTTGTAGTGTAATTCCCTTCGTCTATGCTCGAGTGGAAGATCTTAGCACTAGGACCTTGCCATTTATGTCATAGTTGCTGTTGGGTGCGTTTCACACAAACCTTCGGATCTCGCCCCCCAATGCACTAGAATTATGGACTACGGTAATGCAATAATCAAGAATAAACAAACAATCACACGACACAAGGAGTTTTTACGTGAAAAACCCTCAAAAGAGGTAAAAACCACGGGACCTAGTCCAGATCAACAATCCACTATCTCAGGGAACTGTTACAACCGATCTCAAGCACACACCGCTTGGATCAAACCTTCTTCACCCACTTGGGATGGATAAACAACAAGAGAATAGCAAAAGTAGAGTGATCTCACCGATCCCAAGGACGTAGAAACGCTGAGACGACGGTTGTGCAGAAGAACTCCTCTTCAAGCAACTTCTCCCTTCTACAAGCTTCCTCTTTCTCTCTTTTCTCTTTCTCTCTTCCTCTTTTTCCCTCTTTCTCACCTTGGACGTGTAAACCACACAATGGGATGCCCTAATCCCTTTTTAAAACTCTTTAAGTACAAAAACGAAGCAATTAGAGCCCAAATAGGAAACTGCGTCTAAGCAGTCCGCACTGGGTCGGGCGCCCGGTCACCAGACCGTCGGGCGCCCGGCCAAACAAAAAACAATACAACGGCAAATCATGAGAAAAACTGAATTTCGGGCGCCCGGACCAACATGGTCGGGCGCCCGGCCAAGTCATCGGGCACCCGGTCACAAAACCGTCGGGCGCCCGGCTATTGAGTAAACAGTCCAGCAAGACTGTTGCACAAAACCATAACTCCTGATGAATTTCGGTTGCCCGGCCAATAAATGGTCCGGGCGCCCGACCTACCCAATCCACACACTCTCTCTCCTCTGCCTTTTTGAGGAGGAAAACTCCATCAGTTGCTAGATTGTTGAGGATTATCTTTTGTAAGTTTCTATTTTCTTTTTATTACTCATATATTTGACTCTCGCATTGATTTGATCAATCAATCCCTGCTATCATAGTGAGAAAAAAAAAATTTACAACTGAAAGGCAAAAAGAACTCATCAAAATGATGAGCGCTTCCCTTCATAAATTGCCTCATTTCTTTTACCTTAGAATTTTGGACAACTTAATTTAAGTTATTCTCACCATACTAACTCGTCAAAGTTTCTCCTATAATATGCAAATGAGCAGCTTCTTATAACCACATGCACGGGTTTTTCATTCTAAGAAGTGGGGACATGTTCTAGAAATCCAGATCATTGATCTATTAGGTTTTGTAGACACCCCACCTTCGGCTACACTGTTGGTAGAGAAAGCTGGATAAATGGAGGACCGTACCCCCAAATCCCAAGTCCAAACTCAGCCAAACTCACCCTTGTAAGCCCCATTCCATGGCCCAGTTCAAGCCTGAACCCTGTCAACCCAGTCCTAAACACCACCCTGAAAAATCCCCCATAAGAAAAGCCAGTCAAAAATCCCAAAAAAGTCAAACTCACTGAGTCGACCCGCTGAGTTAACCCGCTGAGTCAACCCGTCGAGTCAACCCGTCGAGTCAAAACACCGAGTCGACCCAGCGAGTCAAACAGCAGCCCCGAGGAAGCAACCGTACATCGCTGGAAACCAAGGAGCGGCCGTACGGGCGGCCCATAGCAGGCCGCCCGAGATAAATTACGAAAAATGCCACTCTCCGCTGCTATAAATACCCCCCTCCCCTTCTCATTTCAACATCCCTTCAAGTCCAGCCAGTCCGGGTGCGGTCCGAGTCCTCCTTCACCCCTTAGCCCATTTTCCCACCAAGGAGAGCCCGAGTGAGTAGAGAACCTAGCCCTGGTCCAGCCTAGCCTGACCACTGGTCCAAGTCTCCCAAGCCATCCAAGTCTTGATCCAGCCACTCAAAGCCAATCCTTGCGACACCTCTGTCCACCTAGCTATTATTTTTCCAGCATCATCTCATTTGCATCTAGCATAAGTGCAACATTTACTTTTCTTCCAACCCCCCTGCTTCACTGCAAGCACCTTGATTATTCAAGCACACTGCATATGTCTTAAATTAAGCACCTGTCAGTTCGAGCGTATGCTCTGGGCTTGCCTGTTGTTGGAACCTGCCCATCAGAAACTCTTACTGTTTAGACCTGCATTCATGCTTCATCATAAAACACCTTGATCATTCAAGCACACTGCATACGTCTTACATTAAGCACCTGTCAGTTCGAGCGTACGCTCTGGGCTTGCCCGTTGTTGGAACCTGCCCATCAGAAACTCTTACTGTTCAGACCCGCATTCATGCATCATGTTATCCATGAGAATATACGAGGATTAAACTAGACTTTCAAGTATTCGATCGATTCTGTGAAGTAGAGACCGTACTTCGGTACGGGCAGTGTGTGGGGTGCTTAACCTCTTCCCACCCTGTAACCGTGATCCCTTACCTTGAATCTCTGACCGCAGATCAATAGGAGTCATTTTAGAGGAAGGAATCTTCAGATTCCCTTCTCTAACGTTTCTACGGGGTCTAGCCGACTGTAGATTCGAAGTAACTGGCTAGTGGCGACTCTGGTCTTATATAAACTCACTTAAACATATCCAGCTTAACACGACAACCGAACAAAGCCCTCGAGAACGAGGCAAGCCAGTGGCACAAACGGCGATTTCGCACTCACGCATCCTCATCTCCTTCTTTTCCGAAAGGAAAGGGGAAGGGAGAAGAACGTCGTGTAGGAGCGCGGAAAATCGGCGAGGGTCCACAGGTTCCATCATGATTATGTAGCTATGATGGCAAACCTGACCTTGATTTTCAAACTTGGCAGGTCCCACAAGATAAATGGCCATGATTCATTAGGCTACTCACAATAGAGGATAGTCCATAGCCATCTCATTTCTTCCGCAATTGGCTAAACGGTTCTGTAGCCAGTAATTTTGGAAGAGAAGAAGCTTGGTACCTGAGATTAAATGACATGGAATTGCATTTGATGGAATTAACACCATGATTGTCCAATCCTACATTTTGGATCAAATTCTTTCTTTGAGAAAAACACAGTATTAAGTGAAGCGGCCACCCTTATGCATATGCAACTTGAATGTCACATGTAAAGGGTGCACATGAATGGACGGCATGGATAAAACACATGCATCAACATGAGGCCATAGATGCGTTGGATTTCAAAATCTATTAGAAATCCCACTGTACCTACTATTGGTACTCGATGATGAGATACTAGATGATTCCAAACACCGGATGGAATTTGCATGGATCAAATGCAATTCCGTACCACCTAATACCATACACCAAATAAGCCCAGTTTCTCACTACAGCATGGTTTAAAGACTCAGCAACTCTCTGAGTCTAGTTGTGATTCACCCTAGCCAGTCGGTCCCGCCCAACTTGCGGAAATCAAGGTGACATGAGAGTGACTCGTGGTATTGAACTAGATCAGGTCCTACCAAGTCTGAGTCAACTCGAATAAATCAATCGGACTTGCCAGTCTTAAAACCATGGGCCTTCATTATTACTGGGCCAGTCAAATCATGTCCAGGTCCAGCCCATAGATTAAGGATACTAGCTCAGGTCCAGCACCACCCACCGAGGACCTACGCTCATGCCAGGCCTACCATTCAAATATTAGCCCATCAATTTAAATAAATGGGTCAGGCCACTAATGAACTACCCAAAGCAACCCATGTCAAACAAGTGGGCTGTGGCTAGGCCTCTTAGCATTTCGGTGGCAAGGCCCATTGATTACTTACGGGGCCTAAAATTTAGGACAACCAGTGGAAAGGCCCAGACCAAACCTGGCCAACTGGGGCTGGACTTGGCCAGACCACCATGTCCTTTCATCCGGCCAACCGGGGCTGGCCAGACCCAGCCCCGGTTTCATCCAAAATGCCCCACCATGTCCTTCCATCTGGAAGGTTCAGCCATAGATGGACCCCATGGAAAAGAAATCCTCTTATCAGGAACTAATCAATCAAAGGAAGGTTAGAATCAATGGCCTAGAAAAATCATATCTGGCCAATCGTTGTAAGGACGGTGAGGATCTTTTGCATTTCTGCCTTGCGGTCCGAAATTTCTGGATATGGTGGGACCTTATTCTTCCAGATGAATCGTCTCAACCATTGTAGATCACAATGCCCCTCATGCATGGAAAATCTGGACCATTCATCAAGCAAGCCCATTGCGTGTGCTCCTTTAAGTTATATATAAATCTTTGGTTAAAAAGAACTGACCAATGCTCCGGATTCTGCATACATGCATGGACCACCTGACCAATGGAAAGACCTGATATACAGGTCCCAACACTTACTTAGTGGGGCCTAACTAATGAACGGCCTGGATCCTGCAAACACGTGGCATATTCACATGTGTGGGGTGAGCTGGATTTAAGATGACATTAAGGGCCCTTGAGGAAACGAACCATGTTGGACCACTCCTCTTTCGAAAACGGACCCTATATCCACTTTTATTGTAAACCCTTGTTGCGCTAGTGAACCTCGATCGGACAAGACCGTCCAATTGGTGTGACTTTTGGGTTGTGGACTATCAATGCGAGGGTCACTGGATGAGTGGTCAGGATTTCACAATAATTCGTAGGGTGAGATCAAAATCACTGAGAGCAAAGAGAGAGGAAATCGGATTGCGCACGGGGCGCGGATTTCCTGCCAAAGGCTTACGCGCTGGTAAGGTGGGACATACAGTGATGTGTTTTGACAAATCCACCCCGTCCATCCTTTTTGGGAGCTCATTTTAAGACGTGAGAACAAAAATGGACAGGATCCAAAACTCAAGTGGGCCTCACTAAAGGAAAAGGTGGGTAGGTAAAGTACTACCGTTGAAACCT
Organism: Liriodendron chinense; assembly: GCA_003013855.2. Lineage (NCBI taxonomy): Eukaryota > Viridiplantae > Streptophyta > Magnoliopsida > Magnoliales > Magnoliaceae > Liriodendron > Liriodendron chinense. The sequence continues at coordinate 2,197,690 of ML058425.1, read as the reverse complement.
CCCCAGGTCCACAATGATGTTTATATGACATCTATACCGTTCATAACGTCATTACTACTGGTATGAACTGTAAACACAAATATTATCCTGATTCGAAACTCCTGTGGCTCCACAAATATTTCAACTGTGGACGTTCAATCCTCACGTTTTCAGCCCACTTGAGTCTTGGATCCGGTTCAATTTTTATCTTAAGTCCTAAAATGAGTTCCCAAAACGGATGGACGGGGTGGATTTATCAAAACACATCACTATGGTCCCTGCCTTGGTTCACAGCGCAGGAAGTTCCTGCGCAAGGCTTTTGCAGGAAATCCGCGCCTTTGCGTACCGAGTAAACTCTGTTGGGCCCGGAATCGGATTGCGTGCGGAGTTACTCCGTTGGGCGCACTCAGAATGTATGTGCTTTATCTACTCCGTCCATATGTTTTTCCAGCTCATTTTAAGGGTTGAGCCCCAAATTTAAGCATATCCAAATCTCAAGTGGACCATGCCACAGGTAACAGTGGAAATAATGATTTCCACCGTTGAAACCTTCCCAGGCCCCACAGTGATGTTTATTTGTCATCCGACCTGTTCATAAGATTACATGGACATGGATGAAGGGAAAACACAAATATCAGCTTGATCCAAAACTTCTATGTCCCTCGAGAATTTTTCAATGGTAGACATTCAGTTCACACTTTCCCTCTGGTGTGGTCCACTTCAGATTTTTGATACGCTTCATTTTTTGACACCCTACCCTAAATTGTCTGTTAAGATGGATGGACAGATGGGATAAAATACTTAAATCACGGTGGGCCCCACAGAGTTTACTAGGGACGCCAGTGTGCGGAGTTACTCACTAAGCAATCCGCTTGGGTTTATCCACGCCGTCCATCCCTTTTTCGAGTTCATTATGGACGCAGATTTCCTGTGAAAGGCTTTCGCATGAGGTTCCTGCACTGGGAATTTAGGTGGGGCCCACTGTGATGTTTGTGAAAAATCCATGCCGTCCATCTGTTTTATGAGCTCCTTTTAGGACGTGTGACCAAAAATCAGCGGGATCCAAGACTCAAGTGGGCCGGAAAAGTGAGGATTGAACGTCCACAGTTGAAATATTTGTGGGGCCGCAGAAGTCTTGAATCAGGTTAATATTTGTGTTTTCAGTTCATCCCAATAGGAATGACATTATGAAAGGTATGGATGGCATATAAGTATCACTATGGACCTCATGGAGGTTTCAATGGTAGGAATTTCCTACCCACTTGAGTCTTGGATCCTGTTCATTTTTGTTCGCACGTCCTAAAATGATCTCACAAAATGGATGGATGGCGTCGATTTCTCACAAACATCACGGCGGGCCCACCTAGATTCCCAGCGCTAAAGGCTTTCTAGGAAATCCCCGTCCGCTCACATGTTAGGGTTGAGCCTAAACTTGAAGCATATCCAAATTCCAAGTGGACTATAGGGCACATAGTGATGTTGATTTCATGATTTATCATCCAACCTGTTCATAAGATCATAGGATAAGGGAAAAAAACAAATATCAGCTTGATCCAAAACTTCTGTAGCTCCTGAGAACTTTTCAGCAGGAGACGTTCAGTTCACACTTTTCCTATGACATGGTTCGCTTGAGATTTTGATATGCTTCATTTTTGGGATCCAAGCCTAAAATTATCTGCTAAGATGGATGGACGGAGTGGATAAAACATGTAAATTACGTTGGGCCCCACAGAGTTTACTCAGTATGCTTAGCGTACCTTACCCGCTAAGCAATCCACTTCCAAGAGAGAGCATCAAGTACCTTACCCGCTAAGCAATCCACTTCCAAGAGAGAGCATCAAGAGGCACCAATGAGGGTCAGGAAGCGGATTGAGTACTGAGTAACGCGTGTGGAGTAAACTCTGAGGGGCCCACGGTGATTTACGTATTTTTTCCACTCCGTCCGTTTATCTTAACAGAAAATTTTAGGTATAGTGCTGAAAAATGAAGCATATAAAAATCTAAAGTGGACCACACTACAAGAAAAGTGTGAACTAAATGTCTACCATTGAAAAAATTCTCAGAGGACAGAAGTTTTGGATCAAGCTGATATTTGTGTTTTCCCTTCATCCATATCCATGTGATCTTATGAACAGGTTGGATGAAAAATAAACATCAATGTAGGTCCTGGGAAGGTTTCAATGGTGGAAATCATTGTTCCCACTGTTTCCCGTGGCATGGTCCACTTGAGATTTGGATATGCTCGAATTTTGGGTTCAACCACAAATGACGGAATAGATAAAGGACATACATTATAGGTGGGCCCAACTGAGTTTACTCCGCACGATAAGAGTTATGCGCACGCAATCCGATTCCTGAGGGTCATGCTATGTACGGATTTTAAGCGTGCAAGTGGGCCCTACCGTGGATGCCCTCACCGAAAAAGTCTTGCATGCGGCAGAATCCTAACCATTCAATTATGGCAAGCAAACAAGAAAGAACCACATCAATTAGACACGTTCAACCAAAAACCCGCCTAACTACTGATGGATAGGCCATGGCCTGATGGGACAATCATAGCCATCCAATTAGTGGATGCTTCCTTGTTGATTGTCCATTCTTGTTTGACACCCTTTCCTAGTGCTAATTGGACGGTTAAGATAGTCTTATAAGGGTGACCATTGGGTACCAGCCCAGCATGGTTGGCATCTCCTATCATCACCGTACACACCTGTCAAATGGGAACTCAGCGACTCGGATCTGCTTGCTAGGTCCTAAGTTGCAACTCACCTAAGGAGGTGACTCATCTGAGTCCGGCATAGTAGTGCCTATTTGCACTACTGGCTTGGGGGCGTCGAACCTGATTGGACTCGACCAAGTCCCGTGGAATCCAACGAGTAACTCGAACGAGTCATCGATCTATTGTTTTGATGGCCACCAGATTTATGATCTTCACTCGTGATAGCCATCGATCATTTGATATGTTACCATACAAAGTAGCACTCTGGCCATTGTGTTTAGTTTTTGCGTTTGAGGGAGGGGCCGTTGTGGCAGCACATGTTGGCAGTCCTGAGTCGTAATTGAGGTGAAACAAGCTCAACAGGGGTTTACATCAGTGCACATGAGAATGCGATGAATCGCCATCTTAAAAAAATCTATGATGGGCCTGATTACTGGGCCCGCATATAATGTTCTAGACTCTAGCAGCTCTCATCCGAAAACCTTCTCTTTCCTCTCTTGCAAAATGTGGTGATGGCAAGGGCTATAGAAGCCTTGTAGTGGTAGCGATGGTGGTGTTTGGCTTGGGTTCGTGGGAGGAGTTGAAGAAGATGAACATTTTGTTGAAAAAGTTTGTTTTGAAAATAATTTTAAAAGAAAAAAAGGAGTTTTGTTTTTTGTCTCATATCGGATGGGAGAAAGATTTTTTACCTCTTTATAAGTAGGGTGTTGTGCACCTTACTTATTTATGGTGGAAGAGAGGGAGAATGGTGGCTTGCGTGTTCCAGTGGAACACCGCGCATGCGCATGGGCTCGGGCTCGGGCTCGGACTCGGGCTAGGTGCGAGGGCGTGGGCACGTGAGGCAGTGTGGCTGTAGAGGCGCTAGAGGCACACTTGGCACTTCGCACGTGCGCATCGTGTCGCAGTTGGGTCGCGACCTCGCGGACCGGTGCGAGTCGCGGTGCGACAGAGGCTAGGTAGTAGGTCAGGTGGCTGGGTTCGGAACAGAGGAGGTGCTGTGGGTGGGAGGTCTGACAGAGAGACCTCTCTGCTTTTTATAAAGAGCTGCAGGGCCAATTAGAGGGACCTGTGTAACTGCTCATGCAATAACGGTCCAGACCATGCAGTAATAGCTGCATGTGGCTAGCCCAACAGTCAGAAACGGCTAGCCATTGAGTCTAAACAGTCAGCATGCAGGTGCATAACTCCCACATGCACAACAGTCAGAAACTGCCATAAACGGCTAGTTTCTCACAACAGCCGGAAAACGGCTAGTGCCATTATGGCTCTGGACCAAAACTGCCAGCCACCCTTGCCTATATAAACCGGACAGGTCTGGTTCATTCCAACACAACAACAGCAATCACAATCTCGGATACTGAACCAGCACTCATTTTAGTCTCTTAGCCTCTCGGTTTGGTTGAAATAAACCAAGCCACTTAGACCAGTGTAGTGGTCTGTTGCTGCCAGAAGAAGACTTACATTCTTTTTTCTCTTTCTTCTCTTTATCTGCCAGAGTGTGTTACTGAGTTCCATAGTGGTTCCTTCGTTTTTGCTGAACGCAGAACCACATAAGGCTCGTCGTATCCTGGAAGCAATCCGCCTGCAACCTATCAGCATACTCAAAATAATTTGAGTAGGGGCGAATTACGCTTTAAGGACAGCGTCTTTTTCACGTGCTTCAGCCTGTCCTTATTCTCGAGATTTTCAATTTATTTATTTTTTAAAGATCAGAAATTTATCAACAATCTTAAAGCGTAATTTTTCTGATATGGAAACCGAAGGGGTATCATCAATCAAACTGATGAACCAGGATCTGATTCGTCTGGACCGGTTCGATGGAACCAATTTCACCAGATGGCAGGATAAGATAAAGTTCCTGCTTACGGCATTGAAGATATTCTATATCTTAGACCCGAACTTGAAGCTGCTTCCTCCAGCTACTGATACAGACACGACTGAGCAGATCAACGCACGCATCAAGAGAGAAGAAGATAATCTGCTGTGTTGAGGACACATTCTGAACACGCTATCTGATCGTCTGTATGATCAATACACTAGAACTGAATCTGCCAAAGAAATTTGGACTGCTCTCGAGTTCAAATTCAAGACCGAAGAAGAAGGTACGAACAAATATCTAATAGCTAGCTATTTCGACTACACCATGATAGATAACAAATCGCTGTTAGCCCAAATCGAAGAACTACAGCTAATTGTTGGAAAAATTAGTGCCCTAAAAATTGATATCCCTGAAGCTTTCCAAGTCGGGGCTATTATCGCAAAATTGCCCCCGAGTTGGACAGAATACAGGAAGAAACTGCTACATAAAACCGAGGATTATTCACTGGAACAAATCCAGAAACATATCCGAATAGAGGAAGAATCCCGAAACCGTGAAAAGAAAAATGGAAATGGGAATTCCTTATCCAAGGTGCAAGCAGTAGAAAGTACCCAAAACAAGAATCCCGAGAAGAATGGTTCCCTGAAACCCAATAAAGGAAAATTTAAGAAATCACAGAAGAAGAACGGAAAGTTCAAAGGCCCTTGCCATGTCTGTAGGAAAATCGGGCATTATGCTCGAGTATGCCGTCTTCGAAAATCGAAGAATGAGGCAAGTGCAGTTGAAGAAGACATAGTTGCCATGATCACTGAGGTAAATATGATCCAAGGCAAAGTACCCGGTTGGTGGTATGATACAGCAGCCACAGTCCATGTAAGCTATGACAGATCAGCCTTTAAAACTTATGAGGACGTGACCGATGGTCAAGAGGTCCAAATGGGTAATGAAGTCCGATCGAAGGTCGTAGGTAAAGGAACCGTGGAACTAGTCTTTACCTCTGGAAAGAAAGTGATCCTAACTAATGTACTGCATATCCCTGACATGAGACGAAACTTAGTTTCTGGAGATCTTCTGGGAAAACCTGGCATACGGGTAGTGTTTGAGTCGAGAAAACTAATTCTATCCAAGAACGAAAATTTCATTGGTAAGGGATATGCTTGTAATGGGATGATAAAATTTTCCTTGAATGAAAGTAACTCTTCTGCGTATATGATTGAATCTGTAGCATTGTGGCATGGTAGATTAGCACACATAGGTTATAGTACCTTAAAATTCATGTCTAAGAATGGCTTAATCTCATACACAGATAGTCAAAATGACAAATGTGAAGTATGCATAAGGTCCAAATTTACAAAGAAACATTTTCCTAGTGTTGAGAGATCATCTCAAAATATTGGACCTAATACACACTGATATCTATGAGTTAAATGGCATTCTTACACGTGGAGGAAGAAGATACTTTATAACCTTCATTGATAATTGCGCCAGATATATACAAGTATATCTTCTAAAGAACAAAGATGAAGCACTCAGCATGTTCAAGATATATAAAGCAGAAGTGGAAAATCAACTAAACAAGAAAATAAAAGTTCTTCGTAGCGATAGAGGAGGAGAGTATTTTTCAAATGAATTCTCTAACTTCTGTGAAGAACATGGCATAATACACCAATGCACTGCTCCGTACACACCACAACAAAATGGTATAGCTGAACGAAAAAATAGAACCTTAGTAGAAATGGTCAACTCAATGCTAATACAAGCAAAGTTGCCACTAGGACTTTAGGGAGAAGCACTTCTCGCAGCGTGCCACATCCTAAATAGGGTTCCTTCTAAGAAGTTTAACACTTCACCATATGAGGTATGGAAAGGTAGAAAACCTAATCTAGGATATCTTAAAGTGTGGGGGTGCCTCGCATATTGTAAAATGTCTGATCCCAAAAGAACTAAATTAGGATCCAGAGCTATTAAGTGCGCCTTTGTAGGGTATGCACAAAATAACAAAGCATATAGACTCCTAGACTTAGAGTCTAATACCATCATAGAGTCTAGAGACGTTGAGTTCTTTGAAAACTCACTATCCTTAGAGTCAAAGGATAATGAAATCCAAACTCCAACAGAGAAACCTATGGTAGAAGTTCAACATGAAGTTGAAGCTCCAATAGAACCACGTAGGAGTTAAAGGGTAAGAGTAGAAAATAGTCTTGATTCTGAACAGATAGACTCTCAACGTATCTCTTTTTATCTCGTAGAAGGAGATAGAGAGAATGTCATTAGAAAGATACCTATAGTTATGACTATAGAAGATGATCCAACAACCTATAGAGAAGCTGTAACTTCTAGAGATTCAGCTTTTTGGAAAGAAGCTATCAATGATGAGATGGACTCGATTATGTCAAACCAAAACCTGGGAACTGGTGGATCTACCTCCAGCTTCTAAACCCATAGGGTGTAAGTGGGTATTTAGAAAAAAATATCACACTGATGGAACTATTCAAACCTTTAAAGCTAGACTAGTAGCTAAAGGATTTAGACAAAAAGAAGGAATAGATTATTTTGACACATACTCACCTGTAGCAAGAATAACATCTATTAGAATTATGTTTGCTTTAGCATCCATACATCAGCTGTATATACATCAGATGGATGTAAAGACTGCTTTCCTGAATAGAGACCTCGACGAGGAGGTATACATGGAACAACCTGAAGGGTTCGTTCTACCAGGAAATGAGAAGAAAGTCTGTAAACTAATTAAATCATTGTATGGACTAAAACAAGCACCTAAACAGTGACATGAGAAGTTTGATTCTAAAATACTTTCTCATGGTTTCATGCATAATGTAGCAGACAAATGCATATATTCTAAAACAAGTAGTAACTATATAATTGTTATTTGTTTATACGTTGATGACTTGTTAATAATAAGTAACAAGATGGAAGGTGTAACTGAAACAAAGAAGTTTCTGTCTTCCGTATTTAAAATGAAGGATCTTGGATAAGTTGATACCATTCTAGATATTAAAGTTAAAACTCATAGTGGGGGTTATGCGCTATGCCAATCTCATTATATTAAGAAAATAATAAACAAGTTTAAACACCTGAATATTAAAGAAGCGAAAACCCCATTTGATCCAAGTATCAAGTTAAATGAAAATACTGGAAGAACAGTTGCACAATTAGAGTATGCGAGTGTTATAGGAAGTCTAATGTATGCAATGCAATGCACTAGACCAGACATCGCATATGCTGTGAGTAAACTAAGTAGGTTTACTAGTAATCCCAGTGTAGAACACTGGAAGGCAATAAGAAGAGTACTTGATTATTTAAAAGCAACCAAAGACTTAGGGTTATTTTACTCAAAATTTCCAGCTGTATTGGAAGGATATACCGATGCAAGTTAGATATCGAGTGCAGGTGACAACAAATCCACTACTGGATGGGTTTTCACCTTAGGAGGTGCAGCTGTATCTTGGGGATCCAAGAAACAAACCTGCATAACTCATTCAACTATGGAGTCTGAGTTCATAGCCCTTGCTGCAACAGGTAAAGAGGCTGAGTGGCTTAGGGATCTTCTTTTAGAAATTTCATTCTATGCGAAGCCGATACCGGCTATTTTGCTACATTGCGATAGTGAAGCCATATTAGCTAGCCTACAGCGGCACGTATAATGGGAAATCCAGACATATAAGTCTGAGACATGACTATGTAAGACAACTGATTCAAGATGGAATCATTGCAATATCTTATGTAAAGTCAAGTAATAACTTAGCTGATCCTTTCACTAAACCTCTAACAAGAGAGGTAGTAAGGACAACATCCAGAGGGATGGGGTTGAAACTCTTTTCAAAAGATTTCACCAGTGATGGAAACCCAACCTAAAATTAGAAAATCTCTATATAAGGGTTCAATGGGTAAAAACAAGTCACTGATACGTGAAAAGTTTCAGCACTAAATTATATATATATACCTCATCCAGGATTATAGTGCTGGCCGTTACAGAAAGAGGGTTGAGTCTCAGAAACTCTTAATGTAGTCCAGTCTTAAGGATAAGTGTCTAAAAGTAATGGAGACACTAGAAGGACTTCACCTATATGAACGTAGAGGTGGTGCCGCCTCTCATGAGAATGAGAGTTTTCTCGGGATCGTTCATGAAACAGGATGAGCACAAGGCCATTAAATGTGCTGAGCAAGAATTGTGGGAACTCAAATAACACTTAGAAAGTATGTGTGTGGTATTTCCAGTCCTGTTATCTAAAAATAACTGGTTCAAAGCTGCGGCCACCAGTAATTTCGATGGGTCTTTGAAATACTTACACTAAAGAAGGATTCAAATCGAAAGATATCTTTCTTTATGCATATAATCTTTTATACTCTGACAGACATCGTTTTTATGTTTTAAATTATTTTAAAACAAGTGGGGGATTGTTGAAAAAGTTTGTTTTGAAAATAATTTTAAAAGAAAAAAAGGAGTTTTGTTTTTTGTCTCATATCGGATGGGAGAAAGATTTTTTACCTCTTTATAAGTAGGGTGTTGTGCACCTTACTTATTTATGGTGGAAGAGAGGCAGAATGGTGGCTTGCGTGTTCCAGTGCGAAGTACTGGAACATCGCGCACGTGCACGCGCACTGGCATGGGCTCGGTCTCGGTCTCGGGCTCGGGCACGGGCTCGGGCTCAGGCATGGGCTCGGGCTAGGTGCGAGGGCGTGGGCACGTGAGGCAGTGTGGCTGTAGAGGCACTAGTGGCGCACTTGGCACTTCGCACGTACGCATCGTGTCGCAGATGGGTCGCGACCTCGCAGATTAGTGCAAAATCAGTGTTGTCCTACCTGGTAGAGCAAAATCAGCTCGGACTCTGAACTCCGCAGGTTGAGGCTCATTTGATGAAGACTCCTAACTCCAGGTAACGAAGAACCACTTTCTTTTCCAAGTCCCGATGGAAGATGGCAGACAGGTCACTAACAAGTCACCCTGTTCCGAAAGTGAAGAAAAATAATAAAGTCCCTGACCTCCTAAGGACTTGAGGAAATACAGCGAGAACAGCTCGTTCAAGGTCAGCTCTTTATTCTCAACCCCTTGCCACAGGATATAACATCCTACTATACATCTCCAAGCATTAGGCTGCAATTGGCTCAAAGACAGATTTAAAAGGTTGACGACCTCACGTACAAAAGGGTGCAGAGGTAATCGCAGCTCGGCCTTTAAGTGCATCAAAGAAATTACTATCTCTCCCTAACAAGGTCAGCTCAGTCTATCACCTCGATCGGAACCCTAAATCCTATGGAATCAGGGATTTCATATGTTTCCCTCAGTGTGTCTAGCTTGTCCTGGGTAATTTGTGAAATTACACTATCTAATTCAAAAGGTTCCCTACGAGTTGTTGCACTTCCGGCGATCGACTCAGGAAATTCATATTCCCCCTCATTGACACGATCTGTCATCCTAATCCTGGAACTAGATTCTCCGAGGTTCATCTCTTGGGAACCCAGCGAGGGTGGGTCCGAGTCAGGATCTTCGAACCTCACATTGGGAATAACATCAGAGTCCGAGGTTTTTGACATGGTAAAACAAGAAAGCGGCAAGAAAAAGAGTTGTTCAGGGATTGAAAAAGCGTACCAAAAATGCTGGTACACTAGCTTGAGGAAGATGATCATAGAGGAGAAGAAAAGAAAGGGAAATAAAAAAGTTTGGATGCTCAGATAGAAGTCTGAAGGTTGAAGAAATGAAGAATTTCAAAATTTTTGCTAAGTTCGGAGACTTATATTCAGAGGATTTTCTTGCATTTAATGCAGAGATGCCACGTGGTAGGTTCTGACTCGATCGTACAAAAAGTAACACATGGTGCCGACACGTGGCGATGCCCCATTCATTAAGACTCTATAAGCACCCCCACGCCATACAAGCAAATGATGACGCCTCAATTTTTCAAACGATGCATTAAATGCCATTTTTCTGCCCGCCTAAATAGCAGCGGTACATGCTGTTAAAGGCTAAAAACAATCAGGTCAGCTCATCTTCTTTGACAAGCTACTCCCCAGCCAGGCAAGTTAGACTCGAGAGTGTTCGCTTCCCCAAGTGTAGGGTTGCGATGTAGTAATAAACTCGGTAAGACCGAGGTTGATCCACAGGGACTTATGTACGATTTCACAAACTCATCCACAAGTGTCTATTCTACTAACCAGATTCTTGTATGAATTTGATATGAGTAACAAAAGTTGAATTAAATCGAAAGTAACTAATTATAAGAAGGTACTAGGGGTTCAAGGATCCACTTGTAGCAATCCTTGATGTTCAATCAATCTGCTGTGGTTTCTTATTCTCTCAACTAGAATCGACATTCAAGTCTATCTAGTCGGATGATGGAGCTGTTAAACCAAACAGTCTGTAATATGTAAGTTCTATGCATAAGATTCGCTCAATGCAGGCTGATTTGAGCATGCTCAATTGCATAGGTCATTCCCCTTTCCAAAAGGTCTAGTTCACAATCATAACCATCCTCAAGTCCTGTCACAAGACAAAATTAGATCAGGATTTGAACTGGATTCAAATCACATGCACAGTCCATACACATTACAGAAAAATCTAAAAAGTAGAACTTTGGTGAGAAGTTCCTTTATGAAGAACATAGTACTAGAGCGCACTCCGATTCCTCAGATCATACAGGTCTAGACCGTCACAAACCAAGTAAGCAATTAAGTAATTCTCCCAAACATCCATGAGTCATCATAAGACTAAGAAAAACTACTCAAAAACTTGTATAAACTTCAAACCTTAGTTCATAATCATGAATTCCACACTTAAAACCACTTAACTACGAATTAAAACATCTTGGATCCACTGCAAGATTCACCTCTTAGCCCTAGCTAAGAGGTTTAGCTGCTCATGATCCAAGGAAACATGAAACAACTATAAAAAGCATGAAAACAGCAAAGCAAAACAAAAGGAGTTGTGAAACTCCAATCTCTACTTCCACAGCCTCCAACCTCGCTTGAACCCCTCTAGGATACCCTAGGAACGATCCCTAGGTGTCCTTTTATAGTCTAGAGGCTCCACAACTTCGGAAGAATCGAGAAATTGCGTAAGAGTTACGCAGCGTAGAGAAAATCGGGCTGAAATTGGAAGTTTCTAACTTCTTACACATAGCCGACCGGTCGACCTCAATAGACATTCACTCCAGCAAGCATGGCCGACCGGTCATGACCGGTCGGCCTTATTCAGCCTTGGTCCAGCAACCATGTCCGACCGGTCATGACCGGTCGGACGTCTTCAACATTCCTCCAACAACTGTGGCCGACCGGTCAAGACCGGTCGGTCATCTTCATTTGAGCTTTAATGTGTATGGCTGACCGGTCTAGATCGGTCAGGCTTCCTTGGCCGACCGGTCACGACCGGTCAGCTTCTTTTTCTGCTTGTTTTCTTCCTTTCTTTCTTCTACTTTCTTCCTTCTTTACTTCCTTCTTTGCTTCGGCCCTCCTTTGAATCTTCATCCAAGGTCCTAAACATGATCTTTTCATCTTCAAATGGGTGGAGTTCACTCTCAATCCTGTAGTCACAAAACATGCATTAGATTCATCTATAAACCATGCAAACCTTGCACAATGAGTGATGAATTGGGGTTAGAATATGCACAATTAAGAGCTCAACAGAGAGTAGGGGGGCTTTTATTATGGGTAAAATACAAGCTGACCTCAGGTCGAATATAAAATGACCTGGACACAGGTCGGAATAATCCGACCTAACCTGAAGACAAACTCCCTGACCTCGTCAGAAAGACGAGGTCAATCACAAGACAACCTCTGCCTTATCATCACAAATCCCATAATTTTAGGCTTTGGCCAAGATAGTAGGAGAAAGATTCGGAGAGTCGTCAATTGTTAAAGAAACATCTCCAGCAACTACGGAACGGCTCGAAGATTTCAGAGGTCCAAGATCTTCTCCACGAAGATTACGTTTCCTAAGAGGAACGCGATTCCGTAACTTGAGTTTATAAGAAGAAGAGTTCTCCTCATCACCAAGGTACAAATACTTTACTTACAAAAAGAAAAAAAGAAACTACTGATTTAAAGGCCCTAACTGACTTAGGCATCGGATGACTAACCGGTCCCCAGCCCCCTCTTAGCCATTGTTTGTCCTTGCAGATCTCAAGTCGACGGATCAGAGTCTCTCTACATCCTCGAGGTAAATCGTAGATATCGCCTCTCTCGTTGTTAAAATTCAACAACAACAGGCAGGAATGTAAATAAGAAATTCTAATCACACTCTTTAAAAAATCCTCCTTGTTTTCACAATCTTAAAGAACATTCGAAAAGCTCCCAAGATCTGAAAAGGGGATATGTGACATTGAAATCTCTTATTTCAGGCCACACCCAGACTGGAGAATGTGAAAAATCATCTCAAATGTTTGTGAGATTTGACTGTCCAGATCTCTGTAGAGGAGAAGCAGGGGAGAGAACGATGGAGAAATATGACCTGGTGAGACATCGGATCTGGGAATTTCAGCATCTCCCGACTTATGAGAAATAAGGAGACGAGAGAGCTCATCGCAATTTGGTAATTTTGTTTTCGTCTTATTAATCGATTTTCTGTTATGAGAAATATTAGTTTTTATTTTTATTTTTGCAGATTGACGAGAACGTGGCGAGGGAGATTATAAATCACTGATTGCTTCACCATTCTAATATAATTCGATTCAAGCAGGAGTGGTTTATACCTTGGGATTGGCTTTGGATTGTGTTGTTTATCAAATTTCTGGGTTTTTTTGTGGATTTTTTTTTTTTTTTTTTTTTTTTTTTTTTTTTTTTTTTTTTTTTTTTTTTTTGCAGGTGGTTTTAATGCCAATGCATATGGTACCGACCAGAGTCTGGATCTAGACTAGATTTAGGCACCCTAAAATTTCTACTGATGATTTTCCATACACGCACAACAACTGCTCGACCAAATGGCCATTTGGGATATAGTTGATGATCTGCCCATACCCGCACAGCAACTGCTCGACCAAATGTCCATTTGAAACATAGCTAATGATTTACCCATACCTGCACAGTAACTACTCGACAAATGTCCATTTGGGACATACTCATTTTTAAGTATCTACCAAACAGGACCTTAGCTTTTCTGTGTAATGATCCCATGTAGTTACCTCTATTTATTATTGATTTCAATTATTCCTGATTTTTTTGGATTGTTTTGAAGATATTTTGGTAAGACTTCTTAAGGTGAACCTATATGATCAATGGCTTGGATCTACTTAAAGATGGATATATGGTCGAGCATACCGGTGGACTCCACTAAAGTCGTGGTCACATTGTAAACGTGCTGGGGTGGGACGCTTCGTTACACCACATTAATGGGCAAGAGATATTAAGTGTGGAGTCTTTAATGTAGGGAGTTTCGATGGGTTTTTAATAAATAAAAATAAAAATTCCCGTATTTGGTTTATTATAAATAACGACTGGGTCTCCAAGCCTACACATCGATCGTGGACACAAGCTTCCCCATCCCTTAGCGTCCTCTAAAGGTGTAAGGTGCGGAAGATCCAGTCCATCCATCTCATCCTATGGCTTTTCAAAAAGGTATGCAACTTCAAATCAGATTATATCAATTTCTACAATCGATGCATAGATCGATCCTTTATTCCGCATTTCATATCACATTTGGTATCAAAGTTATCTATACATCAATTGTGGCATATCAATATAGATTGATGAATCTGATCATAAATCTTATTAGTCAGATCTGAGTTATCCATTTGTGAATTTTCATACTCAGATCTGGGTGATTGATTTTTTACATATCAATAATCAGTTCTAGAGGCGTAAATCTTAGGCTTAATATGTTCATCTTTTCTTTGCAACTTTTGTTGGTCCACTTTGGGCATTTAGATCAATTGTTCCATTATTTTATTTATTTATTTATTTATTTTTCTATATCTCAAATAATGCATCGGGGCATCTGATCACTTTAGCATGGGGCCTTAAAGCCTTTAACGGTTCTTCCCTTAAAGCATGAGCTTCACTTAAAGTATGTTTAATAAGTGTTGCCTTAAAACCAGGGCATTTAATGGGTGTTTGTATGGTCAGCAGATTTTGACCCCTTGTTTGCCCAATTTTTTGCCCCCTTTGGATCATCTGATCCAATAATCTTGTTCTCCTCATCGAGAGCTTTGAATGGAGTGGTCACTCACCCCCGATCAGATTTCAGATGATGGAGATATTGAATGAACAATATTGATCACTCATTAAGTGGGCCACGTATGATGTTTTAATGGTTAGATTTGAGTGAAATTTCTTTTGAGTAACTAAAATGATATGATCTTCAACATTGACCAGTCATATTTTTTAGAATCTATTCAGATCTGGTTAAATTGATCGTGACCAGTTAAAAGGTGTTTTGAACAGATCTGATTGATTTTAAATCAGATTAGGCCGAAACTAGTTTCTTAGCTTAATTAGTATGTTCTGAACATATCTAACAACTCAGATTGACCTATAGATGACCCAATTTTAGAGTTTTGATCAAACTAGTTATTATATGTTTTACAACGAACTGTACTTGGGTTATCATTTTGTACAAGTGGACCGGACCAAATAAATAGACGGTTGGTGGGTTTCACTTGATGGATGACCCCAGTAATTAAGTATTCATGTTATTAAGTTCTGATCTAGTCTGAAATAGGGCCATTACCCATCCTATATGGCTAATTTTAGTTGTTGACTTTTAAATCATTGATCTGGCCGTCAATTTAGAAAATATTTCTCCCAACCTTTAGATGGTCAATATCAACCACATTTTAGGCCAAATCATACCACTTTAATATGATCCGTTGAGGGTAGGATTATATAGGCAATCCTGAGTCTAATTTTGTACTATTTGAACTGGTTGTGTTAGCCACCACAGTGACCTCAATCAGCGAAAATTTTATAAATTTTGACTCGTGATTTTGTGATTCAGTATAAGGATTGCATAAAGTTACGTTTGGGTTCAATGCGAGCGGTGACGAAAACACAGACGATCACTATTTGGTAGGACACAAGCAGTGTGGAATAAATGATGATTGTGGTGTAAGGCTGAGAGACCCATTTCGCCCACAGGTGTTGAGTGTCTCAGATTTACATGACTACCATCAATTAGCTTCATGTTTAGGAGAGTCGCTTATATGTCATGACTTCATCCCACAGGAGGAGTCGTGATGATACGCCGGATTCTCACCAGGATTGTATGATTAGGCCCGTCATCATCCTGGACAATTCAATTGAAGGCCTTAATCAATTGAATGTTAATCATGAATTTTGCCTGATACTTAATTGATATTCATGAATAATCAAACACTTTAGTAATGTGAGTGTATTTGTAACCAGCTAATGTTCTAACTCAATACAATTTGGTACCCCTTTTAACTGGTGTTCGCTCGTCTCAAGTGCAAGGCAGCGATGTAGTAATAAATCTCAGTAAGACCGAGGTCGATCCATAGGGAATAAGGTAAACCAATTCAAGTTGTTCCAGCAACTTCTAATTCAATGAATTGAGGATTTCAGGTTTAAAAACTAACTTAAAACAGTAATTGTAAAATCTGTAATTAAAAGGGAACTAAGGCTTTTGAGGATCCACTTGTGATAGCCCTCATGTGGATTCATTCATCCAAGCATAGTGCAACTAGAATTGAAGTTCTATCTCTCTTCTAGTTGGAAGATATGACATTCAAACACAAACAATTTCTACTCAAGTTGAAGAACAAGGTTCTAGTTCTAATGAAGCCCATAGAAGTCGAATATGTAGCCTTCGAAGTAACGACCATGCTAATGGTCTATGGTATGCTCTAAGGTTACTACAATTCGAATCTAATCAATCCAAACATAATAATCTCAGAGAATTGCAAGGAACTCATGTCCGAAGCACATGAACTCTCATAAAACATCCAAAAATATCACTTTTATTCAAACTAGAATTTAAAAATCAAACTTCAAAGCAAAGTACTTGAATTAGAACAAATCTAACATGATAAATACTCACAAACTTCACCTCTTAGCCTTAGCTAAGAGGTTCTAGCCAAGCATTATCATGCTTCAACTAGAATTCAAGGAAAAACTACACAAAACATAAAAAACTAGAAAAAAACCCTAATTGGAGGAGTTGCGGTCGCTCCACAATGATCTCCCTTGCTCCCCACGAACTTAGAACTCTTCTAGGATACGCTAGCAAGGATGCCAAGGTGTCCTTTTATAAGAAAAATCACCCACCGCCTCGCATTGTGTAAAGATTTACGCACTTATGTCAGTCGTCGGGCATTGGTCGGGCGCCCGGTCATGTTTTGGTCGGGCGCCCGACCATACTGCAAAACAGTCCAGCGTGTTTTAATAAAGTTTCTTTGAATTTCGGGCACCCGGCTCCTCCTAATCGGCTTCCGACGGGTCATCGGGCGCCCGGCCAGTTGTGGTCGGGCTCCCGGCCAAGTCCAGAAAAGTTCCAGCAAAATCTGAATTTTTTTATCAATTTTGGGCGCCTGACTAAATGGTGGCCGGGCGCCCGAAGGTCAATGTTTACAGTTTTTCTGGTTTACAGGGCCATCTGCTGAATTTTCTGCATTCAACTTTTCAGGCCCTGCAGCTCTGCAATATGACTTTTCTGGCCATTCCAGGTCTTCAACTTGATTCCTTCAAGGCTTTTTCTCCACTTTTTTTGCTCTTCAAAGCTTGGTCTTCTAGTCATTCCAAATCCTTCAAATTGGCATTAAATCCATGTCATCTCTCTCTTCTCCTTGCTTCTTTCTTCCATTCTTTTGGCTCATCTTCTTTCATCATTGTAGACACCCCACCTTCGGTTACACTGTTGGTAGAGATAGCTGGATGAATGGAGGACCATACCCCCAAATCCCAAGTCCAAACTCAGCCAAACTCACCCTTGTAAGCCCCAATCCATAGCCCAACTCAAGCCTGAACCCAGTCGACCCAGTCCTAAACATTATCCTGAAAAACCCCCATAAGAAAAGCCAGTCAAAAAATCCTAAAAAAGTCAAACTCACTAAGTCAGCCCACTGAGTCAACCCGCTGAGTTAACCCGCTGAGTCAACCCGCTGAGTCAACTCGTCGAGTCAAAACACCGAGTCAACCCGTCGAGTCAACTCGCTGAGTCAAGTCACCGAGTCGCCCCGCTGAGTCAACTCACTGAGTCAACCCACCGAGCCAAACAGCAGCCTCGAGGGAGCTACCATACCTCGCTGGAAATCGAGGAGTGGTCGTACAGGCGGCCCACAGCGGGCCGCCCAAAATTATTTATGAGCTCTGCCACTGCCCGCTGTTATAAATACCCCCCTCCCCTTCTCATTTCAACAAAGCAACCCAGCCAGAGAGAGAGAGAGTCCGTTCGAGTTCCCTTCTCCATCCTTTAGCCCATTTTTCCACCAAGGAGAGCCCGAGTGAGGAGAGCCTAGCCCTGGTCCAGCCCAGCCTGACCACTGGTCCAAGTCTCCCAAGCCATCAAAGTCTTGATCCAGCCACTCGAAGCCAACCCTTGCGACACCCCCGTCCATCCAGCTACTCTTTTTCCAGCATCATCTCATTTGCATCTAGCATAAGTGCAACATTTACTTTTCTTCCAACCCTCCTACTTCACTGCAAGCACCTTGATTATTCAAGCACACAGCATAAGTCTTACATTAAGCACCTGTCAGTTCGAGCGTATGCTCTGGGCTTGCCCGTTGTTGGAACCTGCCCATCAAAAACTCTTACTGTTCAGACCTGCATTCATGCTTCACTATAAAGCACCTTGATTATTCAAGCACACTGCATACGTCTTATATTAAGCACCTGTCAGTTCGAGCGTATGCTCTGGGCTTGCCCGTTGTTGGAACCTGCCCATCAGAAACTCTTACTGTTCAGACCCGCATTCATGCATCATGTCATCTATGAGAATGTACGAGGATTAAAACAGACTTTCAAGTATTAGTTCGATTCTGTGAAGTAGAGACCGTACTTCGGTACAGGCAGTGTGTGGGGTGCTTAACCTCTTCCTACCCTGTAACCGTGATCCCTTACCTCGAATCTTTGGCCGCAGATCAATAGGAGTCATTTTAGAGAAAGGAATCTTCGGATCCCCTTCTCTAACGTTTCTACGGGGTCTAGCCGACTGTAGATTCGAAGTAATTGGCTAGTGGCGACTCTGGTCTTATATAAACTCATTTGACACATCCAGCTTAAACACGACTACCAAACAAAGCCCTCGAGAACGAGGCAAGCCAGTGGCACAAACGGCGATTCGCACTCACGCATCCTCATCTCCTTCTTTTCCCGAAAGGAGAAGGGACGAGAACGTCGCGTGGGAGCGTGGAAACGGCAAGGGTCCACAGAATGGCGACTCCGCTGGGGATAAGCTAGTCCCACTAGTCATGATCCAGCTTGAAAAACAGAATCCCTCCTATACTTGAAAGTCATTGGTCCTCATACAATCTCATCTGCATAGCATTCTACCCAAAACCAAAATAAAAAAAATAGAAAACCCCAAAACCCAAAAAGAATAGAGCATAATCCCCACCATTACTCCTCCAAACCAAATCACCCCGCCACGTCTAATACAAAATCGACATGGCTCTCCCATTCCCTATACCTGAGGCTTCCTCTCCACTGTTAAACTCGAGTGAATCCATGTCAATTCCTGGCATCCAAGAGCTACAACAAAGCATGAAGGCCATGCAAGAAATGCTTCTCCGATTCACACAAGCCCAGGCTTCAGCAGCCAGCAATCAAGCTGGTCCAGTTCAACAACCACAACAAGCATCTCTTCCAGCCTCCAGTTCATCTTAACCACAACTATCAGGGGTGGCGCAGGACTTTCGATACCCTCCTAATGAAGGTCCTCAATCAGGACAACTCTCGACCTCAAGGCATTTCTTCCAGTATCCTCCTGCAAACAAGAGCCGTTTTCAGTCACATCCCGCAACCCAGAATCCCAGTCAATTCCAACAATCTCTCCCCAATGGGAGTTCCAACCAATTTCAATATTCTCCTGTGACTGGGATTTCTTCGCAGTCTCTCTTCTCAGCTCCAGTCCAACAAAGTCCCTACAATGGGAGTAATTACCAGGCCCAACCTTCTTCAAGCAGGAATTTTAGGAGCATCAATGACACTAATTATTATGAAAGGGGGCCATCTCAGTCCTGGCAAGGGGCAAGATCTCCTTCATCTGGTCCCTCCGAAATAGAGCAACTCCGAGAGCAGATGCGAGTGATGAAGAGAAAGTTGCAGAAGCAGCAAGGGGTGGATCTTCCATCCACTAAGTTCAAGGACCTTTGTCCATTTCCCGATGCAATGGTACCTCAAGGCTTTCAGGTACCAAAATTTAAAAGATATGATGGGACAGGGTGTCCTATAGACCACTTAAGATCATTTTGTGGGGAGCTAGATGCTGTGGCAAGCAATGACGGAGCGTTGATCCGTCTGTTTCAAAAGTCTCTGAAAGATGATGCCCTAGACTAGTACACATCATTGGACTGCCATCGCATCAGGACTTGGGAGCAGCTCTCCCAGGCTTTCGTCGACAGGTTCGCATACAATCTTAACATGGCACCCAGGAGAGCGGACCTCGCAGCTCTCAGGCAAAGAAGTGATGAAACATTGTCAGCTTACGTTGGACGGTGGCTGGCCATGGCCGCTAGAATGAAGACTCCCCTCAACGACGAGGAGCAAATCTCCATGATCGTCCACTCGACTAATCCAAGTATCTCTGGATACCTTGTCTCACATCCATATGCGAACTTCACCCAACTCATCTGCGCCGGGGAACAAGTCGAAGCCGGAATAAGGGCTGGGATGATCTCCCCTTGGTGGCCTCAACAGGCCTCTCCAGTACAACCGATAGTGGAAGGTGAGCCTATCGGATACGAGAGCGATAATGATAGTGTTCCCATCTCCCATCCAATGGAAGAGGATGATCTTGTCGCCTGTACCGAAGGTGCACTATTCCTCCCTCAGCATGGACAACAGCAGCAGCAGCAACAGTCAAAATGGAACTCACAGTTCCCTAATCAAGGTTGGCAAGGGGCACCCCTTACCAGTCCAGTTTCAGAACCCCTCATCCTGTAAGGGGCATCTCCAGTTGATCCAGTCTTCACAATGCAAGGGGCACCTCCTGCCTATCCAGCTTTCGTAAGCCAAGAAGAGCCTCCTCTCCAGTTTATTCGTGCCATCGACTCTAGTTTAGAGTTTAAGCCTCTCATCCTACAAAGGGCACCCTCAGTTATTTCAATCCCAGAGCCCATCATTATGCAAGGGGCACCTTTAGTCGGTTCATTCTCCACGCCCATTTCTAAGCATGGGTACAATCAGCCCATCTCAGTCAACCAAGGAGACAATCTCCCTAGCGTAGCATCGGCAAAACAGGGGCATGGTTTGCTCAGTTTGAGCCAAGGGCAAATCCTACCCATCTCAGCATCAATCAACCAGGGGCACAACTTGCCTGTCTCAACAATAGTCAGTCAGGGGCACAGCTTGTCCACTCTAGCTTACTAGGGGCAAAGCCTACCCATCTCTCCATCAAGAAACCAGGGGCACAACTTGCCCTCCACACCTATCTATTCGGCTTCTACTTCAGCCATCGTCCTCCAAGAAGAAGACCCTTCCTTGGACAGCATGCCACATGCCCTAGCAGAATTGGGGCCCAGCTTTAATTATGTGGCCACTATCGAAGAGGTCGAAGGGGAGATTGATGTCCAGGTTCTGATCGGTCCAAAAATATCAACTATCACTCTTCAGGTCTTGGACATCTCAGCTTCATTTCATCTCCTTCTCGATCGGACCTGGTTTCACAGAATTGGTGTCATCTCTTCAAATCTTCACCAAAAGGTTAAGCACATCTTCGGCGATAGGGCGATCAACATCATTACCAATCCCGAACAATTTCCCATAGTAAAAGCATCAAACCTTCGAGAGCCTACCATCCTAGCCACGGACGTACAACGCTCTAATGGGGAGGTCTCATACCATCACAATGCAAATTACTTCCCTCGTGCATGTCCCATCGGATCGAACTACGTCTTCCTTCCTGCCGAGTGTCAAACCTTCTACTATAAGCTCGAATATTAAGACTCGACCCAAATCATGGGAGTTCAAGAGAATGTGGATAGAGAAAGACTGCAATGTCAGCCTACTCGGATTAGGAAACCAAAGCATAAAAGTATTAGAAGAAGACGGGGTCTTCAAGGAGAAGGCAATCTCTGCATCTGCACACCAATCCAGTTCATCAATGCAAGGATTATCTATCCTGATGATGGGTTGGATTCCACCTTCGATGATCAAGCGATCAGATTGAGTCTGATAGAGTTGCTCAAAGAAGACTCAAGCAAGGGGCAGGAATTTCCCCTGATCGATTGGACTGCTGTTCTGGTCCCACCTCAGCCGGATGAACTTGAAGAGCTGCAATTCATCGGGGACAAACCAGGAGAAATCACATTCGACACCGACTCGGAGCCCAATTTCAGATCTACCATGACGTTTGGGCACAACGATGAGGGTTGGCCTACTGATCCCTCTGGCCCTGTCTCCTGAGGGGAAGGAGTGCAGGGCAGTAACAGGTTTGTAGTCCCCATGACGGCACAATAAAAGCTGACAGTGCTCGGCTCCCCGAGCCTAATCAGACAACACCTGGTTCACATTGCCGTCTTGCTCGGGTCCTTTATAAAAAATTTCAAAAAAAAAAAAATCAGAAGATTCAAAAACCCAAAACACCAAATATTTCAAAAAAAAAATTCAAAATTTCATAAAGTCCAAAAAGTTAAAAAAAATCCAGATATTCACAAAATTCCAAAAAACCAGAAAATCTTTGAAAAAAAAATTTTAGAAATCTTTTTCAAAAAAGTGTCAAGTCTGTCTGTCAAAGCACTTGAGTATGGAGTTGACTCATAAGGTTTCGATCTAGAGTTGGACTTCAAACTCAAGGGTTTGGACAAAGCCAAATGATGTGGAAATTGATGAGCTGACTCCTGAACTAATAGGGTTTCCTTAAAAGTTCAAACCAAAAAGCCAATGTCATCTAAAAAAAAATGATCGAATTTTTGAAGCCATGACTTTCCAATCTTGCGTCCTATGAAGACTTGTTCAGACTCGATCAAAAACTCATCAAGCCTATCAAGAAGATGCTGCCAAGACTATGCTTGCATTCCATGCTGGAGTATGCGACTTGACGAATGATCGAAGAAATCTCGTGCTCAATGAAGACAAATTGTTGCCAACATGTCAGAAAGCACTTCAAGTGTCAGTAGCATGCATATCGGATCCATGTGTGTGCTTCGAAAACTCTAAAACCTGATAACGCTCTAGCTATTGCCTATACGAGGTATCTACATCAACAGAAAGATCGAGTCGGCGTCATCTAGTGGTCATACGTGGCAGTC
Source organism: Liriodendron chinense (assembly GCA_003013855.2). NCBI lineage: Eukaryota > Viridiplantae > Streptophyta > Magnoliopsida > Magnoliales > Magnoliaceae > Liriodendron > Liriodendron chinense. Next base: position 2,174,799 of record ML058425.1, on the reverse strand, counting down.
AATTACAACACAAAGTGGATGGAGGTAACATCTGATCTCGCACGATAATTCTCATGAAGAATGACATCATCAATTGTTAAGGGTTCCCACATGCTATTAACATTGGCAATGGGACGCCCTTCGAAATCCAAGGATGAAATATTTTCTCAAGAAACTTAAAATCAGAAGACAGACCTACGAGTTTAACTCAAAATCCCGTCAACGTGAGTGCTGATGAAGAATGAAGCCGAAGAACGAAAAGTCATATCAGGTTTACAACAAGCACTGCTGCATCTATCAGACTCAAGGGGCAAGCCCCGAGAATCAGAGAAGTTCTTCTGGGAGGCACCGTTCGACTCACCAACCTGAGGGGTAAGGATCTTCCAGAGCCAATCAACGCCGATAACGTGAAAATCTCTCACAGGTAAGCCAATCCAACCTTATCAAGAGTTACATTAGTAGAGCTGAAGTCAAGAGGTCAAGGCTTAAATCTCTGAGAATCCCTTCCCGTCCACCAATAAGTGTTCCAAATAAAGGGTTCAAAAGCAAAAAAAAAAAAAAAAAAAAAAAAAAAGAGCAAAAAAAAGGGGGGGTTAAAAAAAAAAGGGGCACACAACCCACACAAAAAAAGAAGAAGAAGAAAGAAAGAAAGAAAGAAAGAAAGAGAAAGAAAAAATCGATCCAAAAGAAACACATCTATCCATCCATCCATCTCAAAAGGGTCTGTAGCTAAGGCCGACAGCTCTGCCATTGTAACTTAAGATAAGGGCCAAAAGGTCACCATCGGCTGGCAACGACGGATTCCTGACCTCTGGTCACCACAGTTATCCAAAAAAAAAAGAACAAAAAAAAAAAGAAAAGAGATGTGTGCTTAAACAAAGAGGGCGGAGTGAAAACCCGAAAGGGCGCTCCGAGTAAAAACAGTGGGCACACAGCGGACTTGGTGAAAACTCGAAAGGGTGCCAAGGGTAAAAACAGCATAGCTGCCAAGGGGCAGGCAAGATCAAATACCCGGGACGTGGTGAAAACCCGAAAGGGCGCCACGGGCAAAAATGATGGGTAAGCCGGACGCAGCGAAAACCCGAAAGGGCGTTGCGGGTAATAATGGTTAAGAAAAGAAAAGAAAAAAAAAAGCAGGTGCACGAGAGATCCAAGCGACATGAAGATTCAATGGAAGCAAGGATGGCGACTGTGAGTCAAGAATTCTTTCAAGATCTGCCCAAATTCTAGGGGCAGGATACCATTGCACATTATCTTAAGGGGACCAGAACCCTTGGTGAATAATGAAGAAAGTCAAGTATGACATCAAGCTGAGTCAAATATTCTTATTCCTGCATCTAAAAGCACAAATTCAAATCACGCATAGACAGACAAGCACTTGGCACAAATTTTCATTTCATGCATGATTTGCATACATATCTTTAAAAAAAAAAAAATCATTTTTCCTTATTCATATATATGCAAAAAAAAAAAAATCTTACAGGGCTTTCAAAATAAACATCTCCCAGCCAACTTATGGAGTGCCTTGTACAAGCATCTTTCTCCCGATCATTCCTCCCAGAAGGTAAGTATCTCTCTTCCTGCTTTGATGCTTCAATCATTTTACTAAAGTGTTTTCTCTCATCACAGGTACCAGAAGGCAATCTAAGATCAGCCTGTCTATGTGCATCATGACCCCATCATCACCATCGATCACATCATCCCGGTAGCCCACATTCAAGGGATGCATAGCCTCATCTATATCCCATCTTCCCATCTCATCCATACCATCCGTTTCTCCCATGATGAAGGCCCCATTCAAATCAGAAATTTCAGCATGACTGCCATTAATGGGGCCATTTAAAGCTCCACCAGACACCATCCCTAGCCCCTCATCAATGCCCCCATTCAATGCTTCATCTCTACCATCCATTAAATGAATCCCTCCATCATTAAAGCCTTCACCAATTGCTAGAGTGTGGGACCCACCAACCTCTCCCACCATGGCCCCCATATCACCATCAAAGGCTGCCCAAGAAAAGACAAAATAGAAAGAAGACAAGATGAAGAAAAAAGACAAAGAGAAGAGAGGATTCATCGCTGGAATCGAATTCTCCAGTACAAAGCAGGTGGGGACAGGAGCAGTGGACAAAAGAGAATGTCCGAACCAGAGCCAGCCCAGACCGCACAAGAGGCGAGCCTTGGGCGGCCCGCTGTGGGCCGCCCGTACGGACGCACTTCCTCTCTCTCCGCGGGATTGGCTCCACAGTCATTGGTAGGTGAGGCTGACAGTCCATGTCAGCAAATGGCACCCTGAGGGCTGCCCAAGGCTCCAATCAACAAAGCTGAAGTCTGGAAAGGTCCCACAGGGCCAATTCAAGCAATCCGGACCACTCAAATCACAATCAGCCCCGTCAGAAGCCAAACGAAGCAAGGTAAGTATACCTCCCATCCTTAGTGGTCCGAAGACCTTAAACTACGTCGGGATCAAGATCCCGAGGGACTTTTTAAATAAAAACCGGTAGCAGTCTGGATCGTTCGAATCAAGATCCGCTGATACCGAACATTTTCCAAAAAAGAGCAAAAATAGGTTTTCCCTGTTTTGTACATAAAGTTTTTTTGGGTCCGAAGACCTTAAACTACGTCGGGATCAAGATCCCGAGGGATTTTAATAAAAACCAGCATCGATCCCAGCCATTCAGGCCAAGATCTGATGACCTGGATCAATTAAAAAAAATCACAAAAAAATGTATGTTCAGCTTGTACATATTTGTGGGTCCGAAGACCTTAAACTACGTTGGGATCGACATCCCGAGGGATTTTTAATAAAAACCGGTAGCAGTCTCGATCGTTCGAATCTAGCCGCTAACACCGGGCATTTTTCAAAAAAAAAACAAACAAAAAAAAAATGCTTGTATATTTCTCTGCCCCTTTCGTACAAAGTTTTTGGCCCGAAGACCTTAAACTACGTCGGGATCAATATCCTGAGGGATTTTAATAAAAACCAGCATCGATCCCAGCCGTTTCAGGCCAAAATCGAATGACCTGGATCATTTCGAAAAATCACAAAAAGAATGTATTTTCAGCATGTACATATTCTCGGTCCGAAGACCTTGAATTACACTGGGATTAATTTCTCGGGGGGACCTTTCTTGCTTTCAACAAAAACCGGCATCGGCCTTGACCGCTCGGATCAAGTTTCGATAACCCGGATCATTTCCAAAATACCAAAAAGATTTTTGAGTTTTCCATAAAAATCAGTATCAATCTCAACCACTTGAGTTGAACTCTGAAACCTTTTCAAATAAAAAAATTCACCATCAATTTCAACTGCGCAAATTCATCCTCAGTGGTCCGAAGACCTAAAACTACACTGGGATTAACTTCTCGGGGGCTTTCTTTCCTAAGCCTGTTCCGGAAATGGCTAACACTTGATCATACGGTGTCTGGAATCTGTTAAACAGGTAAAGGCTGAGGCGGGCAGAATTCCGCAATCCTGGTCGTGTTGAGTGCACCGTGATAGACAACCTTGATTTGGAAGTCGCTGTTGAATCTGACGGATGTTCCCTGTTCCTAAAACTCATGAAGGGGATTAAGGTTGTTGGGAGGTGGAGCGCACCCTCATGAAATTGTGAGCAACGTAAGGCCCCAAACTGGATTGACCAAGGGAAATGTGAGGATGTGGCTCATTTTGTGGCCGAAGGAGTCCGTCGGACGATACGTGGTCTATGTGCATTGCACATGAGGAACAGGAAACTTTGTGGGTGTGTTGACTGAAAACCCTCAAGATCCCCTCATTCGAAGATGTAAAACTACGGCACTTAACTGTGTGAGACTCGTCTTGCTCGCTGACGTAAAATGGATCGGGTGCCTTACCAGCAGTAGAAGCTGGAAGTGGATGAAAATTTCATACTTTTCCCTGCATTTCAGAAAAATCACAAAATACAAAAAACATTGCAAAATCACCTCTTCAAAAATCACAAAAATATTTCCCTTGCTTTCAAATCAAATACTTACAAAAATCACAAAAAAATATTTCCTTTGTTTTCAATAACCGATCTCTATCCTAACCACTCAGGTAAAGATTTGGACCGCATATTTGCAAAAATCACAAAAATTGGCACTATCCCCAGCACTACACTTCAGGAGTCTTGAACTCCGCTCACTTAATAATTTGGGATGACGGATCCAATCGCCCGCAAATTGGAATCTTGACCAAAACTGGCGACCAAGCACCGTCTCAATCGCATTTATGCTCAGAAGAACATCTTGAAGTCAGATAACATCCTCGTACATTCTTATTAAGCAAAGAAACAACATCTTGGGATGATGGACCTGATCGACCACGGGTCGGGATCTTGACCAACCCGCTGACCAAACATCCGCATTAAAAAGAAAATTCCCAGGGAAGCATAACCCTGCAAGCAATAAGCTCAAAATTCTCTGCATCTCCAGCAAAAGCAAAATCATCAAACTGAAAGAGAATGTGCCAAAGCCATGCTTTCATCATGCATCTCCATGCATCAGCATCCATCGCATCAATCATCATGTTTACTTGCTTTCAAAATAAAGTCGGTTAGCCAAAGACCCCACAGGCATCGCTAATGGAGGAGCGTGCAAACCAGATTTCCATTTCAAAAAGATAAAAAAAATATATTCCTATCTGCAAATAAAAACCCCACGGAGTATCACTCCCCAAAGTGGGTATCTTTTCAAAATCCAAAAATATTTTTCCAGTAGAGCGTTCTGCCTCCAAAACACCAGGAGATCTTCCATATCTCTGGGTAGGAGCCGACGCAAAAATCAAATAAGATCCGATGTCTCGCGGTTTCCCCGGAGACCATCGGAACCAATGCACTCAAAGTACGGTCGAACTGAACTCCAGTGTCAGTGCGGTCGTACCACATGCCAAGATACAAAAAGATGAAAGCCAAAAGGCTCGGTCACAGAAACCATTTGAATAGGTGGAAACGATGAATTGTAACCCAAGTATCAAAATCAGCATATTGGGTGGAAAGAGTTCACCCGCACATACCTAGGTGTGGATGCCTGAAGTACCTTGACTGAGTCCAAGTCGGCGTAGTAGAATCCCGTAAGACTATCTGACGCAGGGCGTCTAACCACTTTAACAGTCAAGGGAAATAAGTACTCCTGGAGTGATCTAGGAAAACATCAAACATCACACAATCAGTCTCAAGGTCAGTATCCTCGTAAGACTAGCGACGCAGAGGCTCTGCTGTACCTTTCCGATGTTAGTACTGATCGGGAATGGAAGGGTTGCGATTGGGCACCCAGGTTGCAGCGCATGCAGGGACAATCGCAACGTTTTCTCCAAAATCCCGCGGTATGTGCGAGTTATCAATTTCCAGACAATCAACTGACTTAGATACAAAGGATAGCAAAGATTCCGGACCACAATCAAGGAAAGAATGAATTGCAAACTAAGCATCGAAACCAGCAGATCAGGTGGAAAGAGTCCACCTGCACATACCTAGGCGTGGATGCCTGAAGTACCTTGACTGAGTCCAAGTCGGCGTAGTAGAATCCCGTAAGACTATCTGACGCAGGGCGTCTAACCACTTTGACAGTCAAGCGAAATAAGTACTCCTGGAGTGATCCGGGAAAACATCGAACATACAATCAATCACAGGGTCAATAACCTCGTAAGACTACCGATGCAGAGGCTCTGTTGTACCTTTCCGATGTTAGTACTGATCGGGAATGGAAGGGTTGCGATTGGGTACCCAGGTTGCAGCGCATGCAGGGACAATCGCAACATTTTCTCCAAGCTCCCGCGGTATGTGCGAGTGATCGAGTTCCAGACGATCAACTGGCACAGATGCGAAAGCAAGCAAAGATTTCAGAACATGATCCATGAATAACCGGGTTAGAAGTGGGGTGTCCACTCACTTTGGCATTCGGTTGCATGCAACCTTTGCCAAAGAGGGGCATTTGTAGACACCCCACCTTCGGTTACACTGTTGGTAGAGATAGCTGGATGAATGGAGGACCATACCCCCAAATCCTAAGTCCAAACTCAGCCAAACTCACCCTTGTAAGCCCTAATCCATAGCCCAACTCAAGCCTGAACCCAGTCAACCCAGTCCTAAACATTAGCCTGAAAACCCCCCCATAAGAAAAGCCAGTCAAAAAATCCTAAAAAAGTCAAACTCACTGAGTCAACCCACTGAGTCAACCCGCTGAGTTAGCCCGCTGAGTCAACTCATCGAGTCAAAACGCTGAGTCAAGTCACCGAGTCGACCCGCTGAGTCAAGTCACCGAGTCGACCCGCTGAGTCAACTCATTGAGTCAACCCATCGAGCCAAACAGCAGCCCCGAGGGAGAGACCGTACCTCGCTGGAAATCGAGGAGTGGCCGTACGGGCGGCCCACAGCAGGCCGCCCAAAATTATTTATGAGCTCTGCCACTGCCTGCTGTTATAAATACCCCCCTCCCCTTCTCATTTCAACAGAGCAACCCAGCCAGAGAGAGAGAGAGAGAGAGTCCGTTCGAGTTCCCTTCTCCATCCTTTAGCCCATTTTTCCACCAAGGAGAGCCCGAGTGAGGAGAGCCTAGCCCTGGTCCAGCCCAGCCTGACCACTGGTCCAAGTCTCCCAAGCCATCAAAGTCTTGATCCAGCCACTCGAAGCCAACCCTTGTGACACCCCCGTCCATCCAGCTACTCTTTTTCCAGCATCATCTCATTTGCATCTAGCATAAGTGCAACATTTACTTTTCTTCCAACCCCCCTGCTTCACTGCAAGCACCTTGATTATTCAAGCACACTGCATACGTCTTACATTAAGCACTTGTCAGTTCGAGCATATGCTCTAGGCTTGCCCGTTGTTGGAACCTGCCCATCAGAAACTCTTACTGTTCAGACCTGCATTCATGCTTCACTATAAAGCACCTTGATTATTCAAGTACACTGCATATGTCTTATATTAAGCACCTGTGTTGAGCTCTTAATTGTGCATATTCTAACCCCAATTCATCACTCATTATGCATGGTTTACACATTTAAAGGACCATTCTAATGCATGATTTGTAATTATAGGAACAAGATGGAGATTTCACTGATTCAAGGCTAAATGAGGCGCCTTACAAGCATTGAAGACCATAGGATGAAGGTTGAAGAAAGACCGAAGAAAGCCAAGGCAAGGAAAGAAGAGAAAAGAAGAAAGAAAGAAAGAAATAAAGAAGAAAAGAAGCTAGACCGATCGGCTGACCGGTCAGCCAAAGAAGCCGACCGGTCAAGACTAGTCGGCCACTCCCTTGGATGCACTCTACAAGAAGCTCAGCTTGGTCCGATCGGTCATGACCGGTCGGCTATAGCTGCTGGAACAAGCTCAACTTGGGCCGACCGGTCATGACCGGTCGGCCACGTTGCTAGACCAATGTATAAGTCAGTCCGACCGGTCATGACCGGTCGGCTGTGCTCCCTGGACTATTGCAAGTGAAGACCGACCGGTCATGACCGGTCGGCCATGTGTAAAAACGGCTCTTTCTATTTTGGATCTCCGGATTTCACTGCGCAATTGCGCAAGTTTACGCAATTTCTGGAACTCTCTTGCGTATTGGACTCCTCCAAGCTATAAAAGGGTGTCTTCTCTTCATACCAGAGGGGGCTAGAACGTGGGGATTGCTCAGGAGATGGATTCTACTTCGAATTTCTAGTTTTCTTCCTGTTTTAGTAGTTTTTCATGTTTTTAGAGGCTTCTAGTTCAAGGATGTTAGAGATGAACTAAAACCTCTTAGCTAGGGCTAAGAGGGGAAGCTTTTGATTCGTTTGTGATGGATTAATGCAACCTAGGTTTCCTTTTATGTTTTAATTGATGAATTTTAGTTCAATATGAGTTTTAATCAAGTATTAAGTTGGTTTTACTTTGATCTCTTGATGACTCCAGGCTCATGTGATTCTTAGTGATTCTAAGCTTAGTATCTTAGCTTTTGAGCATTGTTTATGCATGTGTAATGCATTGATCTACCATCGACTCCGGGCATGGTAGACGCTTTGATTGCCTTGTGTACAATGGCCTGATTTTCACGTGGGAACTCATTCAACTAAAGTTCTTATCTTTTGCTGTATAATCTGGAATAGTTGTTTATTGATTGATTCTGATTTAATTAGAGTTCTAATCATGAGTTGTAATCAGGTCTAGTGATAGGATTTGGTGAAAACTATGGTTGTGAATCTCAACTAGATTGGAAAGAGGCTTAGCCTATACAATTGAGTGTGCCCAAGGCCTGAGCATGGTTGTGGGAATCAAATCAATGAATAATCACTTGTTCTAGATGATTGTTGATTGAACCGCTCTATATTCCAATCGGATAGAGATATGAATTCGATTCCGATTGAGTTATGAGAGACCTAGTTGTGTTGATGCATTGAAACTTATCAAAAGTGGATCATTGGTGCTCTAGTGCCTTTTTAGATTGAAATTACCTTAACCATTCACTGTTTAAACTCAAATCATTATTTTTCAGTTTTAGTTCTTAATAGGATCTTAATTACTAGTTGTTTTAGTTAAATCCTAAGAATACCCATACATAAATCTCTGTGGGAACGATACTCGGTCTTTCCGAATTATTACTACTTCGCAACCCTACACTTGGGGAGTGAACGAGTTTTTGGTGCCGTTGCTGGGGATTTCTATGCGGTATTTTTAAAATTTTCTGAAATAATTTTTAGTTGAGATTGTGTTAAGATAGGTTTAGGATTTGTTTTGTTTTCTAGAGTAGGTTTTCTCCTAAATACTAACTTACTTTGTTTTGATTTTTACAGGATTCTAACATAGGTTTAATTCAAGGATTTTTAGGAAGTTGAAGAAGAAGAAGGCATCTTAAGTCACAAATCAGGTTTTATCATTCTAACCTTACTCTTCTTCTTCTCCTACTCATTCCTATCATATTCATCTCTTGTAGAGTGGGTGGAGACTCCTTTTGGATCTCTGAAAGGTAGGCCTTGTGCCACCTGGATTCCTATTGGTCGGCTCTGCCGCCTTGGATCACCTTGTGCTCAGAGATTTCTCTTCTCAACCTATTCCTATTTCTCCTTTTTCTGTACTTTTTCTCAAAAGACTCAAAGAGTGGGTGGGGAGTTCTTTGAACCCCTATTGACCAGGAGAAATCGGTCTCTATCCTTACTTATGGCTCAGCCATTGCAAGACACCTTGTGCTTAAGTCTTAGAGAGGAGTAAAGGAAGGAATGAAGAATTCTTTTTCCTTTTTGTTCATTCTTTTTGGTTTTGCATGCCCATTGGGCTCGGACTTATAATAACCGACTTGTAAGGGACGGAGTAACTGTTGAAGGGATTGATAGAGAGCCTCGTGCTAGGAAACATAAAATTTTTCCTGAAATTACTAGAGAGATGGCTGAAAATCAACCAAATCAAGGGGTTAATCAAAATCCAGCCCCAAACCTTACTGAATTGGATTAGAATGAAGTGGGGGATGTACCTCAACCTAGAACTTTACGTGACTATTTACAACCAGCTAGGACGAGTACTCCCTCTTGCATAATTTTCCCTCACAATGTGGGAAATATTGATTTTAAACCGGGGTTAATCCAACTTCTTCCTAGATTCCATGGACTCGACTCTGAAAGCGCTTATTTACATATTAAGGAATTTGAAGAGGTTATAGCCACAATAAACTATGACAATGTGACCAAGGATACAATAAAACTTAAATTATTCCCTTTTTCCTTGAAAGAGAAGGCCAAATCATGGCTACATTCCTTAAGGCCGAGGTCTATTGGGACATGGACTGAGATGACTAGGGAGTTTCTTAAAAAATTCTTCCCTACTCATCGAACCAATGCACTAAGAAGGGCCATAATGAACTTCGCCCAAAAAGAAGAAGAAACCTTTTTCCAATGTTGGGAAAGGTATAATGAGCTATTAAACGCATGCCCACATCATGGCTATGAAAGGTGGAGGTTGATTAGTTTCTTCTATGATGGATTGAACTCAACCATGCGCCAATTTGTGGAGATGATGTGCAATGGGGAGTTCATGAACAAGGAAACGGAGGAAGCTTGGGATTATTTTGACATGTTGGCTGAAAATACACAATCATGGGATACATCTAAGCCAACAAGTTCAAAACAACCCCAAACCAAGGAAAAGGGAGAAATTTATGTTTTAGATGGGCAAGATGATCTAGGTTCTAGAGTGGCTAAACTCATACGAAAGGTCGAGGAGATGGAACTAAAGAAGGTGGATACAACCCAACAAAAGGGAGCTGTTGAAACTATTTGTGGTATTTGTGCTTCCAATGTGCATCAAACACCGGATTGTCCAACAATCTATGCGTTTCGAGAACTTTTATTTGAACAATCAAATGCCTTGAATAGTTATCAACGACCTTTTAGTACTCCAAATTCAAACATGAACAATTCTAGTTGGAGAAACAACCCAAACTTCAATTGGGCAAATGAAAACATGGCTAATCAAAGTAATCCTCAAAGGGGGCCCCCAATGCAAATGGCCCCACCTCAAATGCCTATAGAGGATACTTTGAAAGCATTCATGGAAGGACAAGCTCAAATAAATCAATCCAACCATACGATAATGCTTGAGCTTAAAAATTCGGTGGAGGAAATCAAGGCTCGCTTAAACGCAAGGGAAGGGATGCTTCCAGCCCAACCCATACCAAATCCAAAACAACAATGCGAAATAAGCGTGCCTAGTTCTTCTAACCAACATATGGAACATGCTAAGGCCATCACCACTCTTAGAAGTGGTAAAATCATTGAAAAATATGATCCGGTGAAGGTTTCAACGCCTAATGATCCGGTATCTTCCAAAGAGGATGATGGACCTAGCATCACCATGAATGAAAAAGAGCCATTGAAAGAATATAGGCCCGTTGCTCCATTCCCCCAACGCTTGATTCCAGCCAAACCTCAAGATAAATATCAGGAATTTTTGGAGGTTTTCAAGCAAGTCAAAATCAACATCCCACTGTTGGATGCCATTAAACAAATACCGTCATATGTAAAATTTTTAAAAGACCTTTGCACGGTTAAAAGAAAAATACATGTGCAAAAGAAGGCATTTTTGATAGAGAATGTGAGTGCCATTATCAACCACGGGATGCCCAAGAAATATAAAGATCCCGGTTGTCCGACCATATCATGTATGATTGGAGATCACCGGGTGAAACATGCTTTACTTGATCTAGGGGCAAGTGTGAACTTAATTCCCTTTTCGGTCTATGAACAATTGGGTTTAGGTGAATTGAAACCCACCAAAACCACATTACAACTTGCTAACTGATCAATTCGTATTCCGAGAGGGGTGATTGAGGACGTGCTTGTCCAAGTTGACAAAGTTTACTATACCCGGTGGACTTTATTGTCTTGGACACGAGACCCATGGTTAATATTGGCCCCCAAATTCCTGTCATACTTGGCCGCCCATTCCTAGCTACATCAAACGCTATCATAAATTGTAGGAGTGGGGGCATACAAATGTCTTTTGGCAATATGACGATTGAGTTGAATGCTTTCAATATTGACAACCAACAAGAGGATGAAGATGAGGAGGTCCACCAAATAAACATGATCAATTCTATTGTGGAAAATGAGTCCCTCTCACCTTTTTACTCCGGTCCCTTAGACGAAGAAGTGACTCACTCCCTTGATGAGAACGATAATATGATAAGGGATATGGTCACACTTTTTGAGTCGGTATCGGCAAAGGACGTGAGCCGAGAGAAGGATGTGGAAACAATACCTTTTTGTGTTGAGAAACCAATTCAAATTTCCACTCCTTTATGGATCATGCATACCGAACTCCATCAACCCTGGGATGATCCTTACTTGCAATATCAATGCCCAGGAAAATATGAGTGGAGACATATTTTTTCTGATAAATATGATGATGTCTCCTCCTATACATGTAGTGAAAATATTAAGGAACCCGCTGAAATTCTTTCTTGGGATTTTGAGTGGCTTATCTCGATCAATCACGCACATGTACATTGTAAAGCAGGATATTGGATGACCTTACTGTGAAACCTTTTAATCCATCTAATGATTCTGCTTGACTTTATGCTTTTGGATGAGTTGTTGGGATTAACCTCCTAGTCTGACGAAGGATGATTTGCTAGAATGCTTCCCATTAGGATTTGCTTTGATAGTTGATTTAGTTGTGAAGTAATCCATCTCCAAAAGCCAATCTTGCCATGAAATATATGCTTCAGGTGATATCTCTCTTTCTCACTCTCCTTTGTTTTATGTCATTGCTCTCATGTCATACATATTGCATATCTTATCACATTGAGGACAATGTAAAGTTTTGGTTGGGGGGTGAGAGATTCCTTTGATGAATCTGTTAGCTTTTGTGACATTTCGAGCAATGATGTAGAAATTTTTTGATTTTTCTGAATTTCAAAATTCTTTTGGAAAACATTGATTCTTACGCTTATGTGTCCTGGAATGTATAGAAGAGTAGTTTCTAGAGAAGAGTTGGGTTTTGAAAAATGAAACTTGTTTCACGCATGTTTTGCTCGGGACTAGCAAAATGCTGGTTGGGGGGTGTGTTGAGCTCTTAATTGTGCATATTTTAACCCCAATTCATCACTCATTATGCACGGTTTACACATTTAAAGGACCATTCTAATGCATGATTTGTAATTATAGGAACAAGATGGAGATTTCACTGATTCAAGGCTAAATGAGGCGCCTTACAAGCATTGAAGACCATAGGATGAAGGTTGAAGAAAGACCGAAGAAAGCCAAGGCAAGGAAAGAAGAGAAAAGAAGAAAGAAAGAAAGAAATAAAGAAGAAAAGAAGCTAGACCGGTCGGCTGACCGGTCAGCCAAAGAAGCCCGACCGGTCAAGACCGGTTGGCCACTCCCTTGGATGCACTCTACAAGAAGCTCAGCTTGGTCTGACCGGTCATGACCGGTTGGCTATAGCTGCTGGAACAAGCTCAACTTGGGCCGACCGGTCATGACCGGTCGGCCACGTTGCTGGACCAATGTATAAGTCAGTCCGACCGGTCATGACCGGTCGGCTGTGCTCCCTGGACTATTGCAAGTGAAGACCGACCGGTCATGACCGGTCGGCCATGCGTAAAAACGGCTCTTTTTATTTTGGATCTCCAGATTTCACTGCGCAATTGCGCAAGTTTACGTAATTTCTGGAACTCTCTTGCGTATTGGACTCCTCCAAGCTATAAAAGGGTGTCTTCTCTTCATACCAGAGGGGGCTAGAACGTGGGGATTGCTCTGGAGATAGATTCTACTTCGGATTTCTAGTTTTCTTCCTGTTTTAGTAGTTTTTCATGTTTTTAGAGGCTTCTAGTTCAAGGATGTTAGAGATGAACTAAAACCTCTTAGCTAGGGCTAAGAGGGGAAGCTTTTGATTCGTTTGTGATGGATTAATGCAACCTAGGTTTCCTTTTATGTTTTAATTGATGAATTTTAGTTTAATATGAGTTTGAATCAAGTATTAAGTTGGTTTTACTTTGATCTCTTGATGACTCCGGGCTCATGTAATTCTTAGTGATTCTAAGCTTAGTATCTTAGCTTTTGAGCATTGTTTATGCTTGTGTAATGCATTGATCTACCATCGACTCCGGGCATGGTAGACGCTTTGATTGCCTTGTGTACAATGGCCTGATTTTCATGTGGGAACTCATTCAACTAAAGTTCTTATCTTTTGCTGTATAATCTGGAATAGTTGTTTATTAATTGATTCTGATTTAATTAGAGTTCTAATCATGAGTTGTAATCAGGTCTAGTGACAGGATTTGGTGAAAACTATGGTTGTGAATCTCAACTAGATTGGAAAGAGGCTTGGCCTTTACAATTGAGTATGCCCAAGGCCTAAGCATGGTTGTGGGAATCAAATCAATGAATAAGCACTTGTTCTAGATGATTGTTGATTGAACCGCTCTATATTCCAATCGGATAGAGATATGAATTCGATTCCGATTGAGTTATGAGAGACCTAGTTGTGTTGATGCATTGAAACTTATCAAAAGTGGATCCTTGGCGCTCTAGTGCCTTTTTAGATTGAAATTACCTTAACCATTCACTGTTTAAACTCAAATCATTATTTTTCAGTTTTAGTTCTTAATAGGATCTTAATTACTAGTTGTTTTAGTTAAATCCTAAGAATACCCATACATAAATCTCTGCGGGAACGATACTCGGTCTTTCCGAATTATTACTACTTCGCAACCCTACACTTGGGGAGTGAACAACCTGTCAGTTCGAGCGTATGCTCTGGGCTTGCCCGTTGTTGGAACCTGCCCATCAGAAACTCTTACTGTTCAGACCCGCATTCATGCATCATGTCATCTATGAGAATGTACGAGGATTAAAACAGACTTTCAAGTATTAGTTCGATTCTGTGAAGTAGAAACCGTACTTCGGTACGGGCAGTGTGTGGGGTGCTTAACCTCTTCCCACCCTGTAACCGTGATCCCTTACCTCGAATCTTTGGCCGCAGATCAATAGGAGTCATTTTAGAGAAAGGAATCTTCGGATCCCCTTCTCTAACGTTTCTACGGGGTCTAGCCGACTGTAGATTCGAAGTAATTGGCTAGTGGCGACTCTGGTCTTATATAAACTCATTTGACACATCCAGCTTAAACACGACTACCAAACAAAGCCCTCGAGAACGAGGCAAGCCAGTGGCACAAACGGCGATTCGCACTCACGCATCCTCCTCTCCTTCTTTTCCCGAAAGGGGAAGGGACGAGAACGTCGTGTGGGAGCGCGGAAACGGCGAGGGTCCACAATCATCAAGTGGGTATAAAAGCATTCTTTTAGCCATCAAATAGGTGAATTCTCTCTCTCATTCCTACAATCACAAACATGCATTAGATTGGTCTTTTAAGCATGCAAACCATGCATAAGATGTGATGTAATGGGCAATCTCATGTATAAATTGGAGGTTCAACAATTGGGTCCAATTATTCAAATGGAAAAAGTCCGTAGAGATAGTCCTGGGGTGCATGGATATCGATCTTGCTTTGGAAGAGGAGGAACCTCATAAACCATTTGACGAGAGTACTTAATCAAAAATTGCATACCATAAGGCATGGGTTAAATCCAACAAGATGTGTCTCAAAATCTTAAAACACTCGATTTCTGAGACAATGAAGGTTTTCATGCTTGAAACTGAGAAGGCCAAAGTTTTTATGACTGAAATAAAAATCGATTCAAGAGATCAGATAAAACTGAAGCGAGTTCCCTTTTGGACTGATTAACTCGTGTATCCTATAATGATCATGGAAATATTTGGAGTACATCGTAGAACTAACTGATGTGGTTTCTAAGATTCGCTCATTTGGTCTTAAAATAGAGGATGAACTCTTAGTATACTTGGTCTTGAACTCCCTGCCTCTTCAATTTAGTACATTTCAAGTTAACTATAAAACCCAAAAAGACAAATGGATGTTGAATGAACTGATTTCTTAGTGCATTCAAGAGGAGGAAAGGCTCAGTAAACAAGGCAAGGCACATAATGTCCATCTTGTAACCTTGGGACAGGGACATAATGGAAAAAAGAAAAAAAAAATAAGATTCTGATAAGCATCTTCAGGCAATCAACATCAACCTTAAGATTAATCGAGTAGAAAGCGGGCAAAGAAGAATAATTGTTTCTTCTGTAAGAAGCTGGGCCATAAGAAAAAGGACTGCATTAAGTTTAAGCAGTGGCTCATAAAGAAGGGTAATGATTCTGTCTTGGTCTGTTTTGAATCTAATCTGGCTAACGTGTCAATAGACTCTTGGTGGATAGATTCCGGTACAACTATTCACATTTGTAATTCCATGTAGGATATATTACAAAGTCGGCCACCAACTGATGTAGAGCGATCAGTCTATATGGGTAACGACATTAAGGTGGACATAGAGGCAATTGGAGTTTGTAGGCTTAGATTAAAGTCAGGTCATACATTGAATCTGGTAGATGCATTTTGTGTGCCTTCCATAAGGCGCAATTTAATTTCAATTTCTCGTTTAGACAAATTCGATTATTCATTTAAATTTGAGAATAAAGAGTTTTGTATTTACTACGATTCAAATGTTATTGGCACTGGCACTATGGTTAATAACCTATACCAATTGGACTTAAATGCCTCTCACATCTATAATGTATATTCTCTCCATAGAAATAAGTCAGGAACTAAAAGAAGAATGGATTGTGAAAATTCATCCATATTGTGGCACAGACGATTAGGCCATATCTCTCGTGAGAGATTGAAAAGGATAGTGCGGGAAGGAATTCTTCATTCTCTAGATATCTCCGACCTTAAATTCTGCATAGATTGTATAAAAGGTAAACAAACTAGGATCGGGAAGAAAGGTGCAACTAGGAGTGTAGGACTCTTAGAGGTGATACATACAGACATTTGTGGACTATTCTCTATAACATCGTGGAGTGGACAGAAATACTTTATCACCTTCATAGATGACCAGTCTCACAAGGGTACATTTATCTTATAAATGAAAGATCGGAGGCCCTGGATACTTTTAAAATCTATAAAATTGAAGTTAAAAATCAACTTAACAGAAAAATTAAAGTCGTCATATCTGACCGTGGTGGTGAGTATTATGGCAGATATGACGAATCAGGACGTAATCCAGGACCGTTCACCAAGTACTTACAAGATTGTGGCATTGTCGCCCAATATACAATACCTAAAACTCCAGAGCAGAATGGTGTATCTGAAAGGTGCAATTGCACCCTAATGGACATGGTGCATAGCATGATTAGTAATTCAACATTGCCAGAATCTCTATGGGGCGATGCAATCAAAACCGCTGTTCATATCTTTAATCAGATCCCTAGCAAAGCTGTATCAAAAACCCCTTTTTAGTTATAGAATGGGAGAAAACCAAGTCTTTGATACTTCCATGTTTGGGGTTGTCCAGCAGAGGCCAAACCCTATAACCCGCATGAAAGAAAACTCGACCCCAGAACAATAAGTTGTTTCTTCATTGGATATCCAGAAAGGTCAAAAGGTTATAGATTCTACTCTCCTTCCCACTCCATAAGGATTATAGAGACTGGAATGCTAGATTCGTTGAGGACACTGATAATAGTGGGAGCTTGAACAATAAGAATGTTGTATTCGAGGAAGAACAGACCATAATCCCTATCACAGTCATTCCTAGTAACGTGCATATACATCCTATAGTTGAACCTCTAATCACTGCAGATCACCACGATGAACCTCTTATATAACCCACTGAAGACAAAAAAATAAAATCCAATTCAAGAAAATGAGCCATTAAGAAGATCTCTAAGAAAGAGGAGGCCTGCAATTTCTGACGATTACATCACCTACTTGTAAGAGCACGAATTTGACATAGGGGTGGAAAGGGATCCTGAATCCTTTACACAAGTCAAACAAACTGTTAACTCTTCTTGATGGTTGGATGCCATAAGAGATAAATTAAAATTTATGAATGACAATAAAGTTTGGGATCTTGTAAAATTACCTAAAGAAATTAAGTCGATTGGTTGTAAATGGGTGTTTAAAACCAAACGAGACTCTAAAGGTAATATCGAAAAATATAAAGCCAGACTTATTGTCAAGGATTTTAATCAACGTGAAGGCATCGACTTTAAAGAGACATTCTCAACAGTATCCAAGAAAAACTCATTCAGAATCGTAATGGCTCTTGTGGCTCATATGGATTTGGAGCTACACCAAATAGATGTCAAAATTGCGTTTCTCAATGGAGATTTGGAAGAGAACGTATATATGATGCAACCAGAAGGTACATGTGATTTGTAAACTTAAGAAATTCATTTATGGGTTGAAACAAGCATCACGACAGTGGTACTTAAAATTTCATGAAGTGATTTCCTCATATGGCATTATAGAGAACACTACGGATGAGTGTATCTATGTTAAGATCAGTGGGAGCAAGTTTATTATATTAGTTTTGTATGTTGACGACATTCTGTTAGCTAGTAGTGACATTGGGTTATTACGCGATACCAAGAAATTTTTATCTCAAAGATTTGAGATGAAGGATCTTGGTGACGCATCTGTTGTCATTGGCATTGAGATACGCTGTGACATATCACATGGACTGCTTAGCTTGTCACAGAGGGCCTATATCAATAGAGTACTCGAAAGATACGGCATGCAAAATTGTGCTCCTAACAAATCACCCATTGTGAAGGGCGATAGATTCGGCCAATTTCAATTTCCAAAGAATGATCTAGAAAAGAATTGTATTAAAGATGTTCCATATGCGTCAGCTATAGGGAGCATTATGTATGCTCAAGTCTGTACGCGACTGGATATCGCTTTTGCCATTGAAATGTTGTGCAAGTATCTCTCCAACCCAGGGATGCAACATTGGATAACCGTAAAGAAGGTGTTATGCTACTTGAAGTGGACAAAGGACTTCGCACTCGCACATAAAAGGTCTGACCATTTGGAGTTGGTTGGATACTCAGATGCAGATTTTGCTGGCGGCCTCGACACCAAGAAGTCAACTTCTGGCTATATTTTTTATGATGGTTGGTAGGGCTGTGTCTTGGAAGAGCGTGAAACAAACAATAACGGCCTCATCCACCATGGAAGTTAAGTACGTTGCATGTCACAAAGCTACAAATCAGGCAATATGGTTACAGAGCCTCTTCTTTGGTTTGCGGGTATTGGAACATATCTTGAAACCATTGGGAATCTTTTGTGCGGTAAACTTCTCAAGCAACAACAAGCATTCATCAAGGTCGAAACATATCAACATTAAGTATCTTGTTGTGAAGGAAATAGTTCAAAATCGTCAAGTGTCTGTGGAGCTCATCGGCACTAAGCAAATGACAGCAGATCCACTCACTAAAGAGCTCTCTATCATGCTATTTCAGGACCATGTGACTTCTATGGGTGTTATTAATCCAACAAATGTATTCAATTAGTGGGAGTTTAGTTTGATCCATTATGCACAGACATTTACAGAGATCTCATTTATATGACTTTGATAATTCTGTTTATTAAATTTATTTTTACTTCTCATTAACTATGCACAACTTTAGTTTGAGTAAGTGTAATTTAAGCATGTCTTATTAGAGACATATAAATCTCCAAGACCTCTTGAAGATAGGCACATTTGATCACGTTATATGTGTAATCTTCATACCACACTTCTATATCCTTGATCTATGTCGTTAAGGGTGGTAGCATTTGTGACCGTGATTCGTCTCACTTTGCAAAGATTAAATGTTGTGATGACTACTATGATCCAATGCTGCTAATCTTGATGTATCAGATCGTAGAAGTGTTGTTTGTATTATCTAACAGATTTATTGGTTAACCATTCAGATGTTTTCTTTTAGAATGACAAAACATGTTTTGTAAAATATTTTCAAAATAAATTTTGAACATTGATCAATGTGGCCTAAGTGGGAGAATGTAAGACTTCTTAAGGAGGGCCTACATGATCAATGGCTTGGATCTACCTAAAGATGGATATATGATCGAGCATACCGGTGGAACTCACTAAAGTCGTGGTCACATTGTGAACGTGCTAGGGTGGGACGCTTCGTTACACCACATTAATGGGCATGAGTTATTTAGTGTGGAGTCTTTAATGTCGGGAATTTCGATGGGTTTTTAATAAATAAAAACAAAAAACTCCCGTATTTAGTTTATTATAAATAGTGACTAAGTCCCCAAGCCTACACATTGATCGTGGACACAAGCTTCCCTATCCCTTAGCGTCCTCTAAAGGTGTAAGGTGCGGAAGATCCAGTCCATCCATCTCATCCTATGACTTCTCAAATAGGTATGCAACTTCAAATCAGATTATATCGATTCCTACAATCGATGCATAGATCGATCCTTTATTCCGCATTTCAGATCACAATTTTAACATCTGTGTGCTCAGTCTCGAACTAGCAAGTACTTTCATATTCTAGTTCCTAAAAGTTTTTTGCATCACCATGCATACTTGGGTGCTGATGTATTCTGGTTCCAGAACTGTGTTTTAACGTAGACCTTAGGATGGGATAGTACATAGTTCCAAATCTAGAGTAATGTAATATGCCTGTTGATACTATTTTTGCATTAATGAGCTCCGTTATAGTTGTTGATGAAAATGCTCCAGTTGCACATGTTGTGATTCACAAGTGGCAGCCAAACCCACCAGATGGCCATGGCACACCTTTCCTATTTCACACAATAAACACACAAAGATTATTTGTGAAATGTCCAAACCACTTTAGAGTACCACAATTCTGTTTGCTCTTTGATGGCAAGTGAAAACTCAGATTTGTGTTCTCTGCTCTCTAGCATCACAAGTTGTTTATCGAAAACCCTCATGAATGAAAGGGCCTTGTTTCAAAGAAAACATACAAAATTGAAAGTAGTAAAGATGTGGCATGTGGCATCCCAGTTTGGAAGCACACCAATAGCATTTATCACTATTCAATGGCCAATAAGTGACACTGTAAAAAACAACACGATCTGGAAAATGCTTGTCCATGGGAGGCATGTTCACTTGCCTTTTCGAATCAAACCAGCTCAATACGGCAAGTGAGCTAAATACAGATCTTGGTCAAATTTCCCACTCAATGGCCATTTCTACCAATGGCCATAGTACTACACAATACTTCAAATGCACCCTTAAATCATGAAATAGTGGCAGTTTCTGCCATTTTGTACAAGTGTTTTGGTATCTTGATTCCCATATGAAATGGTTAAGAAGATGGACATTTTGAAATTATAGCAGAGCCCAACATTTTTGACATGAGCATTTCCATGATACCCCTAGGCAATCTGTAGCCTAGCATTGAATGCCTTTTGTACAGTTGTACAAAAGGCAACAAAGGTGTGTTATAATAGATCATCTTTGAGATCCATGAAATGCTTCCCTCTGTTATGCCAATCCAAGTTAGACTCAGCATATCCACAGCCGTACAAATTAAGCACCAAACTGAGAAGTTCCTTGTTCGCAGGAAACAATGGATGTGTGTCGTCCGGCTTGGAGGACGATAAACATTACTCCTAATAAGGTAGCTTCTGTGTTCTTTCTTAATAAGCTCATTTGCATTTATGCTTGTAAGCCATTTAGCATAATCTAAACAAATAAGAAATGCTTCTTGATTGTGACAATTCTTGGCAATGCAGGGCTTACGTTTCCATGTCTGTCTTTAGGAGAATGGTCCTTGAGAGTTGATGAATTCTGTTCTTTCTCTAGGCAAAAAGAAAACTATCAACATTTGGGCCTCTAAAGGAGAAAAAAAAGAGTATCAACTTTTAGTGTTCTCTCCATGAAAAATGGAGAAGACAGTGATGCTTGAATTTTGATCATGTGTTTTGTCTCCAATTACCTGCAGATAGGTCAGTGATGCTTGTATCTTGCTCATTGGAATGAAAGAACGGTTTTCAGTACTAAAATGTTTCTAAAATCTTCTTCTTATAGGACGATCAGGAATTACCAATAGGCATGCAACATTTTCCTTTATAAGGGTGCATGTTTTGTAAGAGGCATGTTTTGCAGCCAAATGATTTGTTTCTTAAAGCTTACTAATGTCAAAGTTGAAGGACAATTGCTATGCATGCTTTCTCACATGAGGCTGAGTGTTATCTTTGTGGCAGATGCATTCATCTGAGCGATGTTTTCTTCTTCTTATTTTTTTAATGCAGCTGAGAATTGGTCAAAACCTGACATCATATTGGAGGCATTTAAAGCAAGGTCTGTTCGGTTAGCTATGGCTTGTGCTCAAAATATAGGCAAGAAACCAAATCCAGAAGAAGGTACTTGCTTTTGTGTTCTCCAAATGCAGATAGCACCTTTATTTCACTATTTCTTCCAACAAGAAAACATGTATCTTTCTTCTTGTTTCATTTGGTTGAGATGCATGGAGACTCATGTAATGTTGATTTTTAATCTTCCATACCTGCTTTTTGGCTGTCCTTTTAAAGTTGTTGAAATGCAGAAAATTCATGTGTATCATTGAGTCCTTGCATAAAGTATTCTAATGTGTTGACAAAGGAGCCTTGAAATGGGATGGTGAGTTTTCCTCCTTTCCTTTCAATATTTTGAACCCACCTCCTAAATGGGATGAAGCCCCTATGGGAATTGAGTGATGGACAGACTATCTTGTTGGCATTTTGCAGAGCATTAAAACCATGTTATTTGAAAATGGTTATGTTAATGGTGGCATGTTACACAACACAAGGACATAACGTTTGATTTGAAAAAAACATTGCTGACTTTGACTAGCTAATATTAGTCATCATGGAGAAGGATATTATCTATTTCAGATCATTTATTTGTTGGTTTCGGTTGGCTTATGGAAGCTCAAATGTTGGATAGTTTCTGATCTTAATTTGGCAGGTTTCGAAGCTTCCACTGCATAGGATTTTTCCAAATGCTTGGTTTTCCATATGGATTGATGGAAAGCTTGAGCTTGTTGTGGATCCATGTCAAATTTTGGATAGGTGCACTTTGTGGAAAGATACATTTCTATAGGAATCGTTGTTCGTTCATTTTTTGTATATTCGCATATATACTTTGTCACGATTTGATTTGTTTTTAGAACTAATTGATGACATTGCCTTCTCAATTAGCTAGAGTTGGTAGTGTGTGTAGCCTTGTCTTCTCCATTTGATTTGGATGCATGGCTATTGCCTATTAGGCTTTGGATTCACCTGTGTACATTCAAATAATCCTGCATACATTGCACATGCGTGCTCATGGAAATGTTTACTTGGGAGCATTTTTTTTTTTTTTTTGCTTTACCCTTTTCGTGTTCTTGTGCTTTGTATGCATGCATACTGTTTTATGAATGATCAAGATAAAAATCATGTTGTACCTCTTGAGCTTTTGGTTTCACATGTTTATTGATAACTTTGTCATTACCTATAAAAGAAAATGTGGTCCATCTCTCTATTCATTGTTGTTCATTTCTTGATCTTTGAGCAGCAATAGACTTTTCTTTTTTCCAATTGAATGCAGTCTTGAATGGTTTCACTTTAACTGCTTGTTTGTGTTTGTCAATTGATAGCTGTGGAAAGGGTAAACAGATATCCATTTAGGTAATCAAATTAGTATAATTTTTAAAGTTTATGGTCCATCAGATAGCCGTCGAAAGACCATCGGTAAAGGGAGCGTCGGTTTTTCTTACTGATGGAACTTTTTAATAAAATTGCGCTTTTTAACTCTTACATTTGAATTGAAAAAAAATGATCACTAATGTTGTATTTTGTTTTATTCCGTAGAGTGTTGGTTAGTAACAGGGGGGATCTTTGTGCTGATAGTTTTTTTTTTTTTTTTTTTTGTACTGGTAGGATGGACATTTGTATGTAATGAAGGGATTTGACAATTTGTATGTACGATTGAATGGTTATTTTGATTTTGATACAAATTGAATGTTTTATCATGTGAATGAGATATTGAATACTTCATTAGGTGGCTGTGAATTGCATGTTAGCAAAGCATATTTATAGAATAAATTATTTTTGCTGATGGAATATTTTTAGCTATTACAACCTTTCCACAGAAGTTTTTGTCGTTTACCAAGGAAATATTTCGTCGGTATTTCCAAGGACGTCAGTGGTTCTGCTTCATTTTTCCAAGAAAGCATTTTCATTGGTAATGCTAACTACCTTTAGCAAGGAAATATTTCGTTGGTAGTAGTCTTTTCTGAGGAGTTTTGTCCTCAGTAATAACCTCATAATTACCACTGAATTAATGTAACAGCAAAATTTAAGACTTTTACCAACACAAGTTTCCATCGTTAAAAAGTCGACTTTTAGCTACGAATATATTAGTTTCGTTAGTAATGGTTTTTTCAAGGTCATATTGCGACGACACTGGTGACAAAAAGTTTCGTCGGTAAAGTATTTTGCCTAGGAAACTGACGCAGGGAGGACGTGGTAGGTCGATCACCGTCTCCCTAACCGACAGTTTCTCAAATCTACGAGAAGAAATAAAAGATAAAAAGAGGAAATAAATTCCAAATAATTGCTTTATTGATGATTGAATCAATAAAAACGAAATTACAATGCATATAAATAGGAAACTAACCCTAGGTAAAGTATCAGAATCCAACTTCAACTCCTAGAAAACGCAACTTACTATAAATAGTAAACTTACTATTTATAGAAGTCGTTCAATCCTACTAGAACTCTTAGTTTTCGGCCAAAAATAGAAAGTTATCAAACGGCCTCAACCACGTTGTTCTACTAAATATTCTAAGCCCTTTTCATGTTGGACACTAACTCTAAAGCCCTACAGATGCAAAGTTATGATCGAATTAAAACTTACTATAAATAGTAAAACTGAAAATAAACTAGCCTAATGACCGTCGATAAGGTCGAATCTCGCGATTCGGGCCTGGGCAACCCGGCGTAGCGAGGTTGGTTGGCTAAAGTAGCTCGAGCTACCCCAAATTGATATATTATACATCCCGTAACTCATTCCGGATTGTGAGATACGACCGATTTACGGTCATGATGGTCCGGATCACTTTCGACCCCGACCGGTCTTCTTTTGCTCCATCTGGGCCATGAAATAATCAACGACCCGTTCTACATCAGAAACACCAACTTTTACCAAGGAAATCTTTGGTAAAAGTCAAAATTGTTGTAGTGAGGCCAAACTTGTTCTTCCCATAGAATTTCAGGCCACCAACAAAGTTGATTAGTCGACCAAACTATGCCGAGTTTGTCCGACTTTTCTTTGGACTTCTTTCGATCCATTTGTGATAGAAAAGTGCTTGACCCTAATCCTTCATAGGGGTTCTTGTTCTACATCTGATGTGTAAGGGAAACAACATATTAGGTATGTCGTCGAGCTATCCGTGTAGATCAATGGTCGCTTGGTTGTAGATAAATGGAGCAA
Source organism: Liriodendron chinense (assembly GCA_003013855.2). NCBI lineage: Eukaryota > Viridiplantae > Streptophyta > Magnoliopsida > Magnoliales > Magnoliaceae > Liriodendron > Liriodendron chinense. Next base: position 2,150,006 of record ML058425.1, on the reverse strand, counting down.
TGGGAACACTCGAGGGAGCTAAAATTGGTTGAGGCCGGTATTATTATTATTTTGTACTCTACGTGAATGTCGAGTGTATGTCTGTCAACGAGTTCTTTGAGAGATGATTGTATAAATTTTATATAGCGCCTTAAGTAGGGTCCAGCAATCTGGCCTCTTCGCCTTAGGTGTGCGAGATTTTCCACATTAATCAAATGAATGCCTTAAGATTTTCCTCATTAAGCAACGTGGCCTCTTCCTCAAGAAAATAAAAAAAACAAAAAAAAAAACATTATTGCCAAATGTATGAAAAGCTCAGACCTCACAAGAGTGTTGCATATGAGCACATGTGCTAGCTAGTGTGGAATTAGCTAACAGGACTAACCCATAACCATTGCATTGTTCACTTCTCTCCACACTAATCTATTACAAAGAAAAGAAAGATAGGATAAAAATCACATTATCTATCAAATTATACTAATCACACAAAGGTTACAAACATTGAAAGTTGCACAAATCAACGGCCACCAGAGAGAATTGATGCTTGGACTGAAGAAAGATATGGTGGGACATGATCATTAGAACTTTCATTTTTGCTCAGTGCGAAAGTGCTAACAATGAAATCATCCAGTAACAGTTCAGGAAAAGGTGCGTCACGGTCCAAATATTGCATGACTCGTCCCATGCTGGGCCTAGCCACCGAATGAGGGTGCGAACAAAGCAAGCCAAGCTTCATGACTAACTCCATTTCAACCGTAGCATAACCACTTTCCAATTTCGGATCTGCAGCATCCAAGATCGCCCCTCTCCTCCAACATTCCAACACCCAATCCACCAAGATCAACTCCTCTGCCGAAGCATGGTGGTCTATCGGCCTCCTCCCGCAAGCGACCTCAAGCACGAAGACTCCAAAAGCAAACACATCAGTGCTTGTGGTGGCCTTACCGGTTTTAGTGAGTTCTGGTGCAAGATAGCCGAGGGTCCCAGCAACATGAGTAGTTTGAGGAATGGAATTGTGACCGTACAATCTCGCTAGGCCGAAGTCTCCGAGTCGTCCATTCATTTCTCCATCTAATAAGACATTGCTAGCCTTGATATCTCGATGAATAACGACTTGCTCCCAATCTTCGTGCAAATAGAGAAGCCCCGAAGCAACTCCTTTGATGATTTCAAACCTATGGCTCCAGTCAAGGGTCATTTTGGGCTGATCAAAGAGGAATTTATCGAGACTACCATTGTGCATGAGATCGTAAACCAATAGGAGCTCCTGCTTGCGGCGGCAATAGCCAAGGAGTTGCACCAAATTCCGGTGCTTAAGCTTGCCAAGGCTCACGATCTCTGCTACAAACTCCCTCATCCCTTGTCGCGATTCATGGGAGACTCTTTTCACTGCAACTTCAATTTTGGATATTGGCAAGACGCCTCGATATACCTTACCGAAACCTCCAGTCCCAAGAAGCTCTTTATCTGCAAAACCCCTTGTGGCAATGGTTAGATCTTTGTACGAGAACCGGTGGGGTCCATAATCAAGCTCCCAATCTTCAAGCACTTCCGTGGATTTCATCTTCCTTCTAATGATAATGACAATACCTAAGATGGTCGTCAATACAAAACCTGCTACAGTGAAGGGCAATACAATGATCAGAAGCTTTGATTTCTTTCTAGATGTTTCTCTCCAAGGAAGAGAAGCAAGGCGCGAAATATCAATAGCTGGAGCTTTTCCGTTCATCTGAAAGCTCCATCCAAGAACATAATGAGAGGCAACAAGCCTACCCGTAGATGAAGAAAAACCCACGTACATGGACTCCAAGATGATAGGCGAAAGATCGATGGACAAAGATAGAAGCGGGCGGTTGGGTTTTGGTACACTGATTGGATATAACGTTATATTCAATTGTTTTTCTATGCTGTTATACTCCACCCAAACTTGCATTGGCTCACCGCTTGTAAGACTCAAGTTTTTGAATCCGCCATTTCCGTCGGAAAAATAACCAGCCGTAGAGGATCGAACAGACGTTAACCCATTGATATCAATTCCAACATGATTAGCGTCAATATCCTGGAACTCTGTGTTCTGGAAGGAGTCAAGTTCGACCGCGACGACATGATTGGATGGATCCCCGTTGTTGGTAACATTGAAGAGGCCCAGATATTGGGCAGGAAATGCAGGGAGATTGTTGGAAGGGGAGATGACGAACGCCATTCCATTTCCAGCCAACATACCGTGGTCAGGGACGATTGCGAAGATGAAAGTGGTAGAAAAAGAGAAAGCGTTACCATTTGAAGAGTTCTTGAAGCTTTGGGGAACAGAGAAGAAGGCATAGCCAAGGTCAAAATTTGTGCCGCCGGTCAGCCTAAGAAAGCCTGTAGGTGTGATCGATGCTCCACCACTCAAGTTGTAGTATCCATTGAAGTTGAAATTGCCGACCTGGGACGACGCAACATCGAGGAGGAGAAACAGAGCGATAGCCTTCAAAATCATGACTGAAATCTAACTAAAGCCTCAAACTAGACAGACTAAGAAGGCAACCACAGTAATGGGCTGATGACTTTCTTTCCTAAACATGTTGCATTCCGTAAATAATGAGGAGTTCCATTGGGACCTCTATTGATCAGAACCGTTCACGTTCTGAATGGAATGGATGACTCCAACATGGCGGCTCACATTGAACTCAAAAAATTCAAAGGCGAGAGTCATTATTGAACCATGGTTCATTTATGGTAGCAAAGGGAAGGTGGACGGTCCCAATCACTTGATGCACCTCACCTCACCACAGAAAGCAATTGGGATTGAACTACTACAGTTAGAACCTTCGTAGGTCCACTGTGAGGTTTATTTGCCATCTAACATCTCTATAAGGCCACATAGACCTAAACGAAGGGAAAACACAAAGTTCAGCGTGATGAGAGCCTTATGTGACCTTAAGAAGTTTTCAACGGTAGGCATCCAGTTCCCACTATTTCCTGTAGCGTTGCCAACTTGAGTTTGTATCTGCCTCCTTTTCTATCTCATGCCCTAAAATGGTATGATCAAATTGTAGCGTTGCCAACTTGAGTTTGTATCTGCCTCCTTTTCTATCTCATGCCCTAAAATGGTATGATCAAATTGATGGATACTGTGGAACCGATAAATACATTATGATGTACCCATGGAAGTTCCACATGTCAACATTTTGGGGTTTCTTCTATCCAGCAGAGACGAATTTCTTGAAGTGTGAAATTTTCATGGGCCAATGGTAATTTATTTCTTAAATCCATACAGTCTTTTTTTTTTTTTTTTTCTCCGGATCATTTGAGGATATGCGCCCAAAAACAAGGCAGATTCAGGAAGCAACTCCGGCCATGTCGTGTGACAACACCAAAATGTATGTGTTTTACCCACTTTGTTAATCCATTTGGCCCCACTCATTCTAGGTCGGGCATGAGTCCAAACATAAGGCAGATTCAAAGTTCAAGTGGACCACATCGTAGAAAACAACAGAGGTTGAAAACCCACCGTTAAAAACTTCTAGGGGGTTCACAAGTTTTGGATAATCAAGATGACATTTGTCCAGGTTTGAGCATGGACATGCCGTCTGGCAAATAATAGATATCAAACCTAAGGCATAATTATCTTTACCATTTCCTATGGTGTTATCCACTTGAGCTTTGGATCTGGTGGGCCCCACAGAGCTTAGGGCTCCCGCAGCCGCCGGGTTCTGCAGGCAATTGGAGCCCGTGATTGTCATGTACGCCGTACAGTACACTTTAGGGCCACCAATCGGATTCGGATGGATATAGAGAATGTTACTTTTCTAACAACGGTCCATCCTCGGTAAGGTCGATATGGTCGACAATCATCATCCACCATCCGACTGGCACACGCATGGTGGATGGTCCTCATCCACCATCTAACTGGCACACACATGGATGGAAAAGGAGCGTGATAAAATAGCTAGGGACGTATGCATCACAAAATAGCCCCAGAGGCGAGAAAGGTCAGTGGAGGCAACAAGCAAGTGTGGAAAGAATATGGATCCTCTTCTTTTAGCGAGATGGACCAATCACAGAGGCAGCAGGGGTTCTTGCCCAATAAAAGCAGAGGATCCGGATTAATGTGAAAATTATAAGAGCCGAAAAGGACCCTCGTGGTTGTGGAGCAAAGGCAATTTATTGACTTGATGGCTTCTTCGAATCTTCATGGGGAAATTGTAGCCGTGGAAATTGTAGCCGTCTTTTTTGAACGACAATGAATCTTTTCCCGGTACTGTATAATCTTTTTCTGCAGCATGGCCCTTGTGCACAGGATATCATTACCGTTTCAAGGGCTCTTTCAACTAATATGCCGAACACAATCCCCACGTGGCATAGTTTCGTGTCCCTACCATGATGTATGTTTAATATCCACACCGTCCATCCATCTTCATGGAAAGAGAAAAAAGGAGGTACATCCAGAGCCAAAATTAACCACTCGTGCCCTTGAAAACTTCCTACGGTCCATAGAAGTGTTGGATGAAGCTGATATCTATGTGGCGTGTTGACCGGGTTAGATGACAAATAAACATCCTAGCACGCCATATGAAGGTTTCAACCCTCTGGGCATCATTGATATTGAGTCAGGCCTTGGATGCTCAATGATTCCCATTATGTGGCCCACTAATTTATGAGTGGAACAACCTGATTTTTTTTCCAGGTGATCTTCATATAGGACATGCCATTTCTATGGTACTGATGTCTTGCCAAGTGGCATGTTAGCGGTCCTTTAATAGGCGAGCCACAACTATATATATGTTGAATCGGGCGATGGGCTGTCCAATGATTCCCATTATGTGTCCCACTTAATGAGTAGAACAGCGTGATTTTTGTTTCAAGTGATCTTCGACATGGCAATTCTATGGTACTGAGCTGTTAGCGGGCCTTTAATAGGTGAGCCACAACTGTATGCTGAATCAGGCCGGTGATTGTCTGATGATTCCCATTATGTGTAGCCCACTTAATGAGTGGAACAGCCTGATTTTTGTTCCTGGTGATCTTCACAGGGCATGCCATTTCTATAGTAGTGATGTCTTGCCAAGTGGCATGTTAGCGGAAAAGATAGCATGCATGCTGCCAAACTGTGGTAGGGCCTGTCATAATTTCCATGGTACGTATTGATATCGTGCATAAGTTGCATGAAGGTACAAGTGGAGATGAATGGTACCAATGCAATAGGAAAAAAGGATTTTGACCGTACGGGCCCCCTTTATGGTGAAATTATCTGTTTGTTTCTGGCTAAAACTATTTCTCTGACTGGGCCCTGACACTTTTTAAACTTTGTTGTAGATGTAAATGCCCTTATTTTGGATCCTACACTGGTATGAAATTTGAGTAAAGAAGAAGCCATATATGTAGCCTCCAATCTCGAGGCAATGATGTGGATGTGAGTTGTCATTGGATATACTTTAAAGTAGATTCAATACGTTCATTTTCTTTGTAGCCCCTTGTTTATATGGGAATGTGGTAACATGACGTTGACTTGATCTGTAACGACCCTAAAATTTCGGTAGGAAAAATTTTCTTTTAGGAGCAAAAATGGGTTTAGCTAAATAAATTTAAGATGATAAAGAAAAGAAAAGCATGGACTGATTAGTTAAAGCCCTCTTAAGCGAGAGGGAAGACCAGGTATCGAGTCCTATCACTAACAAGAATTTAATTTTCTTTTTTTGCTTTAAATACGAATTTTGAAATTCAAAATTAATCTTATCTTATCTCAACCAACCCATCTTATCCGCAACAAATTTCCAACAAACGTCTCTTTAAAAAGAGAAAGAACGAGATGGTTTTCATCCATCGTAAAAGAAAGGAAAAAAAGGAGAGAAGGAAGGAGGAATAGAGGGATCTTGCGGCTAGATCAAGTAGGTGTTCTTTTTATTTTATTTAAGTAGGCCAGATCCAGCCAATGAACGGGTCGGATCGTCCGTCCGTTCATTGTACTGATCTAGGGACCTTATCTTTATCTTAACCCTTGAATATGTGATCACGATTGATGGGGACCATTTGGGTGGGCCAGGAATCGATCTGGATGGGTCATAATGACCATATGGCCAAAATGTACATGGGCCTCAAAATTCAGATCGAATGGACCTTCAGATGGGCCACATCAATTGAATGAATGATAGCCTTTAAAATTTATTTTGTTATTGTTTTATTTAATTAGTAAATTAATTCTGATAAATTATATTATTCCAAAACATTATTGGGCCACAATGAGGTGGCCGACCCAATGGTCGGACCAGATCTCTCGTAGACCCCACATACACTTTTTAATAGTAATAATAATAAAAGAAAAAAAAAGAAAAGAAAAAAAAAAGAAAAAGGAAAAAGTGGCTGGACGTCCAGCGTCTCTGACGCTGGAACGTCCAGCGTTGGACTTCAAACAAGGGTGACGTGGGGGCCCCACTCATGGGACCCACCTTGATGTATTTTGTACATCCACTCCGCCCATTTAATTCTCTATTTCATTTTAGGATGGGGCTTCGAATTTGGACCCAAACTGAGGTCCGAATGGGCCACACCATCTGAAACAAACTAATGGTGAAAACTTATAAAATAAAAATGAAATTTAAAAAGGTAGAAATTCTGGGCGTGGACAGCGGTCCACTCATGGACCCCACTGAGATGAAATCAGTAGATCCAAGCCGACCATATGTTTTAGTATAATGTTTTACAGCTTGGGTCCAAAAATCAGATAAATCCGAATCTCAGGTGGCCCACACCACTTAAAATATTAATGATAACAACACACATGGTTGAGGCAGTCCGATTTTGGATTGCTGTCCACTTTTGGGACCCATTTGATGACATTTTAAGAAATTTAATCCGTCTAATATCTTAATAAATAAGTTTTCTAGTTAAGGACCAAAAATGGCCCGTACAGGATATTCCAGTGGGCCATACCAAGATAAACAGTGGGGACAACACCTGTCCACTGGTTAGGAGCTTGTGGGCCCCACTGTGTAGTTTTTGAAAAATTTGATCCACCCAATCTCTGGAGTAATGAATTATTAGTCTTGTGACCAAAAATCAACCCAATCAGAGTTCCAGGTGGGCCATGCCAAGTGAAATAGTGGGGAGGCATGGTATGGATTATCATAAATGGACCATTTTAGGATATCCTACGACAAAATTCTTGCAAAATATAATCAATCATATTTGGTAGTGTACCATTGGGGAACTTGTGACCAAGTATAGGATGACCCACCAGTCAAGTGGGCCGTACCATCAGAAAAATAGAAAAAGGGGCCATTCCTTTTGGAAACGTGGGTCACAATAATCAAATCTGGACCGTCCATTAAGGAACCAAAACTCAATAAAGTATAATCCAAATTGAAAATAAGTATATTAAGGTTAGATTGGTGGTTTATAAATATAAATTACATTTATTGTAGATTTAGGACCGATTCTACTCAGGACGTGACACAATTAACAAAGTAATCGCCACTATCAACAGGTGAGTACATCCCAACACGTTTCCTAGTCATTTTAATTAAGTAAGTTGTGTGATGGATGCAATATGTGATATTGATTAATTTGTGCTTGTTTAAATATTATTTAAATAATTTCTATTTATAAATGTCATGAAAGATTGCCTATCAAAATGAGAGATGAAATGTACGGACGTGAATTATTGTATGGCTGTAAATTATTGCATGCATTATGAATTATTGTGCCTGGAGTTCGACTCTGGAAGACCGGTAGGTACTTAAGTACCCGGTTACTCAGGAACCATCCTTGAAGCCCACTAATATGTGGAAGTCCGCCCTACAAGGAAGGGGGAGCCGATTGATGGGATCTAATCGAAGCAAGTGGAAGACTGAATATATGCCCACTTGATGCATCATTTCATTCATTATTGCATTAATTATATGTTACCTATATTTGAGAGCATGTGTTTATCCTGTTTAATTGAAATGCATGTGAACCGTATTGGGTTACTCACTGGGCTTTCCAGCTGACGTTGTGGATTAAAAATATACAGATGATGTGGACGTTAAACCTTCAGAGAATGCCCCTGATAATGAGATGGGACCACTAGAGGAACCCCAAGACTATTGGCCTAATTTAACCGAGGAAGAAGTGGCGGCCCTGAACCAAGACGTTTAGACTAGTTTCTTTTATTTTATTATTTTCAATAATTAGTAGACATTTAATAAAGTCCCAAATGGGTGGACTTAGTTTATAGTTGAATACTTCATGAATAAATGATAACTTAGTATTTCATCATTTTATGCCTCTTAAAGTTGTTTAACGTTATAAATGCACTTAGTGCACCGGTTATACCCCGTAAACTGGGCCGGAGGGTGCACACTCTGAGTCCGGATTTCGGGGCGTGACATGATCTATGTGTAGCCCACAATACCTGAAAAACAGTAACGGTGATCGTTCCATACTAAATGTTTTCATGTATTGTAGTCCATATGAGTGGCGGATGTTGATCTTTTTTCTATCCATGGCTTAAAATGAAATCCCAAGGATAATGGATGGATTGGATTCCACTCAAAAGTGATGGTGGGCCTCACAAACGGTGTTGATAGCTATCCCGACCCTTACTACATGACAATCACGACCCTTTGTGGATGACTATCGCGACCCTGAATTGTATTGTGTTTAGACTGTCTATCCTAACCCTTACTACATGACAATCACGACCCTTTGTGAATGGCTATCACGATCCCAACCCTTACTACATGATAATCACGACCCTAAACTGTATTGTGTTTGGACTATCAATTTTGACCATTACTACATGACAATCACAACCCTTTGTGGATAGCTATCACGACCCTAAACTGTATTGTGTTTAGACTGTCTATTCTGATCCTTACTACATGACAATTACTACCCTTTGTGGATGACTATCACGACCCTGAACTGTATTGTGTTTGGACTGTCTATCTCGAACCTTACTACATGACAATCACGACCCTTTGTAGATGGATATCACGACCTTGAATGGTATTGTATTTGGACTGTCTATATATCCCGACCCTTACTACTTAACAACCATAACCCTTTGTGGATGGCTATCACAACCTTAAACTATAAAAGAGATACGAGTGTTATTATGTTTAGATTGTTTATCCCGACCCTTTATGTAGAGGTGGGCATAAACCAAGCTAGCTCGAAAGCTCGCCTCGGATTGGTTTGAAAAAGCTCGGCTTGGATTGGTTCGAATGGAAGTTCAAACCAAACCAAGCCTCCGAGTCAAGCTCGGTTGAAAAAACAAACCAAACTCAAACTAGGGTAGTTCCGGCTCGGCTCGGCTCGAAGCTCGATTTGATTCAGCTCGGTTTGATTCGGCTCGTAGATTATAAGCACACTGTTTCCTGTGGTGTGATCCACTTGAGCTTTGGATATGATTCCATTTTGGGATCATGTCCTAAAATGATATGTAAAACAGATGGATGACATGGATAATACATAATACATAATACATAATACATATACATGATGACATGGATAATACATCATACATATACATGAATGCACACTGTTTCCTTGCACTTGTAAAATTATGCTTGGGTACTTTTGTTTGGAAAATACTCTTACATGTCTATTTTGAAGGTGCACTCTTTTGGAGGATGTTAAACATCATATAGTAAGATATGTTTGTACTTTTTTTTCTAACCTTTTAAATTCTTTTCTATTTAAGTGAATAAGGAAAAAAAGAGCCACCGTCTATTTGAACTCGGCCTGGCCCGGTTCGAAATTTTCAACCAAGCCGATCCCGGCTCGAACCAGATTTTTCTGGAGCAAACCAAACTCGGGCCGCATGGGTCAGCCCGAAACCCAAACCAAACCGATCCACAAACTGCAGTGGTCCAGAAATAAACCAAACCAAACTAGGGCTAACTCGGCTTGGCCCAGATCGTTGCCCACCTCTACCTTTATGTATGTCAACCACAACTCTTTGTGTATGTCAATCCCGATCCTTAGTTTATGACACCCATGATCCTTGGTGCATGCCAGTCTCAACACCGTACCACATCTTGACATCTTCAAAACCACAATCTCAATCATCCACAGACACACATCAACACAAATCTAGAAGAAAACATCATTACAACCATTTACAGACTCAAATCAATACAAATCTGGAGAAGAAAAACATCTACTAACATGGAGGCACGTCTTTTTTATTTTGGTGATATAAGAAGAAGATTGGAGTCGGAGAAGATTAAGCCAGAGAAAACCAAGCCAAAGGAAGTAATAGTGCGTCCAGGAGGTGGTGGTGCGTCCCGAAGAAGAAAGAGAAGGAAATGGAGTTTTCTTTAGATCCAACCCTATCTTCAGCTTTTTATTTGATCCAACCCGTTCATTCTCTCCGAAATTTGGAGGAATGTAACTATCCAGATGATGACTGAAAGATTCTGATCAAGTTATCCACAACATAATAAAGAAGAACATATTGTTTTAGAAACGTTTATCCTTTTCCATCATTGTGGGTGACCAATAACTTGAAAATCATTAATCCAACATTAATTTGACATAAACCCGGGCCACAAACATTATGAATGGATTGGATCTACCATTAGATGGTCCACTAAATCAAATGGATATAAAAATCGGATTGGAAAAGGTAACAGCCAAAACTTCTGATGAATTTTTTTTTTTTTTTTGTCCATCTAGGGACGAACTATAATTGTACATGCTACATTCTGTGGGGCACACAATGATGTTTATATGTCATCCAACCCATTCACAGTAACAAAGATACATGGGTAAAAGAAAAAAGCAAATATTATATTTATCCACTTCGGGGCCACTAATAACTTTTCAATGGTCAAAGATAAATCACCTTGTATCTTGTATTGTGATCCACTTCTTTGGCCCAATTTTTGCCAATATGTATTAAATTAGCTCTTTAAATAAAATGAAGGTGTGAATAAATATCATGCCTCAAAATGGGCCCCACTTTAACTTTCTTACTATCTAGCTCAATTCACCTTCCACATATTAATAACTGTCAGGCGTAGGGCTCAATACATAAGGGTATTTTCGTCCACAGCAAAGTTTAAAAAGTGTTAGGGGGCCAGTCAGGGGAAATAGTTTCAACCAGAAAGAAGTGGAAAATTTCACCGTACAAGGGGGCTCGTACGGTCAAAATCCCTAGGAAAAATTAAGTCGAACACAAGAATATTACAGGGACACTGCATGGGTAGTGAGATGATGTGGTGAGATTTGATTGGTGGGGTTAGCTTATTAGGGATGAGTCCTGAATTAGGTACTCACCTAAAAACCTTAAAAAAGGCTTAGGTCCATCTTTGATGGTAGTGTTGAGGCCCAAAAAGACCAAGTGTAGATTGATGCGCTTGCACAATAAGAAGGAAATTTTGAAGGAGAAAAGAAAGGAAATCGGGGACTAAGTCCTCCCGCATAGGAATAAGTTGGCTGGCGTGACTGCCCCAAACCCTTTGCATATATAGTTGCGCAAACAACCGGCACAACGCCCTTTCGGCCGCACAGGCACTCGGCGCAGCGCCCAAACAGTCGCGTCGTAGCCCAGGCTGACGCGCAAACTACCACGCTGCCCGCCAAAAGTGACGCACAAAGTCCACCATGTGGCGTCCTGCCATTCACTAACTCCACTGCCTTTCTCGGCTATAAATACCTCACTCGGCCATTCAGAAGGGATTCAAACTTTCAGTCTCTGATCACTAGGAAATAGAGAGAGCTTAAGGATTTCGCCGGAATCCCAACTCCGTCGCCGAAATCCTGATTTTCATCACCCAAATTCCAATTCTGTCATCGAAATTCCAAGTCTGACATCGCAATCCCAATCCCGTCTTCAAAATCATCAGAATCCTCATTTCCATCGTTAAAATTCTTCATTCTGGCCACTGGTAGATGAGAAACACATCCGGCATAGTAATATCACTACGGTGAGGCCCCGGGCGCATCAATGCCACTCTTATCAAAGAAAGAAACAAAGAGGAAGGAAATAAAATGGGACTAAGTCCCCTAGCTCGGCTACCTGGCCAACCGGTGTAGCAACCAGCGAGCCTCGCTTTGCGGTGTAAGCAGACCGATGCAGTGGCTCTGCTATCGGGTCTGGTAGCTGCCAACTAGTGCGCCCAGCACACACAGAGTAAATCGGGGTACAAACAGGTAAAAAATCCAACCTCAACCTGACTTGATGTTGACTTGACCCGACTCAATCCCTGTGGCCGGGTCAGACACAGTCCAGGTTAGTCCAGAGCAGACCCGGACTTCGATCGGGTCAGGCTTGCTAGACTCGATATCGAATCGGGTCGAGTTCAGTCCAGGTCTATTTAAAAACTGAGTCGGGTCGGGTCGGGTCAGTCCTAACTCGGTTAACTCGGTCCAACTCGACTAAATGCCCTGCTCTAGTCTTAGTGGAGGTGAAACGAGCTCAACGAGGGTTTGCATGCATCTGTGCAAATTAATAAGAATGGGACAATAACGAGTCCATTATCATAGATTTCTCATTTTCATGTGGAATTTTGGGACGTGAGTGTTTTGTTGGTCCTGCCATCGAAAGTGTTGTGCATATCTTGCCGTTCACATCAAAATCAATCATTGACATGGAAATACCCCCACTTCGGAGGCCAGGTAGCCAGCTCATTTCACCTCTAGGATACTTATATCTTGTATAGCTTAATGTTGAAAGAAAGAGTTTGTTAGGTTAAACCCCCAACTTCTCTATTTATTTATATTAAAACTCAATGAAATACAACCTTTGATTTTAAGGACTACAATATAAATGGAAACTGACTATAAAGGAAAGATCAAGACGGTCCACTAGATCAGGGCAGATCATGTCTTCGACGGATGTGGACCGGATGTTTATACTTCTCCTTTAACACTCCCCCTCAAGCTTGGGCTAAGCTTGAGGGGATCTTTAGCTAGTGCTTTAGTAAACGCATCAGCGAGTTGGTCAGATGTGCAAAAATAAGGAGTAACAATTTCCTGAGACTTGATTTTTTCTCGAATGAAGTGGCAGTCGACCTTGATGTGCTTTGTGCGCTCATGGAACACCGGATTACTTGAAATATGAATGACAGCTTAGTTATCACACATCATTGTCATTGGAGTAGGAGGGGGGAAACCAAGCTCAGTTAAATTTTTTTTAAGCCAAAGTAATTCGCATGTGGTATGTGCCATAGCACGATATTTGGCTTCAGCACTGGAATGAGCCACCACTGTTTGCTTTTTGCTTTTCCATGTGACAAGATTTCCTCTAACAAAAGAACAATAGCTGGTTGTAGATCTTCGGTCATCTTTCGAACGGGCTCAATCAGCATCAGAAAAGGCAAAAATATGTAGGTGGCCATGATTAGAATAAAGAAGACCTTTGCTAGGAGAGCCTTTGAGATAACGAAGAATCCAAAATGCAGCATCCAAATGTGAAACTCGACATGAGTGCATAAACTGACTGAGGACACTCACTACATGAGAAATATCAGACCGAGTGATTGCGAGATAAATAAGTCGCCCGATTAGTCGTTGATAAGGTCCAGGGTCAGAAAGGGCCTCACTATCATGTGAGGTAAGCTGATGGGTAACCTCTAGTGGGGTGTCAAGAGGCTTACACCCAAGCATACCGATCTCAGTAAGTAAGTCCGGCGCATATTTTCGCTGACATAAGGAAATCCCATGTCGAGAACGAGCGATTTCAATGCCCAAAAAATAACGCAAAAACCCCAAGTCTTTCACCTCAAAAGCACGGGAAAGGTGAGATTTGATGTTGAAAATTGCACTAGCATCGTCACCCATAACAATAATATCATCAACATAAACAGAGACAATTGTAATCCCACTGTCTGTGCATTGTAAAAAAATTGAATGGTCAGAGCTACACTGTTGAAAATTGGCATGTTTCATGGCATGTGTAAATTTGTTAAACCATGCCCGTGGGGACTGTTTGAGACCATAGATCGATTTGTGAAGGCGGCACTCTTTCTTTTCCTCCCCCTGACGATGGAAACCAGGCGGAAGGCTCATATAAACTTCCTCGTGGAGGTCACCATGTAAGAATACATTTTTGACATCAAGTTGATGAAGAGGCCAGCCCAAATTTGCAGCGAAAGATAAAAGAACATGAATGGAGTTCATCTTTGCTACTGGAGCAAAAGTTTCAGTATAATCGATGCCATAAGTCTGGGTAAATCCTTTTGTAATAAGGCGAGCTTTGTATCAATCAATTGAACCATCAAGTTTATATTTAAGAGTATAAACCCATTTACATCCCACAGGGTGCTTGCCCTCAGGAAGAGTAACGAGGTCCCACGTATGATTCTTTTCTGATACATTCATTTCTTCCATCATGGCATGTTTCCAGTTCAGTTGAGATGAGGCAACATCCACCCTAGTGGGAATGGAGGTAGAGTTGACACTGGCAATAAAAGACCTATATGTTGAGGAAAGAGAATCATAGGAAACAAAGTGTTGTATAGGAGGAGAGGTGGAAAATGAGATACCATTATTGCTTGTAAATGTAGATCCCATAGCATCTGATGATGGTGATGGTAGTGAAGATGTATTCCGCATAGAGGTAGGCGCAGAGGCATGAGAACACAAATAATCCTGCAGATAAGAGGGTTTTCTAATGGGTCGAGCAGAATGGCCTGAAACGGATGGAGGAGGAGGCGGTGGTGGTGGTGGTGGTGGAGAGGTAGTTGGGACAGGAAGAGGAAGATCACAGATGGGGGACGGGGAATCTAAGAAAGGTGCAAGTGTGACAGAAGAAGAAGAACTTGAGGACTTCGGAGAAGAAAATTTGAGGGACTCAAAAAATGTGGCATCAAGGGTGACATAGCGTCTGCCAGTGCTAGGATTGACAAATTTATAACCCTTTTGGGTAGGAGAGTAGCCAACAAACATGCATGGAATGGATCGATGAGACAATTTTGTGCGGGAGGGAGAGAAGTCATGCACATAAGCAGTGCATCCAAAGACACGAAGAGGAATAGTAGTAACATGATGTACCTTTTTGAAAAGAGAAATTAGAGTCTGAAAATTGAGAGCAAAATGTGGCAATCGATTTGCCAGGTAGCATCTCCCCAATATTGTTTGAGAACATTCATCTAAGTAAGAAGACACCGAATAATATTGAGAACTTGTTGATTTTTTCGCTCGGCTGCCCCATTTTGCTGAGGTGTTGAGGCCCAGGTAGTAGTGGATTCAATGCCATTTTGGCGAAGATAATGGAAAAAAGAAGATGAGAGGTATTCACCACCATTATCACAATGTAACATTTTGATTTTGGCACTAAATTGATTGACCAACCAAGTATGAAAGTATTTAAAAATATCAAACACTTCGTTTTTATGTTTTAGGAGATAAATCCACGTCATCTTGGTGGTAGCATCCATAAATGAAACAAAGTAATGAAAGCCTAAAGAAGAGGGAATCGGGGAGGGCCCCCACACATCAGACTGAATATAAGAAAACATGGGAACCAATTCTTTATTTAAAACCAGAGGGAAAGAGACACGTCTTTGATTGGATAAAGCACATGTACTACACTAAAAAGTTGTATTGTTTTGCTTGGAGCATAAAGAGGGAAATAAACTACATAAAACTGAAAAAGAAGGATGGCCATAACGGCAGTGTCATCGATAAATATCCTCATGATCAATGAAAATCTGATGAGCAGAAGCCTGGAGGTGCACACCTGCATCAAAACGTTAGAGACCACCGTCTTCACGACCACCACCAATCATCTTCTGCGTTCAGAGATCCTGAAATAAACAATGAGAAGGAAGAAAGATGGCAGCACAGTTAAGTTGTTTGGTTAAGGTGGCTATAGAAAGTAAGTTTGAAGCAAGCCCAGGAATAAGAAGAGTTTTGTCAAGGGTGACATTAGAGGAAAGAGGAATGGAACCCATCCCAATGATGGGGGTAAGATTTCCATCTGCTAGTTTGACAGACCCTAAGGAAGAACTGGAGGTAAAGTTGGAAAAAAGATGAGACATACCAGTCATATTGTCAGTGGCCCCGGTATCAATGACCCAGGGCTGAGATGAAGAAACGGTGGTAGATGTACCTTGTACAGATGTTCGCTCGCCTCAAGTGCAAGGCTGCAATGTAGTAATAAATCTCGGTAAGACTGAGGTCGATCCATAGGGAATTAGGAAACAACTTCTATACTGTTCCAGCAACTAGGATTACAATATTTTAAAAGAATCAATTGAGAGAATTATGTTAAAACAGTAACTTAAGAAAAATAGCAATTAAGGAACTAAGGCTTTCAAGGATCCACTTGTAACAATCCCATGCCAATCCAATCAATCCAAGCATAACACACAACTAGATTTGAAGTTCTATCTCTCAGCCGGTTGAAAGATAAAGCATTAAACACATTCAATCCCACTCAAGTTGAACTTCCAAGTTCTAGTCCCATTCAACCACATAGAATTCGAAATTATAGCCTTCAGAGTAACAGCCATGCCTATGGACTATGGCATGCTCAAAGGTTACCATAATTCGAATCTAATCAAGCAAAACAAGATAATCTCAGAAAATTGCAAAGAATCTATGTTCGAAGCACATGAACTCTTATAAAACTTCTAAAAATATCAACTTTATAAGAACTAGAACATTCAAATTCGAACTTGAAATGAAGCTACTTGAATCAAACTGAATTAAACATGAAATTACCTACAAGCTTCACCTCTCAGCCTTAGCTGAGAGATTCTAGCCAACCATTGTCATACTACACTATAACTCAATGAAAAAGACATAAAAAGCATAAAAACCCGGAGTTGGGAGGGTTGCAAACGCTCCACAACAGCTTCCTTCACTCACCACGAAGTTCCTCAGCTTCTATTATGCCCAAGGAAGAGACCCTAAGTGTCCTTTTATAGTGGGGAAGCTCTATTGCATCGGAATCTTCCAGAATTTGCGTAACCTTACGCACTGCGCAGAAATTCTCGGAACTGGAATTAGAAACACTGTTTTACGCATGGCCGACCGGTCGGACTGGGCTGGCCGACTAGTCTTGACCGGGACCGGTCGGACCAAACTGGTCCTTGATCCAGTGATCTTCCAGAGTGGGCAGTGGGATGGCCGACCTATCTTGACCGGTCTGGCTCCCTTGGCCGACCGGTCATGACCGGTCGGACCCTTGGTTTCCAACTTTTCTTTCTTTCTTTCCTCTTCTCTTTCTTTTACTTGCTTTCTTCTTTCTTTGGTCCTCCTTCAATCTTCATCCAATGGCTCTAAATGGATCCTTTTGCTCACAATTGGGCGAAGTCGCTCTCATTCCAACAATTACAAAACAAGCATTAGATGGGCCTTTTAAACATGCAAATCATGCATATAATGTGATGTAATGGGTTATATCATGTATAATTTGGAGGTTCAACACAGCCAGACTGGAAATAGCCGAAGATGTAAAAACAGATATGACAGCTTTTTGAGCCGTGAGGCATTCATATTCTTCTTAGGGAACCTGGACCATGATGGGAGAGGGGTCAGAAGGGGCTTCTTCATATTCAGTAGCAGATAAATAGGCGCCACGTCCAGTAATCGAGCGACCATGCCCACGAGAAGGACCCCCACGCATGGGAGGTCGACCATGAAGTATCCAGCAAGTATCAACCATATGGTTTGTGTGCTTGCAATGAGTGCAAAAAAGGTGATGTCGGACATGGCCTCGAGTGCCACAACCACGGCCACGATCAGAAAAAAATGAAGAAGAGGTATCAGCCTGTATGGCAGACTGAGGGTGGGAGACAGCGGAAATCATGACCTGTTTTCGTTTTTCTTCTCAAGCTAGTGTGGTGTAGACCTGGTTTAAGGTCATAATCTCAGCATCATGAATAATCTGCTGTCGAAGTCCATCATACTCGTCTTTAAGGCCATCTAAAAATTTAAAAATACGTCGACGCTCTTGACGTTTCTTGATTAGAACCACATCCTTAGTATGTTATAGGCAAAATGATGGAGATAAGATTTCACGCGGAAATGCCCATAACGTCTATTCGACTCTCGAGATTATATGATCGAGAGTCGAATGTTGGATAGGTACGAGACGTCCATTCGACTCTCGAGATTGGCTGATCGAGAGTCGAATGTTTGATAGGTGCGGGACGTCCATTCGACTCTCGAGATCACCTGATCAAGAGTCATAGATTGAAAAATACGGAGCAGCTATTCGCAAGTCCCGAGTCTTCATAACCGATAGTCAAATACGGCAAAGCTCGATCCGCGAGCAGACCTTCTCACAAGTCGTTGAAAGACATTACACCCAAAATATGTACTTGGACTCGCGACCACATTTTAACCTGCGAGCAACTTTACTACGGGCGTCTCCTTCCTTTTCGGAGGCCATGATTCCCAGCTACGGGCGTCTCCTTCCTTTTCGGAGGCCTTGACTCCAACTATGGCTTCCGGCCGGATCCAGCCGGATTTCAAGGGATTACCATCTAGGGGCGCGATTGTTGGAATAAGTCATTGGGTTGGATCTGACTAAAAAGATAGGATCTTATCCCACGAAATCAGCGGATTCTCAGTATCGTATGCGACATCAATGGGATTTCGACATCTCACGTAACAGATTGGATTGCTTCAGATCTATATAAGGGGGTGGCTCCATTGAGAGCAGGTACGTACGCATCATTCAATCTTGGTCCCGTTTTGCTTAGCTTCTCTTCTGTGGCCTAACTTAAGCGTCGGAGGGCTAACGGCTGGTCCCCAGCCACCCTTATTCGCTGTCTTGCTTCAGGTCTGGTGGTGGAAATCCCTGCTGGAGCAAAGGAGAAGAGCCGGAGGATCTCGTTACAAAAACTGACATTAACAGTTTGGCGCCGTCTGTGGGATAGACTTGATCATCAAAATCAATCGTGTTAACTACCGATCAAAATCCTTCGGTGATGCCTCCTAAAAAGACAGTTCATCCATCAACTTCGAGGCAGGCACCACCTCCGCCCGGTGAGACGGAATCCGCACCTGCCCTCCCACCTGTTCCAACAGATATCCCTCAAGGAGCCCCAAATATGCCATCAACAAATCCATTATTGGAGGCCTCTGGAAATCAGGATGATGTCCTACGATTCCTCCGGAACACTCTCCTAACTCTAAACGCCGGAGTTCAGGCACTGTCAAATCGACTTGATCAGCACTTCCCTGAACCGCAAAGACAACCCTCCGAAGGGTTACCACCGCCACCCATACCAGTTGCTTCCAGACATTCTATGGATGAACCACAGGTCCCACCACTTGGCGGCCATCCCCCTGTGCCGTCTCCACATTCTATACATTTCAGTTCGTCTCGACAACCTCAACCGCAAGGCTCCACCGCCGAAACGTCTAGCTATACCTTGCCGTGGGAAGGAGATCTCAAAAGAATCCAAGACCGTTTTGATATCATGGAGCAGAAATACCAGGCAAATCGGCCATCTGCTGTCATGGCGGCAATACATCAATCTGAATCTCCCTTCACAAGCGAGGTCATGGAAGCCCCGTTGCCCAGAAAGTATCGAACACCTGTTATCGCTCCGTATACAGGCATTGGCGATCCTCTGGAACATCTGGAAACATATAGGTCCCTCATGGAGTTGGAGGGACATGGTTCAGAAATCATGTGTAGGGCTTTTCCCCTTACATTGAAGGAAGCGGCTCGTACGTGGTTTCGGGGGTTAAAGCCACTTTCCATCAGTTCTTTTTCCCAATTATCGGAGATATTTCTTTCTCAATTCATGTGAAGTATTCGCATTAAAAAGCCAGCCTCCCATCTGATGAATCTGAAACAGCAACATGGGGAGACAATAAAAGAGTTCACAGTACGGTTCACTGCTGAAGCCGTTCAAACTGAGGGTTACACTGAAGAAAAGGGTCTCACAGCCCTCATTGCTGGAATAACGAGCGAGAAATTTAGGTTTGCTTTAGATAAGAGCCCGCCGAAAACTATGGCGGAATTCCAAGCTAAAGCTCAGAAATACATCAATGCAGAAGAAGTCGCATTGACACGCCATGGAGTACAAAGTAAGAAACGCAAGCCAGAAGGAACCTCTACAGATAAAAAATACCATCGCGATCAGCGCGATCGTTCTCCCAGGAAGCCTTACTCTGGTAAATATCATAATTACACTCCTCTTAATCGGTCTCCTGAAAAGGTTTTAATGGAGATAAAACACAAGCCATATGTGAAGTGGCCTGCAAAGATTAAATCCGATCCCGAGAAGAGAGATAAGAGTAAGTTCTGTTACTTCCACAAAGATCACGGGCATAGGACCCAGGACTGTATTTCTCTACGAGACCATATCGAAGCCCTTATTCGAAAAGGCCATCTCCAGGATTATGTTGCTCGTAAGAATCGGTCACCAGAAAGGGCGAAGACCTCATCTCGCCAAAAGGAACCGTCTCATCATCAAACCGACCAAGAGGATGCTGAGCCCACAGGAGAAATTCGCACTATCGTCGGGGGTCCAGCTTGCGGGGGTGACTCTCAAGCTTCAAGAAAGGCATACACCCGAAAGGCGTCCAAAGAACCCCAGCAGATCTATTGGCTGGAACAAACGTCCAACTCATCGAAGGCTAGCCATCCCCCAATTTCTTTCACCCTCGAAGATGCAGCAGGAATTCATTTCCCTCATGAAGATTCCATCGTAGTCACACTGAAGGTATCAAATTATCTGACTCATCGAATTATGGTGGATACAGGTAGCTCGGCCGATATTCTGTATTTGGAGGCTTTCGACAAGATGGCACTTGCCAGAAACCTCCTCAAGCCAGTATCGACCCCTCTTGTCGGCTTTGGAGGAGAAGTGGTAACACCTGAAGGAAGTATCGATCTCCCAGTCACCTTTGGGGAGAGTCCAGCGAAGACCACCGTCTTCGTAAACTTCCTCGTCGTGGATCGAAAATCAGCATATAACGCCATCTTGGGGAGACCGTCTCTAACTAAGGTTGGAGCGGCCTTGCACCCTTCATATTTATGTGTTAAATTTCCGACCCCAAATGGCATAGGGGTCGTGTGAGGAAGTCAGCAGGAGGCACAGTCCTGTTACCAGATAGCCCTCCAAGATCGAAAGAAGGCTCAAGCGACACCTGTCATGGAAATAGTTCAAGGTTCATCCGACGTTCTCGCCACCGCGTTGGATCCAAGGGAAAATGCTCTGAAATCAGGAACTCCAGGGGAGGAAACAGTGGCGATCCGCTTGACCGAAGACGACCAGTCTAAGATCGTGTACATCGGTTCCTCCTTAAACAGTATCCACCGCGAAGATTTGATCCGTTTCCTCACTGAATACCAGGACGTGTTTGCTTGGTCTCATAAAGATATGCCGGGCATCGATCCTGATGTCATCGTACATCGTCTCAACATTGACCCGAAGCATAAACCCGTACATCAGCGTCGACGTGCCTTTACTGCAGAAAGACAAATGGCGATCAAAACTGAAGTTGAAAAGCTGCTCGCGGCAAATTTCATAAAAGAAGTTGACTACCCACAATGGGTCGCCAACGTAGTTCTCGTCCGGAAAGCTAATGGCAAATGGAGGATGTGCGTCGACTATTCAGACTTAAACAAAGCATGTCCCAAAGATAGCTTCCCGACACCACGAATCGACCAGTTGGTCGACTCAACAGCTGGACATGCTCTCCTCAGTTTTATGGATGCTTATTCTGGTTACAACCAGATTATGATGCATCCACCTGATGGCCAGCATACTGCCTTCATCACAGATCGAGGACTATATTGCTACCAGGTAATGCCGTTTGGTCTCAAAAATGCAGGGGCCACTTATCAGCGTCTTGTCAACAAAATATTCGCTGCTCAAATCGGTAGGAATATGGAAGTATATGTTGACGATATGCTCGTGAAAAGCATCGATGAAGATGACCACATTCCTGATCTTCGAGAAGTCTTTGATCTGATGAGGAAGTATCAGATGAAATTAAATCCAGAAAAATGTGCGTTTGGAGTATCTGCAGGGAAATTTCTTGGGTTCATGGTTGGCCAACGTGGAATTGAGGCGAATCCCGAAAAGATTAAGGCATTGATAGAGATGAAATCCCCAGTGACTCTGAAGGACGTTCAGCGTCTAGCTGGTCGCGTCGCATCATTGAACAGGTTCATCTCGCGAGCATCTGACAAGTGCCTGCCCTTCTTCAAACTCCTTCGTGCAACGGCCAAGTCTGATTGGAGGTGGACACCTCAATGTGAAGAAGCTTTTCAACAACTGAAGCAATATATGAGCGCTCCCCCCATTTTATCTAAGCCTGTGGCACATGAGCAACTCATTCTTTATTTATCTGTGTCTTCCACGGCCGTTAGTGCCGCTTTAATAAGAGAAGATTCCGGGGTACAAAGGCCCGTTTATTATATCAGTCGAGCAATGGTTGATGCAGAAACTAGGTATTCTGATTTGGAGAAATTGGCCTTAGCCTTAATCACGGCAGCTCGAAAACTACGACCATACTTTTAAGCCCATGCTATTTTAGTACCAACAAATCATCCACTACGTCAAGTCCTTCAAAAGCCTGAGGCTTCCGGGCGCTTAACTAAATGGGCGGTCGAGATCAGCGAGCATGATATTTCATTCTGTCCTAGGACCGCAGTCAAGGGCCAGGCCGTGGCTGACTTCATCGCCGAATTTACATATTCTTCTGAAGATAGCGCCATGACCAGCGACCAGCCTTCTTGGTCGCTCTTTATGGACGGGTCGTCACGGGCCAGTGGCAGTGGAGCGGGCCTGATTTTAGTGGCTCCAGACGGGTCGCATTTTCAATACGCTCTGCGTTTCGAATCACGCGTCTCCAATAATGAAGCAGAATATGAGGCCCTTATTGTTGGCCTCGAGCTAGCCGTTGTCCTCGCAGTCCAGAATTTGATAATTCATAGCGACTCCCAGCTCATTGTCAACCAAGTTCTTGGCGAATTCGAAACCAAAGAAGAAAGAATGGCCTTATACAAGTCTCGTGTCCTCATCCTGCTCGCCAAACTGAAGATTTACAAAATATTCCATATCCCTCGCGAGCAGAACCAACTGGCCGATTCCTTGGCAAAACTCGCTTCTGCACCAGAATCAGAACTATCACATTCGATCCCCATCGAGCACCGTCAACACTTGAGTATCGACCAAGTGACTCCCGAGCAAGTTATATTGGTACAATCGTCTCCATGCTGGATGGATCCTATCATCCTTTATCTCAGAGATGGATACCTACCAGAAAACAAGAAAGCTGCAAGACAAATTCAGCTTCGAGCTGCCAGGTACACCTTACAAGATGGAATCTTGTTGCGAAAAAGCTTCTCCTTGCCTTATTTGAGGTGTCTTCACCCAGAAGAAGCACATCGTGTTCTAGATGAAGTACACTAGGGGGCATGTGGTAATCATCCCAGGGGGCGATCTCTAGCATATAAAGCGATGAGGCAAGGATATTATTGGCCTACTATGAAAGCAGACGCCATAGAATTTTCTAAAAAATGCGACAAGTGTCAACGATATCAACCTATACCTCGTGTACCGTCTGAGCGGATGACCCCAGTCGACAGCCCTTGGCCTTTTGCTCAGTGGGGGATCGATATCATCGGTCCCTTACCTATGGGAAAGGGACAGAATAGGTTCGCGATCGTGGCGGTTGATTATTTCACCAAATGGGCCGAGGCAGAACCATTAGCCAAAATTACTGAAAAACAAACTACTAAGTTTATGTGGAGAAATATTATATGTCGCTTCGGACTTCCTCATACCATAATTACCGATAACGGAACGCAGTTCGACAACGCAGCCTTTGATGAATTTTGCGACAAATGGAAGATACGTAATCTCCGCACTTCTCCATATCATCCACAGGCGAATGGGCAGGTCGAGGCAGTGAATAAAATTATAAAGCATCATCTAAAGACCAAGCTAAGTGAATGTAAAGGGGTGTGGCCAGAACTTCTGCCAGAAGTGTTATGGGCCTATAGAACCACGGCTTGTACATCGACAGGTGAAACTCATTTCTCCTTAGCATTTGGTGTTGACGCAGTGGTACCAGTGGAAATTCAAGTGCCCTCATATCGGATCGAACAGTATGATCCCGCGAACAATCAGGAAAATATCCGACTTCATCTCGATCTCTTGGAAGAGCGAAGAAATGCTTCCCAAGTACGAGTGGCGGCATATCAACAACGTATTGCTCGTTATCGGAATGCAAAGGTTCGACCTAGATCCTTCCAGTTCGGGGATTTGGTTCTAAGGCGAAATCTTGGAATTCCTGTTCGTTCATTGGATCCGAATTGGGAAGGCCCGTATCGGGTTATTAGGGTTGTGCGACCCGGTACTTATTGTCTTGAAGACATGCAAGGGAAGCCTGTACGTCGCCCTTGGCACGTGGAGCATTTGCTAAGATACTACCCCTAGATTCGATGTAGTTTATCATAACATTTTATGAATAAAGTGACATATCTTTTGGCCGCTACTCCATTTATATGGACCGGAATAGCCCTGAAGAGTGCTTACACGTCCTCTTGGCCAATTGCCTACCTTTGGTAGGATTGAAATCATTACTAGTTGGTCGCTTCTCCATTCTCATGGACCTGAACAGCCCCGAAGAGAATGAATACCATCTCTTGACCAACCTTTTGCCCTTGGTAGAATCAAAATCTCAATCGATAGATCAGTCTATCTCAACGCGGACATGGTCTCACGACCCCCGGATTGAGTCTAATTCATTTTTTCATGAGTTAGTTACTCGCGATTGGTGAGAGGAGGAATCACACTCCAAAATGCGAGCACCACAGCTCGTGCTCAAATTAGGGCAGCGAACGGGGTCACATCCTGATCGCGAGCAGCTTAGCTCATGCTCGAATTAAAGGGTCACATCTCTGACGAATCCATTCAAGATTAACAAAAAAAAAAAAAATGAAAGATGAAGGGAGAACAGCAACGAAACAGCGACACTTCCAAAAACATCTTTTCATTAATAATCAGATGATTACATATACATGAGCGCAGATACAGGGGAGGAAAATAAAAGGAAATCAATCGCTTGGAGGAGCCACGCTCTCGACTTCAGGGCCCATTTCAGGAGCCCCTCCAGCCTGCGTGGCTTCGGTCACCTCGTTCTCGGCAGCAGCTTGCTCTTCTGCAGCTATGATGGTCGCGACTCGACCGAATTCCCCCATATCGAAGGATGGGATCATTCGTTGCACTACTCTTAGTGCAAAGTCTCGACCAGCATCGTATGACTCATATCGTTCATCGTCATACAGCTGCGAAGTCCGGAACTCGGAAACTGCCCGAGTACCTTCCTCCGAGAGCATTTTTACAAGGGCGACTCTCTCCTCGTCCCAGTGGATCGAGTCGTCCTTAAGCTGCGCAAGAGCGGTGCGCTCCCTAGTCAGGTTGTCGTAAGCCTCCTTGAGCTGCGACCTGGCTCCCGCGAATTGCTCCTCTAATGAGATCTTGTCCTGTCGGAAGATCTCCCTCTCTCTCTCTGCCTTCTCCTTCAGACCCGTGAGCTTCACGTAGTCTGAGTCCAAGGCCTGATATCTGTCGGTCAGGACTTGGATCTTCTCGATGAGGATCTTTTTCTCCTCATCTCTCTTCGAGATCACTGCCTCACGAGCCTTGAGCAGTTGATCTCTTCCTTGAACTGCCTTCTCCAAGGCAGTCCTCTTTCCCTCAGCCTCCTCTATCGTGCGACGAGCGGCAACGATATCACGCCTCGTTCGCAGAATAAGATCCAAACCCTGCAAAGAGATGAAAAATATAAGATTTCTGGAACGTAACAACAGGTCGAAACAGATCTTGACGAAGTCTTACCTGAACCATCCTCATCCCCGCTTCAAGGATAAGGTTCTCAGGGCTTGGCTCGGGGAGAGAGCCGAAGGCGTGAGGCGGGACGTTCTCGAACAAGAACTTACACACAGGGTGGAGGTGGCGTGGAATCGAGTACGTCCCGCTCCCAGACGGTTGGGCAACGACCAAACCGGCCTGCTCGCGAGGTGGAGGCATGGACTCGCGAGCAGGTCCCTGCTCGGCAGCTGGGACCAGTTCCCGAGCAGGAGTTGGCTCTTGAGGCTCTACCTGCTCTCGAGCCTCTTCAGCTGGGGGGCAGCTGGACCCCACCCCATCTGGAGAATTATCTGCAATGTTGATCACTGGTGGCCCAGGTGCGACCACCAGTGAAGGGATAGTAGGCCCAGCTGGGGCCCCCGCCATGCTCGTGGGAAGGGCAGGCTGATCGCTGCCCACGTGGATGGAAGATTGAGACGGTTCGGCAGGGGTTCTCTTCTGCCTTTTGGAACCTGTGCCCTTCAGACGGGGCAGTAGGCCTCTCTTCTCTCCAGCCTTCGTCATTTCGACTTCTCTTCTGGATATGAGGCCTGCTGCTGCAAGTCGCGAAGGAGATAAGCAAGCCTCGATATGCCTATCTCCGACAGGCACCTTATACACTCTGACGATCTTCTCGTTGATCCCACCCTTCAAATTCGGTTTCCGCAATGCCGGGATACCTGCGAGCACAAATAATGGTCAAACGAAGCAAAACCCTAAAAATTATTCTAAGGAAACTGCACAATACGGGATTGTGTCTACCTTCACAGAAAAACCGGGTCACTCCTGGACCCCTGGAGGAGGCAGACTCCCAGCTCCCGGAAGCATAGAACCACCGCTTCCTCCAGCCGGGATAGTTCGAGGAGGGCTTACCCAACACGAAGTTATCCCGGTGCCAGTAACATAAATAATACCAGCCTTCGCTGGATGGAGCTTTCTTCAGACGGAACATACGGAGGAACTCCTCCGCCGTGAGTTCCCCGTTGCCAGCCTGAGCCCAAAGGGCAAAGGAGCCCAAAACCACCCTCCACCCGTTCACAATGAGTTTCCCAGGGGCAATCTTGTAACACCGTAATACATCGCGAACAAAGGGATGGAGGGGAAGGCGTACCCCCAGGATGAGCTGGTACTCGTAAAATGCTACGCATCCTGGGGGGGGGGGGGGGGAGTCGGGTGTTTCTCCACCTCCGGGCAAGCGGAGAGTTAAGGAATCAGGGATTTGGTATCTCTCCCGTAGCTCAGCCAGCTGGTCCTCCGATAAAACGGAAGGATATCCGGCTACTGTGTATCTCCCCGCCGAAACCCTTGCACTGCTGGAGGCAGAGGACTCCGGAGTGGCATCACCAAGGGGGACAGTAGTTTCGTCAGAGTTCCCAGCCATGGGGAGATGAAAATAAAAGAAGAAGAAAAAGGAAGTATACCGGGGAAAAGAAAGAATGAGCACCGGAAGAGGAGGAAGAATGGAAAGAAAGGGTTGCAGGATTCTTTCGAATAAACTTCTGTAGAAAATCAAAGAAATGGCGGACTCCGTATATTTATAGGCAATCATTCCGCCGTATCTGATGGCACGTGGCAGTCCCTCGTTGGACACAGCGCTCGAGCAGGCACGCCCATTAACTCCTCAAACACGTGGCGAGCGCCCCTTCATTTTCCATCAGCGAAAAGGCTGCGGAAAGCTGGCGCTCATTAATTTCAGCCCATCATGAGGGGTGCCGTTCTCGATGAAGGTAGCGAGCGGTTTCGTGTGATAGTGAGCTAAGTCCTTTCCTTAAGAATTCTTGGTGGCAAGGACTTGGGGGGCATCTGTTATAGGCAAAATGATGGAGATAAGATTTCACGCGGAAATGCCCATAACGTCCATTCGACTCTCGAGATTATATGATCGAGAGTCGAATGTTGGATAGGTACGAGACGTCCATTCGACTCTCGAGATTGGCTGATCGAGAGTCGAATGTTTGATAGGTGCGGGACGTCCATTTGACTCTCGAGATCACCTGATCAAGAGTCATAGATTGAAAAATACGGAGCAGCTATTCGCAAGTCCCGAGTCTTCATAACCGATAGTCAAATACGGCAAAGCTCGATCCGCGAGCAGACCTTCTCACAAGTCGTTGAAAGACATTACACCCAAAATATGTACTTGGACTTGCGACCACATTTTAACCTGCGAGCAACTTTACTACGGGCGTCTCCTTCCTTTTCGGAGGCCATGATTCCCAGCTACGGGCGTCTCCTTCCTTTTCGGAGGCCTTGACTCCAACTATGGCTTCCGGCCGGATCCAGCCGGATTTCAAGGGATTACCATCTAGGGGCGCGATTGTTGGAATAAGTCATTGGGTTGGATCTGACTAAAAAGATAGGATCTTATCCCACGAAATCAGCGGATTCTCAGTATCGTATGCGACATCAATGGGATTTCGACATCTCACGTAACAGATTGGATTGCTTCAGATCTATATAAGGGGGTGGCTCCATTGAGAGCAGGTACGTACGCATCATTCAATCTTGGTCCCGTTTTGCTTAGCTTCTCTTCTGTGGCCTAACTTAAGCGTCGGAGGGCTAACGGCTGGTCCCCAACCACCCTTATTCGCTGTCTTGCTTCAGGTCTGGTGGTGGAAATCCCTGCTGGAGCAAAGGAGAAGAGCCGGAGGATCTCGTTACAAAAACTGACATTAACATAGTACAATAAGTGTTTTCCTCATCATGATAAGCTAGTTCTTCCCATAAACTTCATAGTTTAGCATAATATTTAGTGAGGCTCTTGTCATCTTGTTGAAGAGATGCAATTTCCTTTTCCAATTGAAAGATGCGTGACATATTATGGGTATCACTGTATAGCTCTTTGACGGTATCCCATATTTCTTTTGATGTCTTGAGGAAGAGAAGACCACTGCGAACACTATCATCCATAGAATTCCACAGCCAGGACATGATAATCATATCATCTGATTCCCATTCTGCCTTTTTCGGATCATCTTTAGGACAAGGAAGAGACCCAATGATGTGGCCAAGTTTCCTCTTGCCGCCAATAAAAATACGGACGGCCTGTTGCCATTGGAGAAAATTTGGCCCTGTTAGAGGAGAAGAGGTGATCCGCAATCCAGGGTTATCTGAATAGCAAAGTTCTATCTCAGAAGAGGCTGACGATTTAGTAGCCATGAGAGAGAAAAAAAATAATAAAGAAAAGGTAGAGACAGGGTGATATGAGAGGTGAGAGGTGGGAGGTGAGAGGTGTGGCTTGTAAACGATCCTTTTTTTTTATCAGTAGTGTTTGATTGTAGACGGATGTGGACTGGAGAGGTGAGAGGCCAGCGTGTGGCGGGCGGAGGACAACAGCGAAGACGGAGGCGGTGCCATCAATAAAATTTGAAAAACCGAGATGTTAACGACCGATCATGGCCGTTCGATTGAAACCGTGCAATCCCATCCTCCGTCCATCCTCTCTCTTCCTCGAACGAATCCTCAAAAAACCCAGAAAAACCTCACCAAATCCTCTCCACGGCCTTGAGGCGGCGTCAGAGGCGGAGGCGGACGGCAATTAAGGCGGAGGCAGACGACAGTTGAGGCAGAGGCAGTGTCGGCACATGGGGGCGATGGAGTGGGACTGCGCACGGTGCTGGCGGTGGACAGGGGCGGTGAAGAGGGGCGGTGCAAAGGAGCGACGAACAGGGACGTCGGACAAGGGCTACGCACAGGCTTTGGACGATCGACCAGGACGATGGACGATGGCAGGGTTCTTGGACGGTGGACGGTGGACAATGGACAGGGACAGTGTACGGTGACTTTGTTCTTGGACGGTGGCTCTGTTCTTGGATGGGTGCAGCGGCAATGTGGGTTCTTGGATGGAGGCAACAGCAGCGTGGTAGGTGTGTAGAAGAGAAGATGAGGAGGGACGAGGGTGATGGGGGCTAGGGTTTTGAGAGGAGGGATGGGGGCGATGGGGCTAGGGTTTTGAGAGGAGGGTTTTGAGAGGGGAGCTAGGGTTTCTCTTTGATACCATGTTAAAAGAGAGAGTTTATTAGGTTAAACCCCCAACCTCTCTATTTATTTATATTAAAACTCAATGAAATACAGCCTTTGATTTTAAGGACTACAATATAAAT
The DNA here is from genome assembly GCA_003013855.2 of Liriodendron chinense. Lineage (NCBI taxonomy): Eukaryota > Viridiplantae > Streptophyta > Magnoliopsida > Magnoliales > Magnoliaceae > Liriodendron > Liriodendron chinense. Next base: position 2,120,173 of record ML058425.1, on the reverse strand, counting down.
GGAAACTGACTATAAAGGAAAGATCAGGATGGTCCACTAGATCAGGGCGGATCATGTCTTCGACAGATGTGGACCGGATGTTTCTATTTCTCCTTTAACACTTAACACTTACATGCGCCATGCACATATAGGACCCTAACAAACCCAAAACTACTCATTGTATAAGAATAAGTGGGCCACACATGGCATTGGCCATCAGGGTAGCGGGATGAACAGTTTGAATATGTGCAAAGGGCATCAAGCGGGGCCCAAAATAAGTAATGTATGGTATTTTCAGTACACCTCTAAAGCACCATGCTGACTGGAGGGTTTAAGCCGTAACAAGCATGGCATGTTTCACCCTTACAAGAGAGGCATGAGGAGAATGATTCAATGGTGGAATTTGACGATGGGTAGGAGTTTCCATGCACCGCTGATCTATTAATACACGAATGGGTTTAGTCATCTCCCCTTACTACCTTAAGCATCAAGAAGCCTCCTAGATTAAAGGGTGCGGTGGAGTAGAAGATGGGAGAGGTGACAACCACTATCACCACCTTTTCTGACAATCTTCCTAGTCACCTCTAATGGCAGAATCCGATGTGCATCTAAGCTTAACATCTCTTGATGGTTGACACACATAGATCCAACTATCTAGATTAATACATGTGATATCAAAGCAGTTAAGGCCCTATTTGTTTCCTGGAGTACTATGGTAATGTAGAATAAAAGCCTCGTCGTTATTCCTTACCACCGATTGGATAAACCAAGTTCTCAAATCACAATAATCCATCGCATTACCATCGACTTGGATGTGCGGAGGTGCCTTGACGTGGCATAGTTTTATGGGCCCCACCATGGTATATGTGTTATATCCACACCATCCATCCATCTTTAATTGTGAGGTCATTTTATGGAATAGACAAAAAAACGAGGCACATCCAAAGTAGAAAATAGCCTCACCAAAGAACGAATGGGATTGAACACTTGTCATTGAAAATTTCCCGCAGCCCACAGAAGTGTTAGATGAAGCTGATGTTTGGGGTCATGCCTAAAATGATATTGCAAAATGGCTGGAATGTATGGATATAACACATATAAGGTAAGTCATATCAACATACATCGAATCACGGTGAGTACTTTACACGTGTATAACTAAGTGGCAGCACGAGTGGTATTGGTGTTGCATACGGCTTTACTTTTGACTATCAGTCATAATCATCATACCCATTTACATTACATTACAATACACCCTGGTAATTATTAATACAAACAGGCCTAAGGTTTTCACAGTTTGGGTTTGGAATTTTTTCTTCCATCAATTGATATGAACAAATGCAGTAGTGTTTCTCATAAATGGGTTTAGGATAGTTGATTAGGGAAGAAAACTATGGACTTTTCCGACGAGATTGTTAGATGAGCTCTTACAAGCATGGCATATGGAGTGGGATTAGGAAAAGGTAAAACAATTATTTGGAGAATGTCTTTACTAGTAATTGGGTGGGCCATTTGGGAAGAAAGAAATGCTCGGTGGTTTAGGAATGAGAGCAAAAACGTGGACAATGTTTTCAAAAGGCCAGATTGCTAGTGGAAGAATGGGCAGCAAATGCTCAACTTAAGGATTGTAATCTTTTCTTTCTTGGGCTGTAGTTGCGTCGTTATTTTCTCTTTTCCATTTTAACAAAGTGAACGCTGTCTTAAAAAAAAAAAACCTATGATGGACCTGATTACTGGGCCTGCATATAATGTTTCAGGCTCTAGTAGCTCTCATCCGAAAACCTTCTCTTCTCTCTCTCTCTCTCTCTCTCTCTCTCTCTCTCTCAAACTGTGGTGATGGCAAGGGCTATAGAAGCCATTGTAGTGGCAGTGGCGTTTGTCTTGGGTCTGTGGGAGTTGAAAAAGATGAACGTTTGGGCCTCGTAGTTAGGCCTACATGTTGGACTTTTGGGGTCTTTAAATTTTGGGCCAAAAGTAATTAGGATAAGGTTGAAAAAATTCAACAAGTCACCAAAAACTCACAAGAATGGAAGAAATGGCATCTGATGCTCGCTAGAGTGGGAATTATTGAGGTAGTATAACGGTCCTAACTACTTTCTAGGGTGGTGCTCCCCTCTCTCCAAAATAACTTCCCACCAATAATTTCAAGTAGCTCCAAAATTAACGTTTTTTTAGTACATGTAGCTTTTAGGACCCCTTTTATGAAACCCACCATGCATCTACTTTGAAATCCACCCCAACCATTAAGTGGAAGGAAATAATTTCAAGGCATGGCTCCAAGAATGGACCAAACTAGAGTAAACAACTGCAAGAGAAAGGCCACCATTTTCTCTATTGGGGGCCAAAGAGGTCTCAGATGAAGATGAAATTAATACCCTTGGATAAAATCGGCCAAGAAGTGGACCCATTCACGGCTTAGTGGGACCCACAATCCCATCTTCCAAAATCCTTTTTTATCTTACAAGACAAGCTAATGCCATAGGAAGGAGCAAATAGAAGAGGGGTATTTTTGTCCTAAAAAAAAGAGCAATGCCCTCAGGGCCAAAGAAACTACATTTTGTAGAGGGAGACCATAACCTTGATTACATCATAACTTAATGCCATTTTTTAAAAACCACTCGCACTGTTCAACAATATGGTACTCTTGCCCCTCACAACTATGTGTGCAACCACATCCCTGTAGGCACTATCAAATACTCTGATATCCAAACCATCAAAATCCATGCCAGGACATGGCTACCATGCATGACTAGGGCTGTAAATGGGTCAGCGGAGCCGATGGGGTACCCAGACCCAACCCATTTAGACCTGACCCAGACCCAACCCATTTGTTAAATGGTACGGATCTGGGTCCAAGAACAGACCCATTTGCTAAATGGGTCTGGGTTTGGGTCTGGGTCTCGTTACCTGATTATTAGGCCCGACCCGACCCGACCCGACCCGACCCCATTTAGTAAGTGGGCAGTTTTGGTCTATGTTTCAAGGGACCCATCCAGCCCAAACCCATCCAGACCCGATTTTAAGTCTTGTTAAAATGTTTGCATACTAGATCCAAACCCAGACCTATTAGACCCGACTCATTTATAAATGGGTCTGGGTGGATCCCCCTCTACTAGACCCAGACCCATTTATAAATGGGTCTGATGGGTTGACTCGGACCTAACCCAGACTCAATTTTAGTAAAAGGGTCTGGGTCTAAAATTTGGACCCAGACACATTTAGTAAATGGGCGAGTCTGATTTTGGCTAAACCCGCCCGGAACCCAGCCATTTACAGCCATATGACTCACTTTGAAACAACGCTGATCTATATCCTAACTGGACTGTCCGGTCTATTTCCGTTAACGATGTTTCCTGTGAGAGAGGATTTTACATATGGCAATCAAAAAAGCATTGTTACCAAATGTACCCCACTAATCTGCTACAAATAAAACTAAAATGGGATGAAAATCACATTATCTATCAACTTATACTAATCTCACAAAGTTACAAAAATCGAAAGTTGAACAAATCAACGGCCACCAGAGAGAATTGATTCTTGGATCGAAGAAAGATACGGTGGGCCATGATCATCAGAACCATCATCGTGGCCCAGTGCTAAACCTCTAACAATGAAATCATCCGGCAACAGTTCAAGAAGAGGTGCGTCACCGTCCAGATATTCCATGACTCGTCGCATACTGGGCCTAGCCACTGAATGAGGGTGCGAACAAAGCAGGCCAAGCTTCATGACCAACTCTGACGTAGGGAGGACGTCGTAGGTCGATCACCGTCTCCCTAACCGATAGTTCTCGAATCCACGAGAAGAAATAAAAGATAAAAAGAGGAAATAAATTCCAAATAATTGATTTATTGATAATTGAATGAATAAAAACGGAATTACAATGCATATAAATAGGAAACTAAACCCTAGGTAAAGTATCAAAATCCAACTCCAACTAAAACTCCTAGAAAACGCAACTTACTATAAATAGTAAACTTACTATTTATAGAAGTCGTTCAATCCTACTAGAACTCTTGGTTTTCGGCCAAAAATAGAAAGTTATCAAACGGCCTCAACCACGTTGTTCTACAAAATATTCTAAGCCCTTTTCATGTTGGGCACTAACTCTAAAACCCTACAGATGCAAAGTTATGATCGAATTAAAACCTACTATAAATAGTAAAAATGAAAATAAACTAGCCTAATGACCGTCGATACAGTCGATTCTCGCGATTCTGGGTTGGGCAACCCGGCGTAGCGGGTTGGTTGGCTAAAGTAGCTCGAGCTACCCCAAATTGATATATTATACATCCCGTAACTCATTCCGGATTGTGAGATACGACCGATTCACGGTCCTGACGGTCCGGATCACTTTCGGCCCCGTCCGGTAGGGCTGTCAACGGGTCGGATACGGGCCGGATCAGTGATGATCCGAATCCGACCCGATTAAGAATATATCCGACCCGAATCCGACCCGAATCCGATTCGGATCACAAGTATATGATCCGAACCCGACCCGATTAAATTTTTCGAAATCCGTTTCCGATCCGATTATGATCCGACCCGATATCCGAGAGAGGAGAGAGAGAAAGAGAGAGAGAGAGAGAGAAAGAGAGATTCTCATATATTTTTATTTTATTTTATTTTATTTATTTATTTTTTTATCGGGTCGAATCGTTAACGGGCCGGATCAAGGTTGATCCGAATCCGACCCGAATATTAAACGGATCATATTTGGATATCCGTATCCGACCTGATTATCCGATTATTGTTCCGAATCCGATTAAATCGGATCGGATACGGATCTTGATCCGAGCCATTGACAGCCCTACCGTCCGGTCTTCTTTTGCTCCATCTGGGCCATGAAATAGTCAGCGACCCGTCCTACATCAGTCTCCTCCACTTCGAAAGAACTCGACCCCGAGTTCTCGTCCAGCTTTGGTTCATGATATTCGTACAGATCTGCCACGTTGAAAGTCTTTGAAATCTCCATGTCATCTGGAAGATCAACAACGTAGGCATTGTCATTGATCTTGCGAATGATCGGTACCGGTCCAATCTTCTTGTGTTTCAACTTGTTGTAGGTCCCGGTAGGAAATCGCTCTTTACGTAGGTGGACCATCACCTGATCTCCTATTTCGAACACTTTGGCGCGCCGATGCTTGTCGGCCGCTTCTTTGTACTTCTCGTTCGAAGCCTGTAATTTGTTGCGCACGTCTGCATGTATGTCCATGATTCGGTCTGCCATATGTTCAGCTGTAACGCTCATGCCCGGAAGCTTGGGCAGGGGAACCAAATCGAGTGTGTGACGAGGAACGCACCCATAAACAATCTGGAACGGAGATTTTCCTGTCGATCGGTTTACCATGTTGTTGAACGCAAACTCTGCTTGAGCCAGGGCCATGTCCACTGCTTCGGTTTGTCACCTGAAAGGCAACGGATGAGATTGCCCAATGTACGGTTGATGACCTCAGTCTGTCCATCTGTTTGTGGATGATAAGCACTGCTGAAGTGAAGTCGTGTACCGAACCGATTCCACAAGGCTCGCCAAAAGTGGCTAACGAACTTTGTGTCCCGGTCTGAAGTGATTGTCTTAGGAATCCCATGTAGTCGCACAACCTCTCTGAAGAAAAGGTTCGCAACGTGTATCGCATCAAAGGTCTTCTTGCAAGAATGAAGTGTGCCATCTTGGAGAATCGGTCTACCACCACGAACACTGAGTCCATGCCGCGTTGTGTTCGTGGGAGCCCTAATATAAAATCCATAGATAAATCCTCCCAAGGGGCATCTGGCAGGGGTAATGGCGTGTAAAGACCTGTATTTTGAGATTGTCCCTTAGCGGTTTGACAAATATGACATCATTGTACCGCCCTACCCACATCACGAGCAAGTTGCGGCCAGTAATACCGCTCTTCCACCATCGCTCGAGTCTTATCTCATCCTAGATGACCGCCGAGGCCACCGCCATGCAGCTCGATAATAATTTTGTCCCGTAACGAACTCTGCGGGATGCAAAGTCGATTTCCTTTGAAGAGGAAACCATCTTGAATTAGAAGGTCACTCGGGTGCCCTTCTTGGCACTTTTTCCATCCATCTGAAAAATCCTCGTCCTCGGCATAAAGTTCCTTGAGGCAGTCGAACCCGATCACCTCACTGCTCACTGTAATAAGAAGGGATGCATGTCGGCTTAGTGCATCTGCCACCTTGTTCTGCTGCCCTGATTTGTGTTTCAGAACGAACGTGAATTCCTGTAAAAACGAAATCCATCTAGCATGCATACGATTCACGTTAGTCTAAGTATTGATAAATTTTAAGGCCTGATGATCAGTGTACAGTATAAATTCCCTTTGAATAAGATAATGGCGCCAATGGCGCAGTGCTTGAACCACTGCATATAATTCAAGTTCATAGGTCGACCACTTCTGTCGTGCGTCGCTGAGTTTCTCACTGTAAAAGGCAACCGGCCTGCCCTCCTGAGAAAGGACTCCCCCAATGCCGACAATAGATGCGTCGCATTCTACCTCAAATAGCTTGTCGAAATTAGGGAGTACCAGAACCGGGGTAGTGGACAACCGATGTTTAATTTCTGCAAAGCTCTTCTCAGCCCCTTCGGTCCATTGAAACGGACCCTTCTTCATACAGTCGGTAATCGGCGCGACGATACTGCTGAAGTTCCACACAAATCGACGATAGAAGGTCGCCAACCCATGAAAACTTCGTACCTCATGAATGTTTGTCGGAGTCGGCCAATCCCGAATAGCTCATACCTTTTCTTCGTCCACTCGGATACCTGTGGACGACACGATGAACCCCAGAAACAATAATTGATCAGTTAAGAAGCTACACTTTTTCAGATTTAAGTATAGCTTGTTGTCGGCCAACACTTGTAGCACTTTTCTGATGTGGGTCATGTGCTCCGTTTCATCCTGACTGTATATTAGAATGTCGTCAAAGTAAACGACAACGAAACGGCCAATGAACGGCTTCAACACTTGGTTCATTAAGCGCATGAAGGTGCTTGGTGCGTTGGTCAAACCGAAGGGCATAACCAGCCACTCATATAGCCCTTCCTTGGTCTTGAAGGCCGTTTTCCACTCGTCACCTGGCCTAATACGGATTTGATGGTATCCACTCCGTAAGTCCAGTTTCGAGAACACCTTGGAGCCCTCGAGCATGTCCAGCATGTCATCCAACCGCGGTATTGGAAATCGATATTTAACTGTTATTTTATTGATCGCGCGGCTATCGATGCGCATACGCCATGTTCCGTCCTTCTTTGGGGTAAGGAGTGCCGGAACGGCACACGGGCTCATGCTCTCTTTAATAAGACCCTTACGGATCAGTTCCTCCACCTGTCCCTGTAGAATTTCACACTCTTTTGGACTCATCCGATAGTGCGGTCGGTTGGGTAGACTGGACCCTGGGATAAGGTCGATGTGATGTTGTATGTCTCGCATGGGAGGTAACTCATCAGGTAACTCTCCAGGCCAAGTACTTCGAAATTCTTCTAGCAGTGGTTTAAGGCGTTGAGGAATATTAGAGGATCCTGGCTCGTCGCCTTTTACCATAACGGCATAAATCTCGTCCGTTTCCTTTGATTCCTTAACAAACTCGTGAATGGTAAGGACAGAGTTTCCCTCCACTTTAGAAGCTTCAGAGTGTTTGTCTGGTGTCATAGGGGCCAAAACAATTTTCCGACCATCTTTGGTGAACATGTATATGTTTTCCCGTCCGCTGTGGGTCACATCTCGATCTGATTGCCATGGCCGCCCAAGTAACATGTGGCAAGCTTCCATGTCAACCACATCACAGAGGACCTCGTCCTTATAGCTTTTACCAATGGAAAATGAGATAATGCATTGATGAGTTACCTTGGTTTCATTCACCTTCTTGATCCAACCGATAGAATAAGGGGTAGGGTGCTTCGTCATAGGCAGATGTAACTTATCCACCATAATTCTCGAGACAATATTTTCGCTACTCCCATTGTCTATGATCACGTCACAGATTTTGCTCTGCACGGTGCACTTTGTGCGAAAAATATTATGTCGTTGTGAGTGCACTTCCTTCCTGGGAGCGTAAAGTAGTCGTCTTACTACTAGCGATTCCCCATGATCTTCAGTCAGCCAATCGACATCTTCTGTGTCCCCCTCTTCGGCCTGTTCCAATTCAGGGTTGTCTTCTGTTGACTCGCCTTCCACGCCGCCTTCATTCGTAGTTAAGTGTGCTGCAGGGCGTTGGGGGCAAGCGTTTGACCAGTGACCTGGTTGGCCACAACGGAGACAATAGTCTGGTCTTGGCCGACCATATGGGTTGGGGATCCTGCTGGAACCTGCTGTAGTGGGAGCTGTACGTTGAGGTCTTGAGGAACTGCTTCCCCCGTCCCGGTTCGTGACCGTAGGAGGTTGAGGACGCCCTCCTATAGGCTCCTTGCCTTTGGCCAGCGTTGTATCTTGAGTGGGTCCGGTGTTGGGATTTCGTGTTGCCGGATAGGGTCGAGCAGGGGGCCATGACAACTGTGTTTCTGCTCGAGTGGCCAATTGGTTGGCCTCACTCAACGTCCATACCGGATGCATCTGGACTCGATCCTGGATTGCAAATCGCAACCCACCAATGAATCGTGATACCTGTTGTGCCTCTGATTCCGATAAATTATTCCGTGTAGCCAATCGTTGGAATTCTTCAAGATATTCAGCTACGGTTCGATTTCCCTGACGACAATTTTGGTATTGTTGGAACAAAATTTGTTCATAGTCGCTAGGGAGGAATCGAGCTCTAAGAAGTTGTCTCATTCTAGGCCATGTTCGGATGGGTGCCTTATTCTGACGGGTGCGGGAAACCTGTAGGTTTTCCCACCATGCTGAAGCACCAGATTTAAATTTATAAGCAATTAGTTTTACCTTCTTGTCATCCGGCACTTCCATATAGTTGAAGTATCGCTCGACCTCTGCCAGCCAGTCGAGGAACTCTTCTATTCGAAGTAGGCCATTAAAGCTGGGAAGATCAGCTTTGCCCCGATAGTCTCGTTCTGCTCGTTCCACAAGCTCATTCCCTAGCGCAGGTCGTCGTACCAAAATGTCTTCGACCTCATCATCGCTTGGTTCTGATTCGTCTGGTGTAGCCCTACGATTATCCACCTGGGGTGCTCTACGGACAACATGATTGTCCCGTATAGCAACGGTTAGTGGTTGTTGGTCGCCTTGGGCTTGAAGCGGAACTAGCGATGCTGCAATCTGGTCGAGGGTTGCCTGTATACCTTGCAGGATCAACCGGTTCTCCTGTTGCGCTGCTTCGAAAGCTGTCACCATTAGATAGTCCCTTGGAGCACCGTCCTTAGGATGAAGATCCATCCCTTCATTAGAGGCCATCGTCCTGAGGAAGAAACCTCTCTCTGATACCAATGACGCAGGGAGGACGTGGTAGGTCGATCACCGTCTCCCTAACCGATAGTTCTCGAATCCACGAGAAGAAATAAAAGATAAAAAGAGGAAATAAATTCCAAATAATTGATTTATTGATAATTGAATGAATAAAAACGGAATTACAATGCATATAAATAGGAAACTTTTTTTTTTTTTCAAAGCCATGAGGATGCCTTAGTATTCGTCTTTTTTTTTTTTTTTCAAAAGAAAGCCTATATATTAAAGGAGGAGAAAAAATACACAGACATTCGGGAGGAGTCCACAAAAAGGCCGGACTCCACCTATCATATGAAATGGCACACAATCCTACCCTATACGCTTATCGTAGGTCATCCTGATATTACCAATTCCTGTTTTGTCAAGGACAACCGAGCCCCGGATCAGCCTAGGAAGGTCTCCTTGAGCGTTATAGATTCTATCAGGATGACCGGCAGTAGCTAACCTTGCCAGCCCATCCGCAACTGAGTTCCCTTCACGAAAAGTGTGCGAGAAACTCAGGTTGAGTTGGCTACACTTGAGCTTGATATTTCCTAGGTAGTACCAGATGGACCATGGGCAAGAGTCGCTCTGCTTAGATAAGGCATCGACGACCACTTTAGAGTCAGATTCAACAACAATATTAGATAGGCCCATACCTGCGCAAATCTGTAGACCATCCGCCATAGCCCTAGCTTCAGCGACATTGTTCGAGACTTGCCCGTAGGCTTTGTGGAAGGCGAAAATCATCTTCCCGTTGTGATCTCTACAAACACCCCCACCTCCTGCCTCGCCTGGGTTGCCCCTAGAGGATCCATCTACATTAAGCTTAAGGCTACCTTGCTCGGGCTTCTGCCAGATCACCACTTTGCATCGAGTCTTCCGGTTTAATGAAGTGGAGGTTATCCCCATGGTCTCCAAAAAACCTGCTTCCATCCTCGAGCTGAAGTCATTCCCTGGGATATTGTGGCTTAGCTCTCTAATCCAGCGAGACGTTTTAAGAATGATCTGGGTAGCGGACATTTCCCGGCCCTCGAATCTAGACTCATTTCGGCTAAGCCAAATCTCCCAGCAGATGATGCATGAAACTAGCCCTCGCATGTAGTTGAACTGAGAAGATTTCTTGGCCTTGCTGATCTAATGGGAGATCCTCTGCTGAATCGAATGGGTAGGAATAAGAGGCATGTCAAACCACATACCAAAATAGGCCCATACCTTCTCAGCTACCTTCCCACGGCAGAATAGATGATTCAGATCTTCTTCTTTACTGGAGCTTCGATCACAATGAGAAGGCTGGTCTGGACTCCCTCCGCTGCTGCCAGAACCATCTATTCTGCTGGTCTGGACTCCCTCTGCTGCTGGAAGAAAGACTCCCTCTGCTGCTGGAAGAACCATCTGGTCTGGACTCCCTCTGCTGCTGGTAGAACCGGCAACCTGATTAGCTCGCTGCGTAGCCTCTTGAGGAAGATCAGGTCTGTCGCTGTGCACCCTGGAGGCCGCAATAGTCCTGCTGCCTGTGTTACCCTCCACATTTCTCCCACCTTGCTCATTTTGAAGCTCACGCTGATGTAACTGAGCGAAGAGCCTAGGTGACTCCACGTGATGATCAGGCTGAGGTTGATCTTGAGGTTGCTGAATCGACCCACTGCGATGGCTGCCAACTCTGTTTTGATTCTGCGGGGGCTGCGGTTGATATTGAGGTTGATGAATTGACCCATTGCGATGGCTGCCAACTCTGTTTGGATTCTGCGACGGGAGCTCCTGAGTGCTACCCTCGACATTTCTCCCACATTGCTCGTTTTGAAGATCACGCTGATGTAACTGAGCGAAGAGCGTAGGTGACTCCACGTGATGATCAGGCTGAGGTTGATCTTGAGGTTGAAGAATCGATCCACAGCGATGGTTGCCAACTCTGTTTTGATTCTGCGATGGCTGAGGTTGATGTTGAGGTTGATGAATCGACCCACTGCGATGGCTGCCAAATCTGTTTTGATTCTGCGACGGGAGCCCCTGAGAGCTAGAGATGTTAATGCAGCATTCACATCTGGATGGAAAGGGGACTCCAAATCTTCGGACAGCCAAGTCGACTGGAATAGATTTGCGCATGATTTTCCAAGCGAAAATTCCAATTTTTGGAGGAAGGACTTTGTTCCATAGCCACTTCGCCCAGTCATGCTTTTGCTCCCTACGTCGAATACCATCCCAGGTAGACTTGATAGAGAAGCAGCCCGACGTTGTCAGCTTCCAAGCTAACCTGTCATCCCTGTTGGATAGCTGAATGGGGCATTCTTGGACAATTTGTTTAGCAGAGGGTGGAAGGATGTCTTGTAGCTCATTAAGGTTCCAGCCACCTGAATTAGAGAAGAGATCTCTAATCTTTTTGTCTTTAAGGCATGGTGGAATGGCTGTTGTGGCTGCCCCTGCAATCAGACCATACCCGGTCCAATTATGGAACCAGAAATTAACTTCTCCTTGCCCAATCATCCAACGAGAGTGGTGAATAGAAAAGAGGAGTCGCTTAGCAATATCCCTCCATTGGGGAGAACTACTAGCTCCAATCGAACCATTCTTCTCAATGAAATTCTTTAAGTACTTAGCTGAAAAGAGATTAGCCCATAGGGATTTACCAATCAGAAGGTTCCAACCCATCTTAACGCGAAAGGCCTGCATGATATCCTCCACTCTCCTAATTCCCAATCCACCCTCAAGGAAAGGAGCACAAATTTTAGACCAGCTGACCCAATGCTTCCTACCGCCTCCTTCCGAAGATCCCCAAAAGAAATTGGCAAACGCTTTTTCCATTTGATAACACGCTGACTTGGGGATGTTAAGAGCTGATAGCATGTGTATAGGAATGCTTGTGAGGAGGTGTTTGATGAGGACTGTCTTTGCTGCCATGATTAGAAGTTTCACCTTCCAACCTGCCACTCTATCTGTGATTCTTTGGATGATGGGCTGCACATGAATCGAACGCAGCTTACCTTTCGTTAGAGGGACACCAAGATATGTAACAGGGAACGAAGTTTGCTTGTACCCTGTAATGTGACTGATTCTTCTAGCTCTCGCCAGCCCTGCTCGCTTAGGAAGGATGAAAGAGGATTTGGAAGCATTAACCTTCTGACCCGATGCAATTTCATATTCGGCTATGTACTTGGTCAAGGCACGAACTGAGGAGAGAGTACCATTTAGAAACAGAATAGTGTCATCAGCATATAGAAGGTGGGTGACCCTTGGACAAGCTCGACCCAGATGGAAAGGGATGCACTTATCCGTCTCAAAGAGATTAGAGACTCCTCTGCTTAAGACTTCCGAAGCTATGATGAAAATCGCTGGTGACAGCGGGTCCCCTTGACTCAGCCCCTTAGAGGCTTGAAAGAAACCTGAAGGACGACCATTGATGAGAATAGAGAACCAGTTGCCTTCCCAACATCTGCGGGCCTGATCAATCCATCTTTGCTCAAAACCAAATTTTCGAAGCACTTGGATTAAGAAGCTCCACTCTACTCTATCGAATGCTTTTTCCATGTCCAGTTTAATAATCAGATTTCCCCCACGCACTTTTCTGTCTATGCCGTTCGCCAATTCGCTAGCTATCGATATGTTCTCCGCCATGGATCTATTGGAGAGAAAGGCGCCTTGTTCCTCAGAAATGATGGAAGGCAACACAAGCGCTAACCTGGAAGCGATAAGTTTGGAAAAGATCTTCATGATGCCATTGCATAAGCTGATTGGTCGGTAGTCTGCTATCGCCAGGGGGTTAGTCTTTTTCGGAATAAGGCATATGTGAGTAGCCCTGAAGGCTCTAGGGATAGGGCCTCCGGCAAGGAAATCTTTTGCAGCTTCTGTAATGTCTTCACCAATAGTCTCCCAGCAAGAAGAGAAGAAAGCCCCTCCAAAACCATCAGGTCCAGGGGCACTGTCGATCGGAATGGCTAAAGCGGCGTCTTTAACTTCGTCTAAGGTTGGGGGGCGAAGCAACATCTCATTCATCTGGTTAGACACAAGGCTGGGAATGCAGTTGAGAAGATCAGAATGAGGGTTGGTGCTGGCCGAGGAGAACTGTTCCTTGAAATATCTCTCCGCCTCCGCAGCAATGTCTTCAGTGGTATCTAGAATCTCCCCTGATTGCAGTTTAATCTGAGAGATGGATAATCTTCTTCTCCTGTCAATGGTCGTGTTGTGAAAAAACCTTGTGTTACGATCCCCTTCCTTCAGCCAAGTGACCCTTGATTTCTGCTTCCAAAAAATTTCTTCTTGAAGAATAACCTTGTTTAAATTCTCCTGTGCAATTTTCAGCTGTAAGGCATTTTCATCCGTGGTGGATTGCAAAAGCTTGACTTCCGCTTTGTCTACCTCCCCTTCAGCCTTTTCGACATTTCTACGGACATCTCCAAAGACTTGTATGTTCCAGGCTTTGAGAGCTCGTTTGAGATTCTTCATTTTGAGGAAAACCTTGAACATAGGGGAAGCTGCCACGTCCTCCTTCCAAGTCTCCCTGATCAGCCTTTGGAAATCATCATGGGTCGTCCACATTCTTTGGAATTTAAACAGGCGAGGATACGAACTCAATTCTTCTTCAATGTTCATCAACAAAGGGGAATGATCAGATTGGGCCCTAGTGAGGTGTTCCACCTTGAATCTGGTGAAGGCTGCCAGCCAGTCGCTATTGCATAAAATTCTGTCCAGTCGGGCCCATCTACGAGCTCTGCCTGATCGATTATTGCACCAAGTGTAAGCTGATCCAGCGAATCCTGTATCGATCAGCCCAGCATCGCTGATCACGTCCCGAAAATCTGCCATGGCTCTGCTGTCTGAGGGGGGTCCTCCAAGTCTCTCTTCCGAGTTGATCGTCACGTTAAAATCACCTCCAACCATCCACGGACCGGCTGTTGTTTGGGAAAGAGATCTGAGGTCACTCCAAAGCGACCTGCGCTGCTCTTTATCACAGCTGGCGTATACCGTCGTCACAAACACCGGCTGAGGAAAACCGTCGTAGGTGACCTTAAGGGTTATACATTGGCGGGAGCACCCAACTATCTCTGTCTGAAGCTGACTGTTATGGAGAATCCAGATACGGCCTTCAACAACGTCTTCCATTATTTCTTGAGTGAAGCCAAGCTTCGCTGCAATTTGAAGTCTTCTTGACTGGCTAATCATGGGTTCCTGAAGTAATAAGATTGCGACTTTGTGCTTTTTGACAAGCTGATTTAAGCGCCGCACAGTCCGGGTGTTGCCAACACCCCTCACGTTCCAACACAAGACAGAAATCATTCTGAGACTGCCCCTGTCACCTCGGCCCTATACTTGTTTCGGATATTTGTCGGATTCTCCCTTTTATCCTGGGACTGTATAAGCCTCCTTTTGCTCCTGGTTGCTGTTTGATGAGACCCTTGCATTGTAAGTCTGCTATCCTGGTGCCCAGTGTCTTCTCCATCTGGTTCCATATCTCCATATGGTTCTCTATCTCCTCGAATGTCTATCCATAGTTTTATGCCATCCTGTTCCGCGGTTTCTGGCACAATAACGTCTTGATTTTCTGCATCTGGGTTAGTTGTTTCTTCTATTTCAGAGAAGTACCCATCATCCACATCTTCTTCCCATCTATGAAGTCGTGTTTCCCCTGCCCAAGATCTCCTCTCAAATTCATCTGTTCTGTTCAGTTGCGTCGTTAGGATTTGGGAGTCAATGTCCTCCTGAGAACCTGTGTGCAACTGTCTGCTAGTCTCAACCCTTGAAGCCATAAGTTCTAGCATAGTGAAGCTTCCGGCAGCACATCCACTCTTTTGTGAGTAGCACTGATCAGTTGGAGAAAACTGATGTGGTAATGAGGTCATTGAAATAGCAGCCCCAAGGTCCTCAACTGGTATTCGTTGATCATGGTCTGCGTGGCGGGAAGGACAATGATGCGGTGGGTTGAATGTCAGGGAAGGTAGCGATGGTAAGCACCCTGCAGCTGCCTCCAGAGTGATAGGCCTCTCTGAGTTATTTGCTGTAATAACCTCAAGGCATTGCTGGCTTACAGTATTTTCCCCAGCAGAGTGATAGGCCTCTCTGAGAGATCGGCCTCTCTGAATCATTTGCAGAGCGATAGGCCTCTCTGAGTCATTTGCTCGAATAGCGTCTGAGCATTGTTGGCTTTCAGTATCTGCCCCAGCAGTGGTAGTTTTCTCTTCGTTATTACCTTGAGCATTTGGAATATGTAGCTCCTCTACAATCTCTGACGCCGCAAACCTCCCTAACGCTGCCAACTGTTCTGGCACTGCAAACGTAGCTGACGCTGCACACGTCTCTTGGGCATTTTCTTGATCAGCTGGTGCGCATTCCTGACTCCCCCCAACTTCCTTCGTTGGAGACGCTGCAAACTTAGCTGCAGCTGCACACATATCTTGGGCATTTCGTCGAGCAGCTGGTGCACATTCCTGACTCTCCCTAACTTCCTTCGTTGGAGGATTTTTCTCTGAAGCATTTCGTCGAGCATATACAAATCCTTGAATCTTCCCTGATTCAGCCGCTGGATTTTCACTCTCCCTAACTTCCTTCGTTGGAGGGTTTTTCTCTGAAGCATTTCGTCGATCATATGCAATTCCTTGAATCTTCCCTGATTCAGCCGCTGGATTTTCAGGATCCCCTTTGCCAGCTTTGTCTGGACTGATGTCCTGTTGTACTTCGAAGGTCCTAACAACCCATTGTTTGGTTCCCTCGAAACTAAACCCTAGGTAAAGTATCAAAATCCAACTCCAACTAAAACTCCTAGAAAACGCAACTTACTATAAATAGTAAACTTACTATTTATAGAAGTCATTCAATCCTACTAGAACTCTTGGTTTTCGGCCAAAAATAGAAAGTTATCAAACGGCCTCAACCACGTTGTTCTACAAAATATTCTAAGCCCTTTTCATGTTGGGCACTAACTCTAAAACCCTACAGATGCAAAGTTATGATCGAATTAAAACTTACAATAAATAGTAAAAATGAAAATAAACTAGCCTAATGACCGTCGATACGGTCGATTCTCGCAATTCCGGGTTGGGCAACCCAGCGTAGCGGGGTTGGTTGGCTAAAGTAGCTCGAACTACCCTAAATTGATATATTATACGTCCCGTAACTCATTCCGGATTGTGAGATACGACCGATTCACGGTTCTGACGGTCCGGATCACTTTCGGCCCCGTCCGGTCTTCTTTTGCTCCATCTGGGCCATGAAATAGTCAGCGACCCGTCCTACATCAAACTCCATTTCAACCGCCACATAGCCAGTTTCCAATTTCGGATCTGCAGCATCCAAGATCTCCCCTCACCTCCAACATTCCAACACCCAATCCACCAAGATCGACTCCTCTCCCCTGTCTATTGGCCTCCTCCCACTAGCGACCTCAAGCATGAAGATTCCAAAAGCAAACACATCGGTGCTTGTGGTGGCCTTACCGGTTTTAGTGAGTTCCGGTGCAAGATAGCCGAGGGTCCCAGCAACATGGGTAGTTTGAGGAATGGATCCGTGACCGTACAATCTCGCTAGGCTGAAGTCACCAAGCCGTCCGTCCATTTCTCCATCTAATAAAACATTGCTAGCCTTGATGTCTCGATGAATCACGACTTGTTCCCAATCTTCATGCAAAGAGAGAAGCCCGGAAGCTACTCCTTTGATGATTCGATACCTATGTCTCCAGTCAAGGGTTGTTTTGGGCTTATCAAAGAGGAATTTATCAAGACTACCACTGTACATGAGATCGTAAACCAACAGGAGCTCCCGCTTGCAGCGGCAATAGCCACGGAATTGCGCCAAGTTCCGATGCTTAAGCCTGCCAAGGCTCACGATCTCCTCTACAAACTCCCTCATCCCTTGTCGCGATTCATGGGAGACTCTTTTCACTGCAACTTCGATTTTGGATATTGGCAAGACGCCTGGATACACCATACCGAAACCTCCAGTCTCCAGGAGCTGTTTATCTGCGAAGCCCTTTGTGGCAACAGCTAGATCTTTGTAGGAGAACCTGTGGGTTCCATAATCAAGCTCCCAATCTTCAAGTACTTCCGCAGATTTCATCTTCCTTCTAATGATAAAGACAATACCTAAGATGGTCATCAACACAGAAGCTGCTACAATTAAGGGCAGTGCAATCTTCATTACCTTTGATTTCTTTCTAGATCTTTCCCTCGAAGGAAAAGAAGCAAGGTGGGAAATAACAATAGCTGGAGCTTCTCCATTCATCTGAAAACTCCATCCAAGAACATAATGAGACGCAACAAGAGCACCCGTAGCCGAAGAAAAACCCACATACATAGAGTCCAAGATGATAGGTGAAAGATCGATGGCCAAAGACAAAAGTGGGCGGTTGGGTTTTGGTACACCGATTGGATATAATGTTACATTTAATTTGGGCTCTCAATGGAGCGGGTCAGATCCGAGATCCGATTCGCTCCGAATCTATATAATGCAGATTTGGATCTTAAAATAGGTCCGATTAGTTAAATGGACCAGATTTGGATCTTAAAATAGGTCAAATTACTTAAATGGAGTGGATATGGATTCACAGGAACATATCCGAGTTCGATCCGAATCCGATTAAGATCCGACTCATTGTCACCTTACTGTATATGTTATGTTCATGCTGGCCATCCGTTTTACAAATTATTTTAGGCCATGTCGACCATACCATAGTAAATAGTGGGATTTGCATCATTTTTCTACTAAATTAAATATATTATATTGTATATTTTATATCATATATTTTTTTAGATTTGTAATGGGGGTGGATTCGGACCTGGATCCAACCCGAATCCGATGGTTATATGGATTTTGGATCGGAAATGGATCTAACAATTTATAAATGGATTGGATATGGATATCACCTTTTGGATCCGAGTTGGATCCGAATCCTTCTACAGATATACGGACTTGGAGCCGGATCCAACTGGATCCGATCCAGATCCGACCCATTGAGAGCCCTACATTAAATTGTTTTTCTATGCCGTTATACTCCACCCAAACTTGCATCGGGTCACCGCTTGTAAGACTCAAGTTGTTGAATCCGCCATTTTTGTCAGGAAAATAACTGGCCGAAGAGGATTTGATAGACTTTAATCAATTGATATCAATTCCGAGATGGTTATTGTCAATATCACCGTTTTCTGGGTTCTTGAAGGTGTCAAGTTCAACCGCGACGATATGAATGGATGGATCACCATTGTTGGTAACATTGAAGAGGCCCAGATGTTGGCCAGGAAGAGCTCCAGAGAGATCATTCGAAGGGGAGATGACGAATGCCATTCCGTCTCCTTTTAAGTAATTGTTGTCAGGGCTGATTGCGAAGATGAAAGTTGTAGAGAAAGAGACAGCATTACCATTTGAAGAGTTCTTGAAGCTAAGGGGTGCAGAGAGGAAGGCATGACCACTCTCATAAGTTTTGCCATTGGTCAGCTTCAACTGGCCTGTCGGCATCATCGATGCCCCACCACTCAGGTTGTAGGGTCCATTGAAGATGAAATTACCGACCTGGGACGCCCCAACATCGATGAGGAGAAACAGAGAGAGAACCTTCACAAGCATGACTGAAATCTACCCAAAAACTCAAACTAGAGAAGCTAGGAAGGCCAACTACAGGAATGGACTGATGACTTTCTTTCCTAACAAGGTTGCATTCAGTAAATAATTAGTTCCATTGGGACCCACGCGCTGATAGTACCGTTCCTGGTCTATTGATCAGAACTGTTCACGTTCTGAATGGAATGGATGACTGTAACAGTCCTTACATTCAACTAAAAAAAATCAAAGTGAAGAGTCATTGAAAGCAGAATGCGTCCTGTCCCCTCCTGGTTGTGAATTGGTCCAGGCAGAACTCTGTGGGGCCCACCGTGATGTATGGTTTTTATCTACGCCGTCTATCCATTTTGGCAGATCATTTTAGTATGTGAGTCGGGAAAATGAAGCTCTGGAGAAGCCTTTTATGACTAGGAAGTTTTCAACTGGGCGTCAACTCCTACTGTTCCTTCCACTGTGGTCCACTTGAGCTTTGGATCTGACTTGTCTTTACGCTCATGTTCTAGAATGATATGATAAAAATGGATCAACGGTGTGGATCTAAGAAATACATCCTCATGGGGCCCACGTAAATTTCACACATTAAGAAATTCCGTTAGTGGCAGGAGAGAGAAGAATATGGGAAGTATGACATGTGGGACTTCCGTGGGCTACATCATGGCGTATTTATTAGATCCATACCGTCCATCCATTTTTCCATACCTTTTAGGGCATGAAATAAAAACGAGCCCGATCCAAGCCTCAAATGAGCCACACTAAAGGAAAGAGTGTGAATTGGACTCCATTTGTTGAAACGGTAAGAGTCTGAAAGGGCCCTTACGAAGCAAAGATGATTCATTGACTGGAGGCTTCTCTAGAGCTTCATATGAAAATTGTTGCCATCGTTTGAACAATTGATTAGACAAGGGCAACTGTACCGCAACTCACGGTACCGTACAATCTTTTCCCGCAGCATGCACATCACAGGCAACCAACAAATGTATTACAACTCGGGGTACCATATGAGCTTCCCCAGTAGCATGACCCTAGTGCAGTGTAAGGTACTGTGTGAATAGAACCCCTAATATGAAGGTGTTTAGCAACCGATGTCATTACTGTGAGCACATTGTTACGGGATATTCTTAGTTGGACGCTGGCCCGCGAACCACGAGGAAGTTCGTTCTCTATGGCCTGGCCCACAAACCACCCCGCAGCTCGCACCTTACTGAGGCTGACCATCCAAGCTCGGACCCAACAAGCTGACTACCTAGGCTCAGCTCCAGAATAGCTAGATATGGTATAAGACCAACTGACCACTTAAAGTCGGTCGCGATATTTATGGAAGGTCCAGATATTTATGGAAGGTCCAAATACTCCTAGATCTACTGCCTTCTCCTGAAAGATCTCTTCAATACGATCGCGAGAGAGAATATTTCCTCCAACAGAACTCTACCGACGTATCCTAGCAGGATCCGTCTCTCCAAAATGCCTCCAAGCCTTCATAAATATAGCTTGCATCTACACCTTAAAGGTAACAAATCACTTAGACCATAATCCTCCTTATTCCCAGACTTAAAGCATCAGAGAGTTCATCGCCGCACAGCGGCACCTTCCCCCTGCTTTCTCTTTCTCTTTCTTTGCAAGTATTAGAACTAGAAAATGCTCAAAGGCAGTTTTCTGTGTATTGTCGCTCTGGGGTTCTGAATAATGGAAACATTCATAAACAATCACAAGCATTCACAAAAGATACACAAGAACAGATATCGCAAGGCGAATTTTATTCTAAAAATTCTGAGATCTTGTAATTCCAGGTATGATCTGGCACAAGCCCTTAATTACATCAAATGATCGATGACTCTTGATTGAAAGGTAGAAGGCTAGTCAGCAGGAACTATGGTCTTAGAATTTATGGTCGTAGAGACCTGTATTTGTTTAGTTATGAACTGAACCATCTTTGTATAAGTCAGATGTCTATGTCCCATATTTTGACCGGAGATCCGGGCTGAGACCATCAAGGTTTTTAACTAAGAGGGTACGACTCTGGGCCTGCGCCTGTCATATTTAGACAGGTAACCTCGGAAAAACTATTCTGCAGTTGTATGTACCTGAGTAGCCCAACCGATGGATGTCGTTTAAATGAATAGGGCATCGATTGTTATATTATAGCAATTTATAGCAATCGCTTTATAAAGAATTAGAACTCTTTAATATAGTTTATTGTGATAACCATAATCCCGTTTGTCTAGTTTTCGACCTTAATCAGATCACATTATGATAGTATATGTAAGAACATTACATTGATATGATTCGGGACACTAGCGGCCTCTTTCCGAGAAAAACTACACCGTTCATCCCGTTGGATCGGATCGGACCCCGCATGCTTATATTCTACTCGTTAAGTATCCCGGATGGGTTATTTAACTGTCCCGTTACATCTGGAACGTTCAAAATACTAAAAATAGGCCTTAATGTGGCCTGAAAACACTTAAAATGGGGTCTTACACACCCTTAAATGTCTTTTGTAATTGGCTGATTTTTAGGGTGCGTCGAACCGATTTTATAGGTGCATCAAACCATTTTATGGATGCGTCGGACTTCGACGTGTCCCAAAATTAGTTGGCTGGTTTTGCTGAATTTATGGATGCGTCGGACCATTTTATGGATGCGTCAGACTTTGACATGTCCCGAAATTAGTTGGCTGGTTTTGCTGAATTTATGGATGCGTCGGACCATTTTATGGATGCATTGGACTGATTTTATGGATGCCTCGGACTTCGATGCATTCTAAAATTATCCGTCTGATTTTTTTGAATTTATGGATGCGTCAGACTATTTTATGGATGCGTCGAAGTCCAATGCACCATTAAATTATTTGTTGAATTTATGAGTGCGTTGCCACACTTGTAATTTTTAGAATCCGAGCCTACGGTGGTCTGGTTGGAGTAATCTTTCGGTAGAAGATGCTGGTGATCGGAAAGGGATTTCGGTGATCACCAGAAAAGTTTTTCGATGGTCGGAAAAGGGGTTTCAGCGAGGGTTTTCCAACGAAAATCCCAAATACCCAAAGGATAATATCTCTCTCTCTCTCTCTCTCTCTCTCTCTCTCTCTCTCTCCTAGAACGTACAAATGAATAGTGCAAAGGGGCATTTATACTCAAAAATATCGAAAGACGACCAATGAGGGGCTGCCACGTGCCACGCACCCCAAAATGCCTCTGTTAGAACTAGGAAAATGATGAACTGCGCAAGGACACATTTTCCTTGAAATGTGGTGTTTTGTTGCTCTGGGGTTCTGAATAACGGAAACATTCATAGACAATCACAAGCATTCATAAAAGTACACAAGGAGAGATATCACAAGGCGAATTTTATTCCAGAGATCCTGAGACCTTGTACATTCCAGGCCGTGATCTGGCACGAGCCCTTAATTACATCGAATGATCGATGACCCTTGATTAAAAGGCAAAAGACTAGTCAGCAGGGACTATGGTCTGAGAGTTTATGGTCATAGAGACCTGTATTTGTTTTGTTATGGACTGAACTATCTTTGTATTAGTCAGATGTCTATGTCCCATGTTTTGGCCGGAGATCCGAGTTGAGACTATCAGGATTTATGACTGAGAAGGACGACTCTGGGCCTGCGCCTATCAATGTATGGACAGGTGACCTCGGGAAGTCCACTCTGCAGTTGTGTATACCTGCGTAGCCCAACCGACGGATGCCGTTTTTAATTGGTAGGGCATCGACTGTTGTGTTATGGCAGTTCATAACAATCGTTTTGTAGTGAATTGAAACTCTTTGGTATGGTTTATCATGATAACCATAGTCCCGTTCGTCTAGCTTTTGACTCAAATCGGATCACATCTTTACAGAAAATATGAATGATGACATGTTTGCATAGTTCTGAATGCTGGCGGCGTCTCTTTCGAGAAGTCGTTTCGTTCATCGTGTCGGATCAGATTGATCTTTGAAGATGCACAATTCTGCTCATTTAAAGATCCTGGAATGTCCGTTTGACCATTCCATCGCGTCCAGAACGCTCGAAATACCCAAAATAGGCTCAAGCGACACTTGAAAATACTTAAAATTGAGTCCGGTGCACCCGTGGACATGTTCAGGAATTTGCTGATTTTTTGGATGCGTGGGACATAATTTATGGGTGCGTGGGAGTCCAACGCACCTTGAAAATACATGTCTCAATTATGTTGATTTTACGGATGCATGGGGTAATTTTCAGGTGCGTTGTAGTCCAATGCACCCTAAAAATACAAATCCGCTTTTTGTTGAATTTTCGGGTGCGCCGGACTATTTTCGGGTGCGTGGGAGTCCAATGCACCCTGAAAATACATGTCCGCTCTTTGTTGAATTTTCGGGTGCGCCGGGCTATTTTCGGGTGCGTGCTCATACTTGTGATTTCTTATAATCCGGACCTGCGGTGGTGTTGGTCGGAGTGACCTTCCGGTGGAAGATGCCAGCGACTGGAAAAGAATTCCGGTCACCGGGAAAGTTTTCAGGCTGTCGGAAAGGGATTCCGGCGAGGGTTTCCGGCGACAAATCCCAGATACTCAGGGGATAATAGCTCTCTCTCTCTCTCTCTCTCTCTCTCTCTCTCTCTCTCTTAATCTGTCCAAAATCTGTCTAAATGAACAGTAGGAGGGGTATTTATACCCGAAAATACCGAACAGTGACCAATGAGGGCCTGCCACGTATGGCGCATCCCATAAAGTCTTTGACGCACCCCCAAATAGGCACGTGGGAGCTCCGACGCACCCAGAAATGATATTTTGAAAAGTGCTGATTTTATGGGTGCGTCGAGCTATTTTTGGGTGTGTTGGAGTCCAATGCATCCAAAAAATACCATGCTGGTTTTGGTGATTTTACGGGTGCGTTGGGCTATTTTAGGGTGCGTTGGGGTCCAATGCACCCTGAAATTGCAGTTCCGTATTCTCTGATTTTATGAACGCGTCGAAGGTATTTTTAGGGTGCGTCATGCCATTTTTTGGATGCGTCAGAGGTGAAATACATCCTAAACCACTTGTCGAATTTTCATGAATTTAAGGGTGCGTCAGGCTGAATAAATGGGTGCGCTTGACGTACCCATGTCTTGCAAAATTGGATTTTGCGAAACGGAGGGCTTGTGGGGCCCGTTTCTCGGCGAATCGCCATGCACTGCTTATCATAATTCATGAAGGATGCCTCTACTTGATTCTGGTCGGTTTTGATCACGATGATCCGTGGGGTCCATCGGAGAAAATGGCTAAGTACTGGATCCTTTGCAAATCTGGGTATTTGGGTGTGTCGGGTAGTATTTTGTGAAATTTTCTCGAAGCACGTGCCCAGTTGATTTGTTTTAGAGGGTACTGACTTTTGGGACCCCAACAGATGCCCCTCCGGTGCATTGCGATGGACTTATAACCGTTCATCGCGACACATCGGATTCCCGGGTCCAACTATAAATAGGTAAGATAGCTTGATTTCACTTCATTCTGCGTTTTTCACTGTTCATTTGCTCTGCCGTCGACGCACCCAAATATTCGCCAACGCACCCATTTAATATCGCCAGTGCACCCAAAAAAGGTCTAGCGCATCCTTAAATTTCAAATATTTAGATTTTTGGGGTGCGTCAAGCGTGACGCACCCAGCTGATGACTTGGTGGAATTCTCATGTTTAAGGGTGCGTTGCGCTCAGCGCACCCAAGTATTCGGACTTAGCCGAATTTTGAGATTTTTAAGGGTGCGTTGCTCTCAACGCACCCAAGTATTCGAACTTGGTAAATTTTCAAGATTTTTAAGGGTGCGTTGGGCGTGACGCACCCCTCGTCACAAGTTGATGAAACCCTTAAACTTTTAAGGGTGTCACGCTTGACGCACCCAAATATTTGTGATTGGTGAAAATGACTGAGTTTCGAGGTGCGTTGGGCGTGACGCACCTAAGTATTGAACTTAGGC
This sequence comes from Liriodendron chinense, assembly GCA_003013855.2. Lineage (NCBI taxonomy): Eukaryota > Viridiplantae > Streptophyta > Magnoliopsida > Magnoliales > Magnoliaceae > Liriodendron > Liriodendron chinense. The sequence goes on along the minus strand of ML058425.1, from coordinate 2,095,352 downwards.
CGATCATAATTTTTTAGGGTGTTGGGTCCGGCGCACCCAGATATTCAATCAAGACACTTTGGGCATTTTGGGGTGCGTTGGGTCTAGCGCACCCAGATATTCATCCTTGTATTTTTTGCAAAATTTGGATTATTTTAGGGGTGCGTTGGGTCTGGCGCACCCAGTTTTCAAGACTTAGAATTTTCTTGTTTCTGGGGCTCCTCCATGTGTAGATCTAGCCCAGCACTGCCTACCATATCCACATTTTGGGTGGACACGGCTATTCCTGTGGTGACAGGGATCATTTCTTTAAAGGATATGGGGCCCCGTACTTCCGTCATAAATTTCCATGTGCATTCATTGTTATCCGGAAGCTGTGTCGGGTCTCATATACTTTAAGTCTTGGGCTATGCCTGACCAAAAATGACATTTTCTGGGAATTATCATGATTAATTTAGATAGGGTTTAGATGTACCTGCGGATGCCTCCATTGACTTTGGATCTGATGTAAATAATCTTCATACGCTTCCTCTCTTTACTCCTTTTGTCGAATTGCCGCGGTTCTCAAATCTGATTGTTAGTCTTTCTAGCAGACAATGGTTGCGACTCGTGCCTCCTTACGCGCAGCTCATGACTGCTTGCAACGGCTCTTTGACTCCCTTGGTGCTCTGAAAGCTTGGTCATCCCTTCATTCTCAATATGATGAGGTGTCTGAGGCTTTATTCAGACTCGGTGCAGATTCTCGTTCCATACTACAGGCTATCCGGAATGTTTCACTTATGGCCTCCACTTTTGAGGAGCATAGGGAAGCCATTCTTGGTTTCATTGGTGACTCCTCGTTCTCAGAAGAGCTGGCGCTTCTCGAGGCAGCGGAGCCTCCCTTGGCCGATTCTTTCTTGGCCTTATGGGGTCAGCTTAACTCTCTAAAGAGGGAGAAAAGGGCGAAAAAACGATTCCTGGCTTTGGCTGTCCCACTGGCGGAGGCCGAGTTTCCGGATCATCGCGCCAGCATTTGGAGAAGGATCAGAGAGGCGTTAAGTGAATATGATGATCTAGCGATCGATGTCTCCATAATGAGGAACTGGGCCAATGCTGAGTACGTGCACTTCGACCTCGTGCAGCAGTGCATCTCCCATCTAATGGACCTGACTTCTAAGGAAGCGCGGGTCCAAGCGAAGGTGGACGAATTGAAGGCTCGGCTTCTTCCTCTGCTGTAAGATTGAGATCATTTTCTGTTCGCGAGAAGGGGATCTCGCAAATTTTGTGTTGTCTTATGACAAATTCTAACTTTAACATTTGAACAATTGACATGACAGTCCGAACATTTTGGGCCTATTTCAGTTAATGGATGATGATTATGTTGTTTTCTCTTTCTTTTATCCATCCTTGTTTATATGTAACGGTGATGTCGTGGTTGTGAATGCTGTCGTGCTATTTCCTTCTTTGCTGGTTCGAATGCATTTTACTATGACCTTAATTCGCTTATCGGTGCTCATGTCGTCTTTACATACTACTTTGCATCCTCTTGAACTTTGAGAGTGTTGATTTCTTTTGTGCATTTGCTTTGAGCTATACCTAAGCTTTCCGTATGCCGTTGCAGATTGTGATGGCTAGCGACCCTTCTGAGGCTGGTCCTTCAGGTCCTCCATTGACTCCTTCAAAGCTCAAGCGAGCTGTTTTGAGGGACGTCGTTCGCCCGTCTGATCAGAATCCCCAATGGTTTCTCCCCCCGGAAACTTTTAATTTCTATGAACGTATATTGACGTTGCCCAAAGACATGCAAAAGAAAATTCTCTGTGACCGGGTTGTACCACCTCCCCCAGACAGGGGTACACAGGAACAGTGGGACTCCTGGTTTGCTCCTTTGCGGGGCTTTCGAAGTGACGGGACGACAGGTTCCGAAGAAGGGGAGGCGAGCCCGTTGGCCCCCGCCCAATCTGCTAGACGCGGTCGCCCAAAGAGGGCTGGCAAGGGCGCTAAACAAGTGTACCGGGAGAAACAGACCAGGTCCAAACCTGACAAAATGAAGATTGTTTGGTCAACCGTAAAGTTAGTCACTTCTCCTCTCGACATCCGAAACCCTTATACACGAGGGTATATTAGATCCACTAGGAGTTTCCAGCGGCATCGCTCTCTTCCCAGTATCGAGCCCGCAGATGTGTGCCGCGCAAACTCGTTTTTTAGCGTGGACACGTGGACATCTATTCCTGGGCCTTTTCTCAACTGTTCCCTGTCTGAGAATGGCAGGCGTCAAGCTGTCTTGGACCCAAAGCTTATGATATTTTTAGAGCCGAATCAGAACCCCCATCGGCCTTTCCCAACACATTATTTTGAAACTCTTCGGCAAAGATTTCATCATCTGGGCGACACGGAGATCTGGTTATCGGGCGCCTTCCGGACCCGCGGTCACTTGATTGCTCATCCTGGGTATGAGGCATGGGCGAACCGGATATTGGAATGCCATAAGGAGACCTTGAAGGCGGTGGGCCTCTTTAAGGCTATTGCAGCCACCTCGAGTTACTTCTGCCGCAAACCGTGGGTTTACAAGGGGTTCTTGAACCACTGGTGCTCTATCACCAACACATTTCATTTGCCATATGGAGAAATGAGCATCTCGCTATGGGACCTGAACCGCATCGCTGGTCTCCCGATCCGCGAGAGGATATATGATGAGTGGGTTCCTAGTGATGAGGAGCTGTCTCGGAAGAAAAAGGGGGTGAACGAAGGCTTCTTCTCCCCGGCTTGTTATGAGTTATTTGCGGAGCTTCCGCAATTCTGGGCTTTCAAGGATAAACTTCCCTTCGAAGACTGGCTGGTCTATTTCAGCCATGGCTTAGAGTAAGCACTTAATTGCGAGTTGTATGTCATTATTTTCGTCTTTCTCTCTACCATTAATACTTTGTTTTCTTCATTTCAGTCTGGATTATGCGGCTTATGACAAAGACCGCGATGACAAGGCCTTTTTGGAGGATCGAATGAAGGAAAATTTCCCCCGTCCGAACAAACTATCTCCGACCTGTGAGCTCGCCGGCTTCCTAGCCTACTGGTTGAGCTGCGTGGTCTTACCGAGCTCGAAGCAGGCCGACAGTGTGAGGGTGTCCTGTTTCGCTGTCGCAGGGGCCTTGGCGAATGGCCACCGTTATGCAATAGCTCTCGCCGTATTATGTTCTCTTTATCGGGCTTTCGATTATGTTATCAGCAATAAAGACCGGGCTGCCTTCGGCATGAACTCGGCTTACTGTGGATGGCATTTCTTATCCGGATGGCTCGGAGTGTATTTCCCTTGGGTGTATGGTATCGAGTCTGGAGGTTATATTCAGCGAGGGGTGGTCCCGTTGTACTTTTTTCAAAAACGGAAGATGGTAGGGCAAAATTTGAACACAGTCAGGGAGAGGATTACTAAATACGACGATATCCACTTTTTCCACTTCTCGGGCACCTGGAGCAAAGATTCCATATTGTGCACGGATGATGAGAGCATAGACCATAACGAACGCTCATTCCTGATAGCCATCCGCCCGTCCTCACTTCCTCTTCGTGAGGGACTGGAGTTCTGGAGAGAGCCGTACTACCCCAACCGTTTTGCTCGTCAATTTGGATATGATCAAGGAGTACCTGCCACATTGGAACCGGTGACTCGTGAGCAGCGAGCATATGGCATCGGGCCTATCCATTGGAAATGGATGTGGCGGCAGCTTCTGCTGACTGGGACTGGTTGCTCCTTTGCTATCCCTGGGACGGGGAGTGTCACTGGCGCGTCTTTCAGGTGGATGAGATGGTGGGCTCACCAGTATACATTGATCCGGAACGGTCATCATGTTACTGATCCCATCTTTGTTACGCCTCCGATTGTTAGCCCAGCTCCTACCGACGGATTGGGGTACGTGGCGGAGCATCTTCACCAGCCTGCTGTACCGGGTACTCTGAGACTAATGACTTCGATGAATGTGGTAATTGATCACGAGAAGCCCGAGCACACCCTGGAAGGTTGGGTTGCTTATGGGGAAAGAAGCATCGTGCAGACGGGCCCCGAGTTCCCGTCTCTCGGGCCCATCGATGAGGTGCATCAAGGAGATGATATTCCCAGGGACAATGATGGCCAGGCATATTCGGCAACTCGCCTCAACACTGTAAACCTACGTCACACCCTTGAAGACATACGTCGGGGGAAAGAGATCAATCAAGTTGCAGAGAGTCGCCCTCACCTTGAAGCTCAGCTCGGGGAACTCCAAAACCAAATCAATGACATGAGGAAGAAATACCAGTCCAAGGCCCCGACCCCGATCGAAGCATTCCTTGAAGAAGCGAAGCCCCCGTTCACTTAAGACATCTTAGCCGAGCGTCTTCCTCCTAGTTTCAAAGTGTCCAACTTTGGACTCTACTCCAGTGAATGCGATCCAATCGAACACCTTTAAACCTTTAAGACTTGGATGGAGCTATATGGTACTTCGGGACCCATCATATGCAAAACCTTCCCCCTGTTACTAACAGGTCCTACGCGCATATGGTTCCAGGGACCGGCCAAAATCCATCTCCTCTTATGACTAGTTGAGCAGAGCCTTCATTGCCCAATTCATCGGCAGCAGAGGATCCCAAAAATAGGCCACTCATCTGCTGACCCAAAAGTAAAAGGAGGATGAGCCCTTATGAGACTGCATCGCCTAATTCAACAAAGAGTCCCTAGACGTAGAGGACTGCCTTAAGAAAATGGCCCTCACAGCCCTTATCAATGGACTCCGACCCGGGAAACTCCTAAATTCACTTGGTAAGACCTCGTCAAAAACCCCATCAGAACTCCTTGACAGGGCCCATAAGTATGCAAACGTTGAGGATCTCATCAACGCCCATCACAATAATAACGGCTCGCCCACAAGCAAAGGGCGAAGAGATACAAAAGACGACCATGGGTCTTATCCCCAGGTTCGAGAAGTATACACCTCTTAAGGCCTATGTTGATCTAGTCTTCCTAAAAATTAAAGAAAAGAGCTACCTGAAGGCTCCAGCAAGACTAAGATCCAACCCGAAGAAAAGAAGTAAGTCAAAATATTGCCTCTTCCGCAAAGATCACGGCCATAACACAGCGGATTGCTACGAATTGAAGCTGCAAATTAAGGCCTTAATCCAGAAGGGCTTCCTCCAAGAATATGTCGATAGGCACCCAGCCGACAGCTTCCCACCTACTGAGGGCCCACCAAAGGCTCACATCAACGACAAGCCTTTAGGAGAAATCCGCTGAGGACTCATCCAACCAACCGGACTGCCCAGGTCCTACATAGGCAGCCCAGGCTAAGAAGAGGTCGACCACCCTTTATTAGCGCAATATAGGTTGGTCACATAGGTTAGCCCCAAGATGAGCCGATCAGGCACACGAAGTACTGCCAGTGGTATATGCGCTAAGGCAAAAACTATCTTTCTTTCTTGAAAACCACTTGTACTGAACTGTCCTCGTCAATAAAAGTGAGATCCTATTTTCAACCAAAGCTTTTAAACCAACCGCCTAGGCTCTGCCACTCAGGCCTTGGCCACCTGGGCCTCGGCCGCCCGGGCTCAGCCGTCCATGCCCAGCTGCCCAGGCCCCACACAAGCCACCTAGGCTCAACCACTGAAGCCTTGCCCGTCCAGGCCTCAGCCGTCTAGGCTCAGCCACTCAAGCCCCATACAAGTCTCCTAGGCTCGGCTACTCAAGCCTTGGTCACCCAGGCCTCATCCGTCCAGGCACGGCCGCACAGGCCCCATACAAGCCGTCGAGGCTCGACCATTTAAGCCTCAGCCGCCCAGGCCTCAACTATCTAAGCTCGACCGCCCAGGCCTCAACTATCTAAGCTCGACCGCCCAGGCCCCGGTCTCAGACCTCCTAGGCTCAACAATTTAGACCTGCCCAAAACGGTCTGAGTTTGGCCAATGAAGCCCAAACATCACCCAACTCACCCGATAGAGCAGAGCCTACCTGCAAGAGACGTCTTTCACCCAACATGGAAAGAAAATACCAAAAATATTGAAATATCTTTTTATTATGGAAAGACCGTCAAGGTCACTTACAACAGGCGTCATGCGCCTTCTACATCACAGAAAAAAGACCTATCATATTACAATCTCTATCATGAAAAGAGATCTTCGTTGAATAAAAGATAGGAAGAACGTCCCGGTGTCACAATCTGCCCTCTTCTCTGAAGTCTCTTCTGTTTCCCTCTTTTGTTCTTCAACCAGCAGCCCAAGTTGGATAGTGACGAGCATATCCCGAGGGAGCTCTATCGAATTCGATCCTAGAAGTCGAACAACAGAGGGAGCGGAGGCACAAGCCAACAAGCTGCACACACTCAGACTATGGAAACACGCAGCAAAATAAAAAGAAAGCCTTCATGATAAAAAAAAAATGTGACCTCCTGTTCCTCCAATCGAAATTCAACCGCCAGGCATTGTACATTACACAAGAAACCACTGTCAGCACCAAACAGTTTTTTATCCTTAAAGGTTGCTGCTCCAAAGCCTCCCTCCCACTTGTAGAACCAGAGGTGTGTGATAGAGACACCCATGGCCAACCAGTGCAAAACCATCTATGTCAGGGCACACCAAGGGATGGGCTACTTATAATCAACCTTCCGCCCATTTCCCTTCCAATGCAAGCCACGCGCCCACTAGTGATTGGCTATCTCCACCCATTACCACATGCCCCTACTGCACGGTCATCTACGATTAGATGCTACAAAAGGTGCGCCCAAAAGATGAACTGTCATCACGTGTCGTACAACTACCCGCCGGAGATCGCTAAATTCAAAACCAGATTTAATTCCCCTCTAGTCTCCACGTCTCAAGTACAACTTGTTAAATCACGGAATGTGACAACATCACCTACAACATCATACAAGAATGGTGAGTTATGGTGAGGCCCCTCGAGAGACTCAAGCTCAGCAAGCCAGTCTCCAAACATCGCCAAGAACAATTTAGCCGAATCATTATGCTCTTAAGACCTCACATGCTTAACCTAGGAGTACGGGTGCAACTTTTATGGGATATTTCAAGCTAGACCCTGGCCCATGAACCACGAGGAAACCCATTCCCCACGGCCTGGCCCACAGACCATCCCGCAGCTCACACCTTGCTGAGGCCGACCACCTAGGCTCAGTCCCAGCAGGCCGACCACCCAGGCTCAGCCATGACAGGCTGACCACTCAGACTCAGTCCCGACAGGCCGACCACCCAGGCTCGGCCCCGACAGGCAGACCACCTAGGCTTGGCTCTGACAGGCAAACCACCCAAGCTTGGCCCCGACAGGCTAACCACCCAGGCTCAGCCCCAAAACAGCTCGATACGGTATAAGACCAACCGACCACCCAAAGTCAGTCTGTGATATTCACGGAAGGTCTAAATACTCCCAAATCTGCCGTCTTCTCCTGAAATATCTCCCCGATATGATCTCGAGAGAGAATCTTTCCTCCAATGGGACTCTATTGACATATCCTAGTAAAATCTATCTCTCCAAACTGCCTCTAAGCCTCCATAAATATAGCTTAGATCTACACCTTAAAGCTAAGGAATAACTTAGACCCTAATCCTCCTTATTCTCGGACTTAACTTAGGCATCGGAGAGTTCCACACCGCACAGAAGCACCTCCCTCCTGCTTTCTCTTTCTCTTTCTCTTTCTTTGCATGTCCGGCAAATGGAAGGAGCTTTTGCATGCAGATCGAAAGTCACGTGGCAAATCTTGGCTGTCTAAATCCGTTGTCCAAAATTATGTAACAACAAACATAATCCCCTCTATGAAGGTATTTATACGTGATTTGACCGCGTCAGATTTAGCGATTCAAATAATACCACATGACATCAAGATCTTAATAATAGACAAACAAAAGGTCTCTACAATTGCTCTAACGGACAAATTTAAAGAGAATTTGAAAAGTTATGAGTAGCCCCAAAGAGTAAGTCTCGCTAACTATTGATATGAGACACATGGCACATGTCTTGCTCAAGTAGTGGAGTCAACTATTCACCACCCGTAACAGCTTCATATGACGTCTAACAATGGATATCAATCGAAATACGTCGTGGCTAGTGTCGAGTCTGGCTGATTGTTGAGCTCATAATTGTGCATATTTTAACCCCAATTCATCATTCATTATGCATGATATACATGTTAAAGGACCAACTTAATATATGATGTGTGATTGTAGGAACAAGATGGAGAGTCCACCATTTGAAAGCTAAATGAGGCCCCTTACAAGTATTGAAGACTATAGGATGAAGCAGGAAGAAAGATCAAAGGAAGTCAAGCAAGGAGAGAAGAGAAAAGAAAGAAGAAAGAAAGAAAGAATGAAGAAAGAGAAGCCTGACCGGTCAGCGACCGGTCAGCCATGCATTAGGAGAGGTTTAGGATCACGTCCGACCGGTCATGACCGGTCGGACAAGGCTGCTGGATCTAAATGAAAAGGACCGACCGGTCATTACTGCTGGAATGTGGATGAAAACATCCGACCGGTCATGACCGGTCGGGGGTGCTTGCTGGAATGACTATATTTTGAAGCCGACCGGTCGTGACCGGTCGGCTGTGCGAAAGGAAAGAGAAACTTCTAAATTCATCCCGATTTTCTCTGCGCTGCGTAAGTGTTACGCACTTTCTCGATTCTTCCGAAGTTGTGGAGCCTCCAGACTATAAATAGACACCTAGGGATTGTTCCTAGGGTATCCTAGAAGGGCTCAAGTGAGGTTGGAGGCTGTGGAAGTGAAGATTGGAGTTTCACAACTCCTTTTGGTTTGCTTTGCTGTTTTCATGTTTTTTGTAGTTGTTTCATGTTTCCTTGGATCATGAGCAGCTAAACCTCTTAGCTAGGGCTAAGAGGTGAAGCTTGTAGTGTATCCAAGATGTTTTAATTCGTAGTTAAGTGGTTTTCAGTTTGGAATTCATGATTATGAACTAAGGTTTGAAGTTTATACAAGTTTTTAAGTAATTTCTCTTAGTCTTGTGATGACTCATGGATGTTTGGATGGATTACTTATCTTCTTAATTTGTTTGCAACGGTCTAGACCTGTATGATCCGAGGAATTGGAGTGCGCTCTAGTACCAAGCTCTTCATAAAGGGACTTCATGCCAAAGTTCTAGTTTTGGTTGATTATCTGAAATATGTATGGACTGTGCATATAATTTGAATCCAGTTCAAATCATGATCTAGCCTTGTCTTGTGAGAAGACTTGAGGATGGTTATGATTGGGAATTGGACCTATAGAAAAGGTGAATGACCTATGCAATGAGCATGCTCAGATCAGCCTAGAGTTGAGTGAACTTTATGCACAGAACTTACATGTTACAGACTTCTGGTTTAACAGTTCTATCATCCGACTAGATAGACCTGACTGGTGATTCTAGTTGAGAGAATGGGAAACCACAGCGGATTGAACATCGAGGATTGCTACAAGTGAATCCTCGAACCCCTAGTGCCTTCTTATAATTGTTTACATTCAATTTAGCTTAAACTGTTAATCACACACATTCTATTCAAACTTTGATTGTTAGCTTCAATAGAAACTTGTGGATGAGTTTGTGACATCCTACATAAGTCCCTGTGGATCGACCTCGGTATTACCGAGTTTATTACTACATCGCAACCCTACACTTGGGGAAGCGAACAAGTTTTTGGCGCCGCTGCCGGGGACCTTGACGGTTTTCACAAATTTCTGAAATTAGTATCTATTTAGGACTCTTTTAGATTTTTAGAACTAACTTAGTTTGTTTATTTGATTTTTTTCAGGGATTTCTAGAAAGCTGAAGAAGATTAAAGGATTTTAAGTGCGAATCAGGTTCTATCCTTCTAAAACCTTACTCTTCTCCTTCTCCTAGTCATTCTTATTTTATTCATCTCTTGTAGAGTGGGTGGAGACTCCTTTTGGATCTCTAAAAGGTCGGCCTTTTTGCCACCTGGATTCCTATTGGTCGGCTCTGCCGTCTTGGATCACCTTGTGCTCAGGGATTTCTTTCTCATCTCTACTCCTCTTTCTCCTTTTTCTGCACCTTTTCTCAAAAGATTCAAAGAGTGGGTGGGGTGTTCTCTGAACCCCTATTGACCAGGAGAAATCGGTCTCTATCTTTGTTTCTGGCCTAGCCATTGTAAGACACCTTGTGCTTCGGTCTTAGAGAAGAGTAAAGAAAAAGAAGGAAGAATTCTTTTTCCTTTTTGTTTCTTATTTTTAGTTTTGCATGCCACATTGGGCTCGGGATTCCAATAACCGACTCATAAATGAAGGGGGGATAGTAGAAGGCATCGATAGAGAGCCACGTGTTAGGAGACATCTAGATTCTCCAATTTTATCTGAAAGTATGGCTACAAATCAACCTAACCCGGTTCAAAATCAAACCGAAACAGGGGAGAATGTGGTTGAGAATGTTCCCCGACCTAGGACTTTACGTGATTTCTTGCAACCTGCAAGAACGAGCACTCCCTCATGCATAGTATTTCCACCAAATGCAGGGAATGTGGATTTGAAACCGGGAGTGATCAATCTTCTCCCTAAATTCCATGGTTTAGACAGTGAAAGTGCCTATCAACACCTTAGGGAGTTTGATGAGGTAATCACCACCATACACTTTGCAAATGTGACTGAAGATATAGTAAGACTTAAATTCTTCCCTTTTACTCTTAAGGATAAAGCCAAGGGTTGGCTTTATGCATTGAGGCCAAGATCAATTGGGTCATGGAATGATATGCACAGAGAATTTATAAAAAAATTCTTCCCTACTCACAAAACAAACATGCTTAAGCGCCTTATCATGAACTTTGCCCAAAAGGAGGATGAAACCTTTTCCCAATGTTGGGAGAGATTCAAGGACCTATTAAACGCATGCCCACATCATGGCTATGAAAATTGGCGGATTATAAGTTTTTTCTATGAAGGACTGATTCCATCCATGCGCCAATTTATAGAGATGATGTGTAATGGGGAGTTCATGAATAAGGAAGCTGATGAAGCATGGGATTATCTGGAAGAATTGGCTGAAAGTGCACAATCTTGGGACACATCTAAACCAACAAATTCCAAGATTGGCCAACAAAAGGAAAAGGGAGGAATGTATGTCTTATCAGAGGAAGATAGCATAAGTGCACGGTTGGCTAGCCTTACAAGAAAGGTCGAAGCCATGGAATTAAGGAAAGGAGAAACAATCAACTCCACTGAGGTTGAAACTGTTTGTGGAATTTGTGCTGGAAATCAACACGCTACACCAGATTGTCCCACAATTTCAGCAGTCCAAAGCATCTTACAAGAACAAACAAATGCCATAAACAGTTATCAGCAGCAATATGGTGCTCCAAACTCAAACACGTATAATCCTAATTGGAAGAACCATCCCAACTTCAGTTGGAGGAATGGACCCACTGCAAATGCAAACAACACTCCAAAAGTATCACTAGAAGAGATGTTGGGTGCACTCGTATCGGTCCAGAATGAGTATAACAAGACAAATTCTCTAAAAATAGATGGGTTCATGCAAGAGCAATTGAAATTCAATCAAAATTCAAACCAAGCCATTAATGAATTGAAAACATCTCTGGCTAGAGTTGAAGCTCACCTGAGTGGTAGAGAGAAGGGCACACTTCCTGCTCAAACTCTTCCTAACCCAAGGACCCAGTATGAGATACAAGATGCAAGCTCATCCTCCCACCATACGGAACATGTCCAAGCTATCACCACTTTGAGAAGTGGGAAAGAAATTGATAAATCCAATCCGGTGAAGGCTCCCAAGCCTAAGGATCCGGAAACTCCCAAAGAGGATGATAGCCCAAACAATATTCCACAAGAGAAAGAACCGGAAAGACAATACAAGCCGGTTGCCCCATTTCCACAAAGGTTGATTTCACCTAAACCTTTAGATAAAAATCTGGAAATTCTGGAAGTTTTCAAGCAGGTGAAGATCAACATTCCGCTGTTGGATGCAATAAAACAAATACCATCTTATGCCAAATTTTTAAAGGAATTGTGTACAATCAAAAGGAAACATAACGTTCACAACAAAGTGCTTTTGGCTGAGAATTTGAGTGCCATCATCAAACAAGAGGTGCCCCAAAAATACAAAGATCCGGGTAGTCCAACCATATCATGCATCATAGGAGACTACCAAATTAAACAAGCCCTACTCGACTTGGGGGCAAGTGTGAATCTCATTCCATACTCGGTCTATGAACAACTTGGGTTAGGTGAATTGAAACCCACCAAAACCACACTCCAACTTGCTGATAGATCCATCCGGATACCGAGAGGAATGGTAGAGGATGTTCTAGTCCAAGTTGATAAATTCTACTACCCAGTAGATTTTATTGTCTTGGACACACATCCTGTGATAGGCACCGGTACTCAAATTCCCGTCATACTTGGACGACCATTTCTAGCTACCTCAAACGCCATTATCAATTGTAGAAACGGACTTGTACAAATGTCCTTTGGAAATATGACCCTTGAGCTTAACATATTTGAGTTATGCAAACAACCGCGGGAAGTTGATGATGATATCCACGAATTAAACATGATCGAATCATTCGTGGAAGGTACAATCCCCTTGTCACTATTTTCCGACCCTTTGGAGGCATGTGTGGCCCATCTCCATGATATGAATGATGATACAACACAAGAGATGGATGCCATTCTAGATGTGATGATGGTGCGTGAAAATAAAAGATGGAGGACCCCAATTGAACCTTTGCCTATAAATGAGAACAAGGCCCTCCCATCCAACATTAAGGCACCAAAACTCGACCTAAAACCATTGCCAAGTGAGCTAAAATATGTTTATTTAGGTCAAGATGAGACATATCCAGTGGTGATTTCTTCCCACTTGGATGAGGAACAAGAGAGTAGGCTAATAGCCACTCTATTAGAGCACAAGAGTGCCATCGGATGGACAATTGCGGATCTCAAAGGCATAGACCCACTGATTTGCACTCACCGCATACATCTTGAGGAAAATGCAAAGACATCCCGGCAACCACAAAGACGACTAAATCCAAATATGAAGGATGTGGTTAAGGCCGAAGTGGTGAAACTATTGGATGTAGGTATCATTTACCCAATATCTGATAGCCAATGGGTGAGCCCAACTCAAGTGGTGCCTAAGAAATCCGGAATAACCATTGTAACCAATGCCAATAATGAACTCGTACCAACTAGAGTCACTACCGGTTGGAGAATGTGCATTGACTACAGGAAGCTAAACACTGTCACGAGGAAAGACCACTTCCCCCTACCGTTTGTTGATCAGATTTTAGAACGGTTGGCGAGTCATTCCCACTTTTGCTTCCTTGATGGCTATTCAGGGTACAACCAAATAGAAATTGCCCGTGAAGACCAAGAAAAGACTACATTCACATGTCCATTCGGCACTTTCGCCTATCGACGGATGCCGTTTGGACTATGTAATGCCCCTGCCACTTTTCAGCGTTGTATGATGAGCATCTTTTCTGACATGGTGGGGACAATTCTAGAAGTCTTCATGGATGATTTTTCCGTATTCGGTTGTAGCTTTGATGAGTGCCTTGAGCACTTGAAATCTGTGCTAAAAAGATGTGAAGAGAAGAACCTTGTGCTCAATTGGGGAAAGTGCCACTTCATGGTTAAAAAGGGAATTGTACTTGGTCACATCGTTTCACAAAATGGAATTGAGGTGGACAAGGCGAAAATTGACCTTATCTCTAACCTTCCACCACCCAAAAGCATACGAGATATACGGTCCTTTTTAGGACACGCAGGATTTTATAGACGGTTCATAAAGGATTTCAGTTCACTCTCTCATCCTTTATGCAACCTACTTCAAAAGGAAAATTCATTTGAGTGGAGTGAAGAATGTCAAAAGGCCTTTACCACCCTTAAAGGCATGTTGACATGCGCCCCAATAATGCAACCACCTGATTGGAGCCTTCCTTTTGAGATTATGTGCGATGCTAGCGACTATGCTATTGGGGCCGTGTTAGGCCAAAGAAAAGATAAAAAGCCATGTGTTATCTACTATGCAAGTAGAACCCTAAACTCAGCCCAGGCAAACTACACCACTACTGAAAAGGAACTTTTAGCCGTAGTTTTTGCCTTGGAGAAGTTCAGATCCTACTTGATTGGATCCAAGATCATTGTATTCACTGACCATGCCGCGCTTAAGTATCTTCTCTCTAAGAAGGATGCTAAACCACGGTTATTAAGATGGATTCTCCTACTCCAAGAATTCGACTTAGAAATACGTGATAAGAAAGGAGTAGAGAATGTAGTAGCTGACCACCTCTCTCGACTTGTCCTCACTGATTCCCCTGAAACGACTGCAATCAATGACATGTTCCCTGATGAACAACTTTTTGCTGTTTCCCAATTGCCATGGTATGCGGACATTGCTAATTATCTTGCTACAGGTACAATTCCTACATATTGGAAAAAGCAAGATAAGGATAGATTCTTCTCAGAGGTACGAAAATTTCTATGGGACGACCCATACTTGTTCAAGTATTGTCCCGACCAAATCATAAGGAGATGTGTCCCAGATAATGAGCAACAAAGTATCATCTCCTTCTGTCATTCTCAAGCATGTGGTGGCCATTTTTCGGCTAAAAAGACCACAGCGAAAATTCTGCAATGTGGGTTTTATTGGCCCACCATGTTCAAAGACACACATGAGTTTTGCAAAGCTTGCGAACCTTGTCAGAAATTAGGAGGAATCTCCCGTAGAAATATGATGCCACTCAATCCCATCTTAATTATCGAAATTTTTGATTGTTGGGGCATCGATTTCATGGGCCCATTCCCATCTTCTTTTGGAAACTTATACATCTTGCTTGCCGTTGATTATGTTTCCAAATGGGTCGAGGCCATCCCTTGCCGGAATAATGACCATAAAACGGTCATTCGATTCTTAAAAGAAAACATTCTTTCCCGGTTTGGAACGCCTCGAGTCATCATAAGTGATGGAGGGTCTCACTTTTGCAATCGCCCTTTTGAAGCATTAATGAAGAAATATGGCGTAACGCACAAAGTGAGCACTCCCTATCACCCACAAACTAGTGGACAAGCTGAGATATCCAATAGAGAGATTAAACACATTTTAGAGAAAACGGTGCATCCTGATCGCAAGGATTGGTCACTTCGACTTACCGATGCGCTTTGGGCTTACCGTACTGCCTTTAAAACTCCTATTGGAATGTCTCCCTATAGACTTGTCTATGGGAAGGCTTGTCACTTGCCTGTGGAGTTGGAACATAAGGCGTATTGGGCTATTAAGAAGATAAATTTCAATCCTGACAAGGCAAGCTCGTTACGCAAACTACAATTGAATGAACTTGCAGAAATCCGGAATGAAGCTTATGAGAATGCGAGAATTTACAAGGACAAGACGAAGATATTCCATGATAAGAATATTCTTCGCAAGACATTCACGATAAATCAAAAAGTCCTCATGTATAATTCTCGCTTACATCTATTTCCGGGAAAATTGAGATCTCGGTGGACCGGTCCCTACATTGTGCAAACTGTCTATCCATATGGGATTGTCGAGCTGTTAAATCCAAGGAACGGCAACATTTTTAAAGCAAATGGGCAGCGATTAAAGCCGTTCTTTGACAATTTTCCTTCAGAAGGTATGTCCATACCCCTGAATGATCCTGTGTATCAGGATAATTGATCTCCTAGTCTGATGGAGGTATAGAGTAGTTAGGATTAGGATTTTGCTGCTTTTGTTTTCGTTTTCATAGGTTTGTTAGAAGGAGGAAGATTTCCAATGTTCACTCTCTCAGGTAATATCATTCCTCACTCCCTTTTATTTTCAAATTGCTCTCATGTTTTGCTCATTGCGCATCTTTTACATTGAGGACAATGCAAGATTTGGTTGGGGGGTGTAGGACCGCTTGGATGAATCCAACATTTTGCAACATCTCAAGCAATTATGTGGAAATTTTTTGATTTTTTCAAAAATTCGAAACTCTTTTGGAAAACATTGGTTCTATGCATTCGAATTGATATGAGCATAAGAGGAGGAGATATGAAGTGTATAAGGCTGGATGTCTGGAATCTCTTATTGCATAATGGTTTTATATGTGAACTCCCCTATTTTTGTGATTGATAGAAAATCTGAACACTTTTACACCTAGTTCACATTACACGATTTTCATGAGTTGAAGGGATTATGTGATTTTTGGATTAGCTAGACTTTGAATTAAAGTATTGAGCAATCAGGCCGGGGTACTTTGTCCATCCTTGTCCATGGGAAAATAATGAAAAATATGGATTTTTAAAAATCCTATCTAATTTAAAAAGAAAAAGGAAAAGGAAGGATGAAATTGGGAATGTGGAAAAACGGTGGAAAATTCCGATTAGGGCTACCTACTACCAACCGGGGGATGGTCTACCCGTAACCAAAGCCGGAAATGGGACGTAGTGTGAAAGTCGTCGGAAGGACGGTAAGGCAAATTCCCGTCATTGGCTTGATGTGGCTCTATGTACCTTGAGTTCAATAGTCTAGTTGATCTATAAAGAAGATAATCCTAGAAACTTGTGGAATGAATTTTCACTACCCACACTAGGATGAATTTGTTCAATTCCGTCTATTTATCAACCAATCAGTGGGAATCTCATATGAATGCCTATTATGTCTTGAGGATTTACGGTTCCAACCTTTGACGCCTAATCTTTCTGAATCTTACACTTATGAACCTTGGAATGTATAAAAGGATGGCTCCTGAAAGAGAGTTGAATCTGAAGAATGAGATTAGCTTCACGCATGTTTTGCTCGGGACTAGCAAAATGCTGGTTGGGGGGTGTGTTGAGCTCATAATTGTGCATATTCTAACCCCAATTCATCATTCATTATGCATGATATACATGTTAAAGGACCAACTTAATATATGATGTGTGATTGTAGGAACAAGATGGAGAGTCCACCATTTGAAAGCTAAATGAGGCCCCTTACAAGTATTGAAGACTATAGGATGAAGCAGGAAGAAAGATCAAAGGAAGTCAAGCAAGGAGAGAAGAGAAAAGAAAGAAGAAAGAAAGAAAGAATGAAGAAAGAGAAGCCTGACCGGTCAGCGACCGGTCAGCCATGCATTAGGAGAGGTTTAGGATCACGTCCGACCGGTCATGACCGGTCGGACAAGGCTGCTGGATCTAAATGAAAAGGACCGACCGGTCATTACTGCTGGAATGTGGATGAAAACATCCGACCGGTCATGACCGGTCGGGGGTGCTTGCTGGAATGACTATATTTTGAAGCCGACCGGTCGTGACCGGTCGGCTGTGCGAAAGGAAAGAGAAACTTCTAAATTCATCCCGATTTTCTCTGCGCTGCGTAAGTGTTACGCACTTTCTCGATTCTTCCGAAGTTGTGGAGCCTCCAGACTATAAATAGACACCTAGGGATTGTTCCTAGGGTATCCTAGAAGGGCTCAAGTGAGGTTGGAGGCTGTGGAAGTGAAGATTGGAGTTTCACAACTCCTTTTGGTTTGCTTTGCTGTTTTCATATTTTTTGTAGTTGTTTCATGTTTCCTTGGATCATGAGCAGCTAAACTTCTTAGCTAGGGCTAAGAGGTGAAGCTTGTAGTGTATCCAAGATGTTTTAATTCGTAGTTAAGTGGTTTTCAGTTTGGAATTCATGATTATGAACTAAGGTTTGAAGTTTATACAAGTTTTTAAGTAATTTCTCTTAGTCTTGTGATGACTCATGGATGTTTGGATGGATTACTTATCTTCTTAATTTGTTTGCAACGGTCTAGACCTGTATGATCCGAGGAATTGGAGTGCGCTCTAGTACCAAGCTCTTCATAAAGGGACTTCATGCCAAAGTTCTAGTTTTGGTTGATTATCTGAAATATGTATGGATTGTGCATATAATTTGAATCCAGTTCAAATCATGATCTAGCCTTGTCTTGTGAGAAGACTTGAGGATGGTTATGATTGGGAATTGGACCTATAGAAAAGGTGAATGACCTATGCAATGAGCATGCTCAGATCAGCCTAGAGTTGAGTGAACTTTATGCACAGAACTTACATGTTACAGACTTCTGGTTTAACAGTTCTATCATCCGACTAGATAGACCTGACTGGTGATTCTAGTTGAGAGAATGGGAAACCACAGCGGATTGAACATCGAGGATTGCTACAAGTGAATCCTCGAACCCCTAGTGCCTTCTTATAATTGTTTACATTCAATTTAGCTTAAACTGTTAATCACACACATTCTATTCAAACTTTGATTGTTAGCTTCAATAGAAACTTGTGGATGAGTTTGTGACATCCTACATAAGTCCCTGTGGATCGACCTCGGTATTACCGAGTTTATTACTACATCGCAACCCTACACTTGGGGAAGCGAACACTGATCCATCATAGCATTACATAGAAGAAGCCCAAGCGGCTAAAACCGCTCAAGGAGTTGAGAAGCAGCAACGCCAAGTTGGCCAACTGAGTTTCACAGTGCACAACACACATTCGAGTTTTGATTCACCCTAGTCGGCCTTGGAGATGGTGGTTGTTTCTTACCATGGCTTCGTTTAAAGACTTAGGGACTCTAAATCGAGCTGTGATTCACCCTAGTCAGTGCAGACTTGTCAGAGTCTTAAAACCATGGGCCATCATCATAACTAGGCCAGTCAAAGCATGTCCAGCCAGGTCCAGCCCATAGGTTAAGGATCTTAGTTCAGCTCCAGCACCGCCAGCCGAGGACCTAAGCTCATGCCAAGTCCACCATTCAAGTATCAGCCCATCAATCTAAATAAATGGATCAGGCCGACTATTGAACTACCCAAAACAACCCATGTCAAATGATTGGGTAATGGCTGGGCCTCTTAGCATTTTGGCAGGATGGTCCATTGATTACTTAACGGGGGCCTAAAAGTTAGGACCAGTTCTGAATAACCAGTGCTAAGGCCTAAAAAAAAAAAATAAATAGGATTCTCTACTAATTAACTAGTCTACACCCATATGAGGAAAAAAAAAAAAAGTGTACGGTTAAAAAGAACTGACCAGTGCTCCGGATTCAACATACATGCATAGACCACCTGATGAATGGAAAGACCTGATACAGGTCCCGACACATATACTTGGTGGGGCCTAACTAGTGAACGGCCTGGATCCTGCAAACACGTGGCATATTCACATGTGTGGGTGAGCAGGATCTAAGATGACATTCAAGAGCCCTTTGAGGAAGCGAACCATGTTGGGTCAGGACCCCTCCTCGTTTCTAGTTGGTCTCTCTGCCATTGAATGTGGACCCTATGAGCCCTTCTTGCGCTAGTGAGAAGTACCTCGATCAGACAAGACCGTCCAATTGGTGTGACTTTTGGGTTGTGGACTATCAAACCGAGGGCCACTTGACGAGTGGTCAAGATTTCACAATAATTTGTAGGGTGAGATCAAAATCACTGACAGGGAAGAGAGAGCTTCAAAAGGCACCAAAGAGGGTCATGCTATGTGCGGATTTTAAGCGTGTTAGTGGGCCCTACCGTAGATGTCCTCACCGAAAAAATCTCGCATGTGGGAGAATCCTAACCATTCAATTACTGGCAAGCAAACAAGAAAGAACCACATCAATTAGACACGTTCAACCAAAAACACGCCAACCACCGATAGATAGGCCATGGCCTTGAATCTTATTGATGGGGTGATCTCAAAAATAAAGTGGATCCAATTTTCATGCATACCACACCATAAGAAACAGTGGTGATTGATCCCTCACCATTGAAAACTTCTTGGGGAATGGTGGGGGTTCAGTCACAACTTTTTACTATGATATGGTCCACCTAAGACATGAATCTGATTCATTTTTTTAATCATGCCTTAAAATGAGTTAGAGAAACGGATGGACAGGGTGGATATAAGATACATACATCAGGGATCCAACGAGGCCCTATCCTATATACACTCAGTCTAGGGCTCTCAATGGGTCAGATCTGCTCCAAGTCCGTATATCTGTAGATGGATTCAGATCGGATTCGCATCCAACTTGGATCCAAAAGGTGATATCCATATCTAATCCATTTATAAATTGTTAAATCCATTTCCAATCTAAAATCCATATAGCCATCAGATTCGAATCGGATCTAAGTCCGAATCCAACCTCATTACAAATCTAAAAAAGCATGTAATATAATATATTTAATTTAGTAGAAAAATTATGCAAATCCCACTATTTACTGTGGTATGGTCGACCTAAGGGTGGCATGTCTCAATTTTGAGACATGGCCTAAAATAATCTGTAAAACAGATGGCCAGCATGCATATAACATATACAGTAAGGTGACAATGCGTCCTATCTTAATCGGATTCGGATCAAACTCGGATATGTTACTGTGAATCCAAATCCGGTCCATTTAAGTAATCAGACCTATTTTAAGATCCAAATATGCATTATACGAATTCGGAGCGCATCTCGGATTTGACCCGCTCCATTGAGAGCCCTAACTCTGTCCATCCCTTTCTCTGGCTCATTTCAGGGCATGAGACATTAAAAATTGCAGCAGAACCGGGGAGTACACCATAGGAAATAATGATGATGGACCATTAAAATCTTCTCTTGGGCCACAAGTTTTGGATCAAGCTGATATTATGGTCCTTTCATCGAGGTCTGTGTGACCTTATCAACAGGTTGGATGGCAAATATACATTCCA
Organism: Liriodendron chinense; assembly: GCA_003013855.2. Taxonomy (NCBI): domain Eukaryota; kingdom Viridiplantae; phylum Streptophyta; class Magnoliopsida; order Magnoliales; family Magnoliaceae; genus Liriodendron; species Liriodendron chinense. The sequence goes on along the minus strand of ML058425.1, from coordinate 2,074,759 downwards.
GTGGCCCGCAAGAATTTTTTAATGGTTGGCATTCAATCACCACTGTTTCATATGGTGTGTGGGCCACATGAGATTTACATCTAATTCGTTTTCGGGACTATGCCCTAAGATGAGCCGTTAAAATGGATGCACCATGTGGATATAAGACACGTTCATTACAGTGGTCCCCACAGTCAAGGATCTACCAAAGCCACGTCCCGTATGAACGGAAGAGGAACATGATAAAATAAAAATGCATGTATCACGAAATAGGCTAGAGGCAACAAAGGTCGTTTGGGGCCACAATGAGCGTGGAAATTGTAAGCGTCCGAAGGGACCAAATGATTCATTGACTCATGGCTTCTTCAAAGCTTCACGTGAAAAGATCTTTTGAGCAACCGATGTACCGGAACTCATGGCACTTTACAATCTTTCCCAGCAGCATGCACATCATATGCAGGCAACTGCATTACAACTCGTGGTACCGTACAAGCTTCCCCCACAACATAACCCTTGCACAAGACAAGCTACTGTGTTAACATAATCCCCACTGCGAAGGTGTTTATGCCTGATGTGACTCTGTTAAATCTAGCTATAGACGTCAGTATTGGGTAAACTAATCCCCTCCATGAAGGTATTTACACGTGATATGCCCTCGTAGGATCTAACAACTCAAATGATGTCACATGCCATCAAGATTATAGACTTGTTTGACATCGTTACTCTGATTCAACAAAAGCTTTTTCAATAAAGGCTACTCTAATAAGCTCTTTTTGTTTAGGCTCTTGTTTTAAATAAGTTGTTTGATAAAATCACTTTTTCTAAATAAAAAAGCTATTATTTGAAATAAACACGGTTGGCAAAATATTTAAATCATGGCTTTTTTAAAGAGGAGTTGATTTCAATTTTAAAGATTACGAAAGCTTTATCACAAGAGCAATCCAAATGGTTGCTTTAATGAATCTCACCATAGATGGACCATGCCCCAAATGACAAAAGACTAGATAGCTATATACAATCTTCATGTTTTAAGACATTTAGGCCATATGTTGGATATTGGATGAGGATTATCCATCATATGGAACCCACCTTTGATGTGGACTATCCATCATGTGAGTCAAACCTTCAAAGTAGGTCATTCATCATGCAATGCCCATCTTGGATGTGAACCATTCATCATTAGGGGTCCACCTTCATGTAAGCCATCCATCATTGGGTCCACCATCAATGCTAATTATCCTTTATGTGGGGCTTCTCAATGTCTACTACCCATCACCTATCACGTAGAATCCACATTTGATGTGTCCATAGTGTGGGCCCTACCTTCGAAGTGGATTGTCCATCATTTAAGGGCCCACTTTTGATATCCACCATTCATCATGTGGGGCACACTTTCTATGTTGATCATCCATCATGTGGCCCACTTTGGATATAGGTCATCCATCATGTAAGACCTTGGATGTGGATTGTCCATTAGGTGGGCCCACTTGATATGGATCGTCTATTATGAGGGGCCACATTTTAATGTGTCCATCATGTGAAGCCCACTGTGTCCATTATGAGGGCCCACCTTGATGTGGACCATTCATTATGTGGGGCCTCACCTTCAATATGGGTCCTTCATCATGTGGGCCCACCTTTGATGTTAATTGACCATCATGTGGGCCCACCTTTGATGTTAATTGACCATCATGTGGGCCCACCTTTGATGTTAATTGACCATCATGTGGGCCCACCATGACCATCATCCATCATGTGGGTCCTACCTTTGATGTGGTACGACCATCAATGGGGCCCACTTGATGTGGATGTTTCGTCATGTAGGGCCACCCTTTGATGCAGGCCATCCATCATGTGGGGCCCACCTTTGTTGTGAACCATTCATTATGTAGCCCACCTTGATGTGGACCATACATCATGTGGGGCCCCACGTTCAAATGAGTCGGTTATCATGACGGGCCCACCTTTGATGTCCACCATCCATCATGTGGGCCCCACCTTTGTTTTGGACCATCTATCATGTGGGGCCCACTTGATGTGGATAGCCCATCATGTGAGGCCACATTTTGATCCAAGTCATCCATCATGTGGGACCCACATTTGATGTCCACCGTCCATCATGTAAGTCCCACCTTTGTTGTGGACCGCCCATCATGTGGGACCTAACCTTCAATGTGAGCCATCCATCATGTGGGCCCATCTTTAATGTTAACCTTCCATCATGTGGTCCCACATTCAATGGCCACCATCCATCATATGGGTCCCACCTTTTTTGTGGATCGTCAATCGGGTAGGGCCTGCTTGATGTGTATCGTCCATCATGTGGAGCCACATTTTGATGCAGGCCACCCATCATGTGGGGCTCACCTTTGATGTAACCATGCATTATGTCAGCCCACCTTGATGTGGACCATTCATCATGCGGGGCCCAACCTTCAATATGGGTCGTTCATCATGTGGGCCTACCTTGGGGAGATTGTAAAGAAAAGAGAAGAGGGCAAGATGGGAATTACTCGAAAAGTTGAAGGACAAATTTGTCCAAAAATTAGCCAAAAATTTTTGCTGGCTTGAACAAAATAAACTTTTTTTTCAAAAAGTAACCCTTCCACAACTTATAAAATCGGAGCTCATATGCTACTTTTTAAAACAAGTAAGCACCTTAATTAGACTTTTACTAAATAGTCTAAAAGCTTATATTTTTATAAATAAGTCAATAAGCTCTTATTTGTAGAGATGTCAAACGCCCCCTTAATAAGAGACAAATAAAAGATTTCCACAATTGCTTTATGGCTAAATATGAATAAAATTTTAAAAGTTATAAGTACCTCCAAAAGAGTAAGTTTAGCTAGCTAGTGCCATCAAACATGGCACGCGTTTCGCTCACGTACCGAAGTCAACTACTCACCGTAACAGCCTCATGTAACGAATAATGGGTATTGGCTGAAATACGTCATAGCTAGTAACGAATTCAGCCAATGCATCATAGCATAACATAGAAGAAGCCCAAGCAGTTGAAACCACTTAAGGAGTTAAGAAGCAACATAACAATAATGCCAAGTTGGCTAAGTTTCACGGCACACAACACACATTCGGACAAAGAAATGGATAACGAACATAACACATGACATCACGAGAAGAATTGTCATTTGTGTAGTGAGCGCAGGATGTGCATGCAATCAACGGCTAACCCACGACAAATAAATAGCATGCATAGCGTTGCATGACAAGCCACAACTATCTACCAGCTCAGACAATTATTTCTGCATTAAAAGACATGAAGAGTGACACGAAGATCTTTCTCTAACTACGGCCTCAAAGTTATATAAGTAGAAGGAAGATTAAAAATATGCCAACCTAACACAATACAACTCTACAACACAACATTACTTATCTTCTCTTAGTTTATCTTAGCTTAGCTTAATCCGATCCATCTGCACTACTATATTGGACCAACTTTAGCCTCAGAGCTACACTAGATCGGCTTTAGCCTTGGAGTAGTGTAATCCAGTCCATCTACACTACTACGTTGGACCGACTCAACTTAGTAGTGTAATTCCCTTCGTCTATGTCCAAATCGTTGGATCAAGGAATATTATTTTCCTTTTCTTTGTAGTGTAATTCCCTCCGTCCATGCTCGAGTGGAAGATCTTAGCACTAAGACCTTGCCATTTATGTCATAGTTGCTAGATTGTTGAAGATTATCTTTTGTAAGTTTCTATTTTCTTTTTATTACTCATATATTTGACTCTTGCATTGATTTGATCAATCAATCCCTGCTATCATAGGGAGAAAAAAAAAAATTACAACTGAAAGGCAAAAAGAACTCATTAAAATGATGAACGCTTCCCTTCATAAATTGCCTAATTTCTTTTACAGGTAGCAGAATATATAGATGGCTGAATTTAGAGCCAAACACCTTCAACAATTAATGCATAATTAATTGATGAAATGGGATTATCCACCAATTGACCGCTAGCCTTTTAGGTAATTGCCATGTTTCTTTTTTAATTTCATTTATCTAAGTTGGGGTTAGAATTTTGGACAGCTTAATTTAAGTTATTCTCACCATACTGACTCGTCAAAGTTTCTCCTATAATATGCAAATGAGCAGCTTCTTATAACCACATGCACGGGTTTTTCATTCTAAGAAGTGGGGACATGTTCTGGAAATCCAGATCATTGATCTATTAGGTTCCATCATGATTATGTAGCTATGATGGCAAACCTGACCTTGATTTTCAAACTTGGCAGGTCCCACAAGATAAATGGCCTTGATTCATTAGGCTACTCACAATAGAGGATAGTCCATAGCCATCTCATTTCTTCCACAATTGGCTAAACGGTTCTGTAGCGTGTAATTTTGGAAGAGAAGAAGCTTGGTACCTGAGATTAAATGACATGGAATTGCATTTGATGGAATTAACACCATGATTGTCCAATCCTACATTTTTAGGATCAAATTCTTTCTTGGAGAAAAACACAGTATTAAGTGAAGCGGCCACCCTTATGCATATGCAACTCGAATGCCACATGTAAAGGGTGCACATGGATGGACGGCATGGATAAAACACATGCATCAACGTGAGGCCATAGATGCATTGGATTTCAAAATCTATTAGAAATCCCACAGTACCTATTATTGGTACTAGATGATGAGATACTAGATGATTCCAAATACCGGATGGAATTTGCATGGGATCAAATGCAATTCCGTACCACCTAATCCCACCTAATACCATACACCAAATAAGCCCAGTTTCTCACCACAGCATGGTTTAAAGACTCAGCAACTCTCTGAGTCTAGTTGTGATTCACCCTAGCCAGTCGGTCCCGCCCAACTTGCGGAAATCAAGGTGACATGAGAGTGACTCGTGGTATTGAACTAGATCAGGTCCTACCAAGTCTGAGTCAACTCGAATAAATCAATCGGACTTGCCGGTCTTAAAACCATGGGCCTTCATTATAACTGGGCCAGTCAAATCATGTCCAGGTCCAGCCCATAGATTAAGTATACTAGCTCAGGTCCAGCACCACCCACCGAGGACCTACGCTCATGCCAGGCCCACCATTCAAATATTAGCCCATCAATTTAAATAAATGGGTCAGGCCACTAATGAACTACCCAAAGCAACCCATGTCAAACAAGTGGGCTGTGGCTAGGCCTCTTAGCATTTCGGTGGCAAGGCCCATTGATTACTTACAGGGCGTAAAATTTAGGACAACCAGTGGTAAGGCCCAGACCAAACCTGGCCAACTGGGGCTGGACTTGGCCAGACCCAGCCCGGTTTCATCCAAAATGCCCCACCATGTCCTTCCATCTGGAAGGTTCAGCCATAGATGGACCCCATGGAAAAGAAATCCTCTTATCAGGAACTAATCAATCAAAGGAAGGTTAGAATCAATGGCCTAGAAAAATCATATCTGGCCAATCGTTGTAAGAACGGTGAGGATCTTTTGCATTTCTGCCTTGCGGTCGAAATTTCTGGATATGGTGGGACCTTATTCTTCCAGATGAATCGTCTCAACCATTGTAGATCACAATGCCCCTCATGCATGGAAAATCTGGACCATTCATCAAGCAAGTCCATTGCATGTGCTCCTTTAAGTTATATATAAATCTTCGGTTAAAAAGAACTGACCAATGCTCCGGATTCTGCATACATGCATGGACCACCTGATCAATGGAAAGAACTGATATACAGGTCCCAACACATATTTGGTGGGGCCTAGCTAATGAACGGCCTGGATCCTGCAAACACGTGGCATATTCGCATGTGTGGGGTGAGCTGGATTTAAGATGACATTCAAGGGCCCTTGAGGAAACGAACCATGTTGGAGCACTCCTCTCTTGAAAACGGACCCTATATCCACTTTTATTGTAAGCCCTTGTTGCGCTAGTGAACCTCGATCGGACAAGACCGTCCAATTGGTGTGACTTTTGGGTTGTGGACTATCAATGCGAGGGTCAATGGATGAGTGGTCAGGATTTCACAATAATTAGTAGGGTGAGATCAAAATCACTGACAGCAAAGAGAGAGGAAATCGGATTGTCGTACGGGGCGCGGATTTCCTGCGTACGCAGGAAGTTCCTGCGCTTGTAACCAAGGTGGGACCCACAGTGATGTGTTTTGATAAATCCACCCCGTCCATCCGTTTTGGGAGCTCATTTTAGGACATGAGAACAAAAATAAACAGTATCAAAGACTCAAGTGGGCCTCAGTAAAGGAAAAGGTGGGTAGGTAAATTACTACCGTTGAAACCTCCCCAGGTCCACAATGATGTTTATATGACATCTATACCGTTCATAACGTCACTACTACTGGGATGAACTGGAAACACAAATACTATCCTGATTCGAAACTCCTGTGGCTCCACAAATATTTCAACTGTGGAAGTTCAATCCTCACGTTTTCGGCCCACTTGAGTCTTGGATCATTTTTTCTCTCATGTCCTAAAATGAGTTCCCAAAACGGATGGACGGGGTGGATTTATCAAAACACATCACTGTGGGCCCCGCCTTGGTCTGCGCAAGGCTTTTGTAGGAAATCCGCGCCTTTGCGTACCGAATAAACTCTGTTGGGCCCAGAATCGGATTGCGTGCGGAGTTACTCCGTTGGGCACACTCAGAATGTATGTGCTTTATCTATTCCGTCCATATGTTTTTCCAGTTCATTTTTTAAGGGTTGAGCCCAAAATTTAAGCATATCCAAATCTCAAGTGAACCATGCCACAGGAAACAGTGGAAATAATGATTTCCACCGTTGAAACCTTCCTAGGCCCCACAGTGATGTTTATTTGTCATCCGACCTGTTCATAAGATTACAGGGACATTGATGAAGGGAAAACACAAATATCAGCTTGATCCAAAACTTCTGTGTCCCTCGAGAATTTTTCAATGGTAGACATTCAGTTCACACTTTCCCTCTGATGTGGTCCACTTTAGATTTTTGATATGCTTCATTTTTTGACACCCTACCTTAAATTGTCTGTTAAGATGGATAGACGGATGGGATAAAATACGTAAATCACGGCGGGCCCCACAGAGTTTACTAGGGACGCTTAGCTTGCGGAGTTACTCACTAAGCAATCCGCTTCCGTTGGGTTTATCCACGCCGTCCATCCCTTTTTCGAGTTCATTATGGACGCAGCTGGGAATTTAGGTGGGGCCCACTGTGATGTTTGTGAAAAATCCATGCCGTCCATCTGTTTTATGAGCTCCTTTTAGGACGTGTGACCAATAATCAGCGGGATCCAAGACTCAAGTGGGCTGAAAAAGTGAGGATTGAACGTCCTCAGTTAAAATATTCGTGGGGCCGCAGAAGTCTTGAATCAGGTTAATATTTGTGTTTTCAGTTCATCCCAATAGGAATGACATTATGAAAGGTATGGATGGCATATAAGTATCACTATGAACCTCATGGAGGTTTCAATGGTAGGAATTTTCTACCCACTTGAGTCTTGGATCCTGTTCATTTTTGTTCGGACGTCCTAAAATGATCTCACAAAATGGATGGATTTCTCACAAACATCACGGCCGGGCCCACCTAGATTCCCAGCGCTAAAGGCTTTCTAGGAAATCCCCGTCCGCTCACATTTTAGGGTTGAGCCTAAACTTGAAGCATATCCAAATTTCAAGTGGATCATAGGGCATATAGTGATGTTTTCATGATTATCATCCAACCTGTTCAAAAGATCACAGGATAAGGGAAAAAAAACAAATATCAGCTTGATCCAAAACTTCTGTAGCTCCCAAGAACTTTTCAGGAGGAGACGTTTAGTTCACACTTTTCCTATGGCATGGTCCGCTTGAGATTTTGATATGCTTCATTTTTGGGATCCAAGCCTAAAATTATCTGCTAAGATGGATGGACTGAGTGGATAAAACATGTAAATTACGGTGGGCCCCACAGAGTTTACTTAGTATGGTTAGCGTACCTTACTACACAATCCGCTTCCAAGGGAGAGCATCAAAAGCCAAAAGGCACCAATGAAGGTCAGGAAGCGGATTGAGTACTGAGTAACTCCGCGCGCTAGTGGAGAAAACTCTGTGGGTCCCACAGTGATTTATGTATTTTATCCACTCTATCCATCCATCTTAACAGAAAATTTTAGGTATGGTGCTGAAAAATGAAGCATATAAAAATGTAAAGTGGACCGCACCACAAGAAAAGTGTGAACTGAATGTCTACCATTGAAAAATTCTCAGAGGACAGAGAAGTTTTGGATCAAGCTGATATTTGTGTTTTCCTTTCATCCATATCCATGTGATCTTATGAACAGGTTGGATGAAAAATAAACATCAATGTAGGTCCTGGGAAGTTTTCAATGGTGGAAATCATTGTTCCCACTGTTTCCCGTGGCATTGTCCACTTGAGATTTGGATATGCTCGAATTTTGGGTTCAACCACTAACATGAGCTGAAAAGCATATGGACCGAATAGATAAAGGACATACATTCTAGGTGGGCCCAACTGAATTTACTCCGCACGCAATCCGATTCCTGAGGGTCATGCTATGTACGGATTTTAAGCGTGCAAGTGGGCCCTACCGTCGATGTCCTCACCGAAAAAGTCTTGCATGCGGGAGAATCCTAACCATTCAATTATGGCAAGCAAACAAGAAAGAACCACATCAATTAGACACGTTCAACCAAAAACCCGCCAAACTACTGATGGATAGGCCATGGCCTGATGGGACAATCATAGCCATCCAATTAGTGGATGCTTCCTTGTTGATTGTCCATTCTTGTTTGACACCCTTTCCTAGTGCTAATTGGACGGTTAAGATAGTCTTATAAGGGTGACCATTGGGTACCAGCCCAGCATGGTTGGCATCTCCTATCATCACCGTACACACCTGTCAAATGGGAACTCAGCGACTCGGATCTGCTTGCTAGGTCCTAAGTTGCAACTCACCTAAGGAGGTGACTCATCTGAGTCCGACATAGTAGTGCCTATTTGCACCACTGGCTTGGGGGCGTCGAACCTGATTGGACTCGACCAAGTCCCGTGGAATCCAACGAGTAACTCGAACGAGTCATCAATCCATTGTTTTGATGGCCACCAGATTTATGATCTTCACTCTTGATAGCCATTGATCATTTGATATGTTACCATACAAAGTAGCACTCTAGCCATTGTGTTTAGTTTTTGCGTTTGAGGAAGGGGCCCGTTGTGGCAGCACATGTTGGCAGTCCTGAGTCGTAATTGAGGTGAAACAAGCTCGACAGGGGTTTGCATCAGTGCACATGAGAATGCGATGAATCGCCATCTTAAAAAAATCTATGATGGGCCTGATTACTGGGCCCGCATATAATGTTCTAGACTCTAGCAGCTCTCATCCGAAAACCTTCTCTTTCCTCTCTTGCAAAATGTGGTGATGGCAAGGGCTATAGAAGCCTTGTAGTGGTAGCGATGGTGGTGTTTGGCTTGGGTTCGTGGGAGGAGTTGAAGAAGATGAACATTTGAGCCTCGTAGTTAGGCCTACATGTTGCACTTTGGGGGTCTTTAAATTTTGGGCCAAAAGTAACGAACAAGTTGTGCCTGACATGTTGAAAAAAAATTGAACAAGTAGAAACTCATTGGAGTGCAAGGAATGATACAAAATGCATGTTGAATGCTTGTCGGAGTGGATCCTACTGAGGTGGCATAACAGTCCTAACTACCTTCTAGGGTGGTGCTCCCCTCTCTCCAAAATAACTTCCCACCAATAATTTCAAATGGCTCCAAAATCCATGTCTTTGGAGGACATATAGCTTTTGGGACCCTTTTTGTAGGACCCACCATCCATCTCCTTTTAAATCCACTATATCCATTAGCTTTTGGGACCCTTTTTGTAGGACCCACCATCCATCTCCTTTTAAATCCACTATATCCATTAGCTGGAAAAATAATTTCAAGGCAAGACCACAAAAATTAGGGAAGAAGACAGGGATAGACCACACCAAAGGAAACAGCTACAAGAGAAAGGCCACCATTATCTCTCTTTTAAGGGGGTTAGTGTACACATCCCACTGTTCATCACACTGCAATTTTAGCCACCCCTACTTGGGAATCGATATCAAGACTTCAAGTGTTGAAGCAAGGTTATCTTCACTGAGTCCATATGAGACAAGCTACAGCGGTACAAAAGAGCAATTGGCAGAGGGGCATTTTGTCATGAAAAAAGTTAACATTACCCATTGGAAAAAAAAAAAAAAAAAAAAAAAAAAAAAAAAAAAAAAAAAAAACTAATTTTTGCAAAGGGGAAGTCAAAACCTTGATTACGTCATGTCATTCCTTAAGACCATCATACTAAAAAAAACCCCTTGCAATGTTCAGCAGTATGGTACTCTTACCCCTCACAACTATGTGTGCAACCATACCCCTGTAGGTACTCTCATTGATGATCCGAACCAGGGTATAGAGCTGGACACTGAGTCCATTGTAGCCGAGTTGTGTCAAGCTTGTCTTGATTAGGCCAAATGTTACTTACTCAGCTTGAATTCAGCTTGGCTTAATTCTCAAGTTGTACTGGCCAGCTCGGCCCATTCGATCAATAGCTTGGGCCGAGCTCGAGCCAAGTTCGAGCCTCTTCTAATCTAAAACGAGGTTAGGCAGTGCTGCACTCAAAATAGAAAAAGCCAAAGAAAAGGATTTGGTACTCAAGCTTAGAGTGATAGTTGGTAAACAGGCGATGAAAAATTGTGTATGTGACCATGTATAACTTAATTGGACTGTCCAAATGGTGAGCTTCAATTTGGATAGATAATAAATCAAAGTTCACAACATTTTTGCAACGTAAGTCAGTCAATTGGTGAACCTTTATTAAAAATATCCAATGGTCCAGATTCAATAAATATATGTAAATAAATATATGTAGGCAAATAATAGTTAAGATGGTTCAAGCAATCTAATTCTTAGATGATGACGACCTAGCTAACTGTAGCAGACCCCACAAGTGGGGCAATTTTAGTTGAGTTAATGTTCGCAGCATCTGTAGATTACGAATGTTGTCTATCAATTGCCAGGGTGTTTCTGAAATGTTATATGTAAATTCAAGCTGACCTTAGGTCACGAGGAAAGCCTACAGGCCCAGAGACAAGTCTTCAAGCTCAAACATTGGTGTTAGGCGCAAGATGACCGACCATGATAGAAAGAGAGCCGATGATCAAAACTAATGAGCATAGGACTAATACTACTCCCAAGTCGAAACCAAATGACTAAAGCTAATAGGTATAAGTTTAGAAATTTTTTACTACACCCAGGGCGTTAGCTATTCTAGCTACACCGGGTGTAGCAATGACCCCCCATGGTGTATGTGTGTATCCATGCTGTCTATTCATTCGGCGAGATCATTTCAGGGCATGACACCAAAAATGAGGCAGATCCAAAGCTCAAGTGGACCCAGCACAGAAAATAGTGGGGATTGAACGGCAACCATTAAAAACTTCTTGGGAGCGAGTTAACCAACCTACCTCCGTTCGTGTCCAGCTCTAGCTGGGTAGAACGGGGAGTGAAGTGGGTAACAACATATTCAGGTACGTTGCAGAGTTACCCGTGGAGATCGAAGATCTCTTGGTTGTAGATAAATCAGGCGATGGCAATCTCTGAGTGAGGTAAAATTGGATGAGGGGCTTTCTTTCTTTAACTTGCAAGTGAATGTCCGGCCTATTTCCGTTAACGATGTTTCCTGTGAGAGAGGATTTTATATATGGCAATCAAAAAAGCATTGTTACCAAATGTACCACACTAATCTGCTACAAATAAAAGAAAAATGGGATAAAAATCACATTATCTAAACTTATACTAATCTCACAAAGTTACAAACATTGAAAGTTGCACAAATCAACGGCCACCGGAGAGAATTGATTCTTGGATCGAAGAAAGATATGGTGGGCCATGATCATCAGAACCATCATCGTGGCCCAGTGCTAAACCGCTAACAATGAAATCATCCGGCAACAGTTCAGGAAGAGATGCGTCACCGTCCAGATATTGCATGACTCGTCGCATGCTGGGCCTAGCCACTGAATGAGGGTGCGAGCAAAGCAGGCCAAGCTTCATGACCAACTCCATTTCAACCGCCACATAACCAGTTTCCAATTTTGGATCTGCAGCATCCAAGATCGCCCCTCTCCTCCAACATTCCAACACCCAATCCACCAAGATCGACTCCTCTGCCGATGCACGGCGGTCTATTGGCCTCCTCCCACAAGCGACCTCAAGCATGAACACTCCAAAAGCAAACACATCAGTGCTTGTGGTGGCCTAACCGGTTTTAGTGAGTTCCGGTGCAAGATAGCCAAGGGTCCCAGCTTCATGGGTAGTTTTAGGAATGGATCCGTGACCGTACAATCTCGCTAGGCCGAAGATCATAAACCAACAGGAGCTCCCGCTTGCAGCGGCAATAGCCAAGGAGTTGCACAAAGTTCCGGTGCTTAAGCTTGCCAAGGCTCACAATCTCCGCTACAAACTCTCTCATCCCTTGTCTCGATTCATGGGAGGCTCTTTTCACCGCAACTTTGACTTTGGATATTGGCAAGACGCCTCGATACACCTTACCGAAACCTCCACTCCCCAGAAGCTGTTTATCTGTGAAGCCCTTTGTGGCAACAGCTAGATCTTTGTAGGAGAACCTGTGGGTTCCATAATCAAGCTCCCAATCTTCAAGCACTTCCGAAGATTTCATCTTCCTTCTAATGATAAAGACCATACCTAAGATGGTCATCAACACAATAGCTGCTACAACTAAGGGCAGTGCAATCTTCAGAACCTTTGATTTCTTTCTAGATCTTTCTCTCCAAGGAAGAGAAGCAAGGTGGGAAATATCAATAGCAGGAGCTTCTCCATTCATCTGAAAACTCCATCCAAGAACATAATGAGACGCAACAAAAGCACCCGTAGCCGAAGAAAAACCCACATACATAAGAGTCCAAGATGATAGGCGAAAGATCGATGGCCAAAGACAAAAGTGGGCGGTTGGGTTTTGGTACACCAATTGGATATAATGTTACATTAAATTGTTTTTCTATGCCGTTATACTCCACCCAAACTTGCATCGGGTCGCCGCTTGTAAGACTCAAGTTGTTGAATCCGCCATTTTTGTCAGGAAAATAACTGGCCGGAGAGGATTTGATAGACTTTAATCCATTGATATCAATTCCGACATGGTTATTGTCAATATCGCCATATTCAAGGTTCTTGTAGGTGTCAAGTTCAACCGTGACGATATGACTGGATGGATCGCCATTGTTGGTAACACTGAAGAGGCCCAGATGGTGGCCAGGAAGAGCTCCAGAGAGATTATTCGAAGGGGAGATGACGAATGCCATGCCATCTCCTTTAAAGTCATTGTTGTCAGGGCCGATTGCGAAGATGAAAGTTGTAGAGAAAGAGAAAGCATTACTATTTGAAGAGTTCTTGAAGCTAAGGGGTGCAGAGAGGAAGGCATGACCACTCTCATAAGTTTTGCCATTGGTCAGCTTCAAATGGCCTGTGGGTGTGATCGATGCAACACCACTCTAGGTTGTAGGGTCCATTGAAGATGAAATTGCGGACCTGGGATGACCCAACATCGAAGAGGAGAAACAGAGAGAACCTTCCAAAGCATAACTGAAATCTACCCAAAACCTCAAACTAGAAAAACTAGGAAGGCAACAACAGGAATGGGCTGATGATCACTTTCTTTCTTAAATTCAGTAAATAATAAGTTCCATTGGGACCCACGCGCTGATAGACCGTTCCTGGTCTACTGATCAGAAATGTTCCCGTTCTGAATAGAATGGATGACACATTGATAGACTGTTCCTGGTCTATTGATCAGAAATGTTAACGTTTTGAATGGAATGGATGACGCACTGATAGACCATTCCTGGTCTATTGATCAGAAATGTTCACGTTCTGAATGAAATGGATGATGCACTGCTGATAAACCGTTCCTGGTCTACTGATCATTAATGTTCACGTTCAGATGGAAATAATGACGCACTGCTGGTCTATTGATCAGAAATGTTCACGTTCTGAATGGAATGGACTACTGACTGCCTATAGACTATTCCTGGTCTATTGATCAGAAAGGTTCACGTTTTGAATGGAATGGATGACGCACTGCTGATAGACCATTCCTGGTCTATTAATCAGAAGTGTTCACGTTCTGAATGGAATGGATGACTCTGACATGACTGTAACACTGAAACTAAAATGTATAGCTGCTTACATTAACTGAAAAAAAATAAAGGCAGAGTCAATGAAAGGGTGGAATTCGTCCTGCCCTCGCCTGGACGTTAATCGCTCCAGCCAGGGAGCGGATTAGGTGAGACCTCAGATCCACAAAGATGGGTGGGGCCTTTGACTGTGGGGCTCACAGTGATGTATGTGCCTTAAATCCACACCATCCAACCATTTTCAAAGCTCATTTTAGGCATGATCTCGAAAATGAAGCATGCCCAAATCTTAGGTGGACCCCACCACAGTAACAGTCGTGATTGAATCCTTACCATTAAAAACTTCATGGAGTCCACGGGAATGTTTATTTGCCATCTAACCTGTTGATAAGGATGTCACAAACACCTATATGAAGATCCCACACAAATATTATCTTGATCCAAAGCTTTTGTGGCTCATGGGGAGTTTTTAATGGTCAATTACTACTGTTTCCTTAACTATGGTCCATCTGAATGCAGTCACATGCATCACTGTGAGCCCCACAGTCAGGGTCCCACCCACCTCGGTAGATCCGGGGTCTCACCTAGACTTGGCAAAATTTAACGCGACCCGCTAACCTGACCCGATTTTTTCTAGTTTAGGGTTGGAAATTTTGACCTAAATTCAATTTTTGGGTTGACCCGACCCGACCCGACCCGGATTTTTATGGGTCGGGTTAGGGTTAAAGGTGACCCGACCAACCCGACCCGAATCATATAAGGGTTAAGTAGATTATTATATATTGATTTTCTTATTAGTTAAATAATGCATATGTTTTTTTCTCACACAATTGCTGGGGAACAGTCTACATGACTGTCAATTTAATAAACATGTGCACACCAATGATCACATTTTATGATATATAGAACTAAAACATCATAAGATTTTTTTTCTGGTGTTCATTTATTGGAGAACTGAAATGGTAGCTAACAGTCCATAAAATAAATTAATAAAATTATCTTAATGGTTATATTTATTTTATTGTTGATAGGAATTTATTAGATGATTAAAATGAAAGGATCAAATGGTTCCATTTTAATAATTGTGTCCACAATTTAACTATTTCAAAAAATTAAATATCAAATGGTATTGTTGATTTGATCCAATGGTCAAAAAATAAAAATAGAATTGCTGGACATTAATTGGATTGTTCGAATGAAAGAGGTATGGTTTAAATATGCTTAAAGAGGTATGCTTCAAATCTGCACTCCATTCTATCCATTTATTTTTCTCTTTCGATATTTGTGTAATAGAAATACTTGATAAAAAAAAAAAAAAAAAAAAACGCTCAGCTATATATATATATATATATATATATATATATATATATATATATATATATATATATATATATATATATATATATGAAAAGGTACTATGCACTCAACCTCATGGGAAGTTCCCATGAGCTCGAGTTGTGTGGGCCCCATTGTGATGTGATGGGCATCTACACCGTGAATTTGGTGGGTCCCCTATTAGTTATGGAATATCCCAAAAATTAGTAATATCGAAAACTCAAGTGGGCCATACCAATTGAAAGAGTGTAAAATCATGCCTACAACATCTAAAAGCACTTGTTGGGGCCCATCTAAGTTTTAGATACGGTTGAAACTTGGTGTGACCTCTTGTTTAAGTGGGACACGCGCAATGGATGGGCTGGATTTCTCAACCACATCTCGGTCGATCTTATAAACGATCAGAAAAGTTTCAATAGGTGGATATCCACTCTTAACTGTTGTCTATGGTGTGGCCCACCCAAGTCATGGATTAGGCCCATGGCCCACCAGGAAATGGTGCATCTAACTGATGGTGTGGATGCCCATCACATATCACAGTAGTGGGGCTCACACAGCTCGACCTCATGGGAAGTTCCATGAGGTTGATATATGCGTGTGTGGGTGTGTGTGTGTGTGTTTTTAATAGGTTGATGGTTTGGTTTTCAATTGAATGCTAGTATTATTTGCATTTAGTTTAATTTACAAATTAGTTAGTTGAGGAAAATCCAACCGAATTCAATTTGGGCCGGGTTAGGGTTGAGGAGGAAACGACCGGACCCGAACTTGACCTGACCGTACCCGACCCGACCCGACCCGACCCATTGCCACCTCTAGTCTCACCTAACCCACTCTCGTCCAGGCGGGGCTCAGTGGGCCCACCGTGATGTATGGGTTTTATCCACGCCGTCTACCCATTTAGGGTTTTATCCACCTAATCTGCTCCCGGCTAGGCAAGAAGAAGTCATTGACTGTGTTCTCTTTCCGAAAAGAAGGTTTGCCCCACACAACATGCATGCACCCTATCCACATGCAAATTTTCATCCTGCTTAAGCACCAAACCATGCACATGTGGCTGCCAGAGCCACCCACAGTGTGAGAGAGTTACTCATTAGGTGGGCCACACTTGCTACAAACACCATGACCGGTTACTCATTAGGTGTGCCGTGCACTTACGTTTAATGTGGACCGTTCGTTAGAGAGATGATCCCTATTGATGCATGATGGATGGTTTGCTATTTACGGAAGCAGATTGGCTGGTGTGACGCAAATGAGCGTGACAGTCCTCGGGCATTGTGATCGTACGAGCGGTCCAAAGAAGACTAAATCTCTATGGACCCCACGATAATGTATTTAGTATATCCACACCGTCCATCCATTTGGCCAGATCATTTTAGGGCATGATACTTAAAATAAATCATATCCAAAGCTCAAGTGGACCACACCATAAAAGACCGTGGGGACAATGATTCTCATTGTTAAAACATACCTAGGACCCACCATGATGTTTATTTGTCATCCAAACTGTTCATAAGATCATATGGACCTGGATGAAGGGTAAAAACAAATATCAGACTGATCCAAAACTCCTTGAAGACCCAAGAAAGTTTCAATGATATACGTTCAATCTCCCACTGCTTTCTGCAGTGTGGTCCACTGGATCTATGTATCTGTCTCATGTTTCGGCTCAAGCCTTATAATGATCTCAAAAAATGGACGGATGGTTAACACGTAACTCATGGTGGGACCCACATAACTTCATGACGTCACTACACCAGCGACTTCTCTAGTGTGCAGTACACCAGCCAATCCGCTTCCACTGTTTACACCCGACCATTTGGACGGAAGCGGATTGCGTAGTGAGTAGCGTGCGGAGTAAACTCTGTGGGGTCCACTGTGATTTATGTATTTTATCCACTCCGTCCACCCACGTTAACAGATAATTTTAGATATGGTGCCAAAAAACGAAGCATATAAAAGGTTAAAGTGGACCACACCACAGGAAATGTTTGAACTGAATGTCTACCATTGAAAAATTCTCAGGGGACACAGAAGTTTTGGATCAAGCTGATATTTATGTTTTCTCTTCATCCATGTCCATGTGATCTTATGAACAGGCTGGATGACAAATAAACATCACTGTAGGGCCTGGGAAGGTTTCAACTGTGGAAATCATTATTCCCACTGTTTCCTGTGGCATGGTCCGCTTGAGATTTGGATATGCTTAGATTTTGGGCTTAACCCCTAAAATGGACTGGACTTCTAGACGGAAAAGATAAAACACATACATTCTCGGTGGGCCCAACAGAGTTTACTCTGCACGATAAGAGTGTGCGCAGTTACATTTGTACCATCTTTCGCACCTTAATTGCCCATGAATCTCAACAATCACTTGGATGTGATTGAACTGGACAGCCGATTATTTTATTTTTAAACGTCCATTCATCAATAATGTGAAGACATGTGGACCATGTTATCAATATGATCTTTAGTATATATGGCATCCCGCGACCAAGATGTCTATATCAATAGAAATCTAGACCATGCTATCAAATCCATGGTAGGAAAATCATTTCTTACAAAAGCTTCTTACAATACAATCCTTTTTACGAGCATCTCAACAGTAACGACCTATAGCGGCATATCTTAGAAGTAGAAGATAAATCCGCCACTACAACCTCACTAGAGAGGCCGGTTCCCACATTTCACGGTCTCTTCTTCTGGCTACCATTACCATCTGCGCCATTCTCACAGCCCCGGATACAATTCTTCCACCATTGTACACATTTTTCACGCTACCTCCAACATTCCTGCTTAGAGCGGCGGATACTATTATTCACCATGATGTATGGGTTTTATATTTCTAAAAATTTTATATTGTTATATATTTCTCAGAAATTTCAAATTTATACTATTAATAATATTAACTTCAAACTAAACTCGAAAGAAGCATGTATAAATATGATTTTCTTAAAGCATTATTCACCCTCTTTTGTAGATATGAGATAACTGTCAAGTTACTTAGAAAACCACTTCCAAAATACAACAAATTTTGATGGTTCTGTACAACAATCATGAAGAAACCATGAAAGGAACTCTCGTACAGCAATTATGGTAGACTATGTTTTCTAACCTACTTTAAAACTTGTAGAGGTATCGAGCTAAAAATTGAGAAGGAGGCAGAGAGAATCTGAGGCGAGACATCAATGGCGTTTTCTAGCATGAGATTCATTGTGGAGAATGATTCTGTAAAAGAAAAATATGGAAAGCAATCGGTACTTATGGAAGAAGTAGAGTTGAGGAAGGTGGATCGGTACGCCGATATCTCAATCAAGTTTGTCGACTGCGATTGGGTTTGATCGGGAGCACTATTCATGGTGGAGCTATGGGATTGGCAGCGGGATCAACGATTGCTTGTGTGTGGCATGCTTTGATTGCTTCCGCTGCGGGGCTCCTAACCCCACCAAGTGTTGGGGTTAGGAGCACCGCAGCGGAAGCAATCAAAGCAGGCGAAGAACACAGCATAATGGCAATCAACAAGCAAATCATCACACACAAGAAGGCAATCCGATTTTTACGGGAAAAAATCCCTCAAGGGTAAAAAAACTACGGCACAAAACGACACCAATCCACTATGAATCAGAAGTTACAAGAGATTACAGAAGAAAATCATGGATCACAACCCACAAGAGAAATCTCAAGCTACCCGAAGCTAATTCTCACATGAGAAGGACAAACACAGCAATTTCCCTCATCCCAGAGAACTCCAAGCTTCCTCCTAGCTTTTTCTCTCACCCTAGAACCCTCTCAATCCCTTGGCCTATTGGCAGCAACCCTAATCTTGGATTACATCTCCTTAAATAGGAGAAAATCGGAATTAGAAACTCCTTGCGCAAAACCGCGCAAGAAACCAAGTCCAAAAAGGAAACTGCCCGACCGATCAGACCCTCCCACCAGCCAGTCGGTCACGATGGAGCAAAACGGCAGGGTAACCAGTTGTTGGGATAGGAGGGCCGGCAGCAGAAGCAAAGCCGAACACAAGCAGACAATTCAATCAAACAAGCTACACAATGCAATCACAATACATGCAATCACCCACACATAGACAATCGGATTTTTACGTGGAAAAACCCCTCACGGGTAAAAAATCACGGCACAAAGCGACACAAATCCACTATAATCTCAGAAGTTACAAGAGATGAAACCCAAGACCCCAAAACCCAAGCCCGCAAGAGAAATCACAAGCTTACCCAAGAAGAAACCCTCTTCTTCAAGCTCTTTCTCTCACTTAGAAGCTCCCTCAATCCCCTTTACAACTTTGGTAACCTCTAATCCCGAAAATACACCTTAAATAGGAAGAAAATCGGATTTAGAAACCTCTTGCGCGCAAACCGCGCAAGAAACAGAGTTGCGGTAGGACACTGCCGACCGGTCGTCCGACCGGTCGGACACCCCTACTGGCCGGTCGTCCGACTGGTCGGATGGGCAAAAAACAGTCAAGCAGCCTTGCTGCCTGGTTTCCAGCGTGACCGACCGGCCGGATGGCCGGTCGGTGGTCTTCATGCGTGAAGAGTTGAGGTGTCCAAGCCTAACAAACTCCACCACGACTCAATTCTTCATGCAACACCTCGCCACGCACCATCTTCACCTCTACTTCGTCATCATTATAGTCCCGTCGCTTCTTATGCCACATCGACTCTATCCTTGCATCTTCATACGCCTTGTTGCTCTTCCCATGTGGCCCTTTTTCTCTTTCCACACTTGAGCAACCGTGGATCTCGCTGCCAATCCCGCAGCTCCACCATGAATAGTGCTCCCGATCACCTTATAAAGATTATCGCACATTCGTGCCTTGATCATCACGCGTGCTCCCTTCACTACTTTACAATACCGATCGCAGCCGATGAACCTGCACCCTTTCGCCTCGAGTGCACCAAGAGATATCACATTCCTCTTCATCTCAGGAACATGCTTCACACTTTCAAGGATCCGTTCGACTCCCTCGAACATCCTAATGCGCATTGAACCAATCCCTACCACATTGCGAGCGTAGCCATCGCCCACAAACACCGATCCACCATCATACTCCTTGTATGACATGAATGAACTACGGTCAGGACATACATGACATGATGCCCCTGAATCCAAGAGTCACTCTCCACCAAGAGGCTCTATGCTAGATACAGTCAATACATCACAACCATCACCACCGTCCTCTATAGTATTGGTTCCTTCCCTAGAAGAATCTCCAGATCTCTCCTGCCTTTTTTCAAGATTCGAACAATCCTTTTTCACATGTCCTTCTTCCCCACAATTCCAGCATCTCACCTTGTGCCTCTACTTGCCTTTTGATTTAGATCTCCATGAAGAAGATCCTCCACCCCGCTCAGAATTCCTCCCACTCATAACCAGTGCCTCATCAGTAGAGGGACCCACGCCGCCGCTTTTTCTTCTCATTGCCTTCGCCTGAAGGGTTGAGATAACGGTTTCTACGCCAGTAGTCTCTCTACCTGCGCACAAAGAGTCCTTGAGAGACTCATATGATTTTGGAAGAGAATTCAACAGGATAAACGCGTGATCCTCATCTTTCATCGGCTCATCTACGTCCATCAACTTGCAAATAAGTCTATTGAAATTACTGATGTGGCTCTCGACATCGGCCCCCCCTATCATCCTCAGATTGTACAACTGAAGCTTCTATATGCGATTTTCAAGAGATTTCTTCTCATAGATATTCTCCAACTTCGCCCATGTTTTAGCCGCATTTTTTTCTTTCATGACATTATACAGGACCTCATCTGCCAAGCACAACTGGATTGAGACATTGGCCTTTTCATCGATCTTCTTCCACTCTTCTTCTTTCATAGCTTCTGGTCGCTCTCTAAGGAGCGCAACTTGCAATCCTTGCTGAACTAGAAGGCCTTTCGATATAATTTTTAAAGTTTATGGTCCATCAGATAGCCGTCGAAAGACCATCGGTAAAGGGAGCGTCGGTTTTTCTTACTGATGGAACTTTTTAATAAAATTGCGCTTTTTAACTCTTACATTTGAATTGAAAAAAAATGATCACTAATGTTGTATTTTGTTTTATTCCGTAGACTGTTGGTTAGTAACAGGGGGGATCTTTGTGCTGATAGTTTTTTTTTTTTTTTTTTGTACTGGTAGGATGGACATTTGTATGTACTAAAGGGATTTGACAATTTGTATGTACGATTGAATGGTCATTTTGATTTTGATACAAATTGAATGTTTTATCATGTGAATGAGATATTGAATACTTCATTAGGTGGCTGTGAATTGCATGTTAGCAAAGCATATTTATAGAATAAATTATTTTTGCTGATGGAATATTTTTAGCTATTACAACCTTTTCACAGAAGTTTTTGTCGTTTACCAAGGAAATATTTCGTCGGTATTTCCAAGGACGTAAGTGGTTCTGCTTCCTTTTTCCAAGGAAGCATTTTCATTGGTAATGCTAACTACCTTTAGTAAGGAAATATTTCGTTGGTAGTAGTCTTTTCCGAGGAGTTTTGTCCTCAGTAATAACCTCATAATTACCACTGAATTAATGTAACAGCAAAATTTAAGACTTTTACCAACACAAGTTTCCATCGTTAAAAAGTCGACTTTTAGCTACGAATATATTAGTTTCGTTAGTAATGGTTTTTTCAAGGTCATATTGCGATGACAGTGGTGACAAAAAGTTTCGTCGGTAAAGTATTTTACCTAGGAAACTGACGCAAGGAGGACGTGGTAGGTCGATCACCGTCTCCCTAACCGATAGTTTCTCAAATCTACGAGAAGAAATAAAAGATAAAAAGAGGAAATAAATTCTAAATAATTGCTTTATTGATGATTGAATCAATAAAAATGAAATTACAATGCATATAAATAGGAAACTAACCCTAGGTAAAGTATCAGAATCCAACTCCAACTTAAACTCCTAGAAAACGCAACTTACTATAAATAGTAAACTTACTATTTATAGAAGTCGTTCAATCCTACTAGAACTCTTGGTTTTCGGCCAAAAATAGAAAGTTATCAAACGGCCTCAACCACGTTGTTCTACTAAATATTCTAAGCCCTTTTCATGTAGGGCACTAACTCTAAAGCCCTACAGATGCAAAGTTATGATCAAATTAAAACTTACTATAAATAGTAAAACTGAAAATAAACTAGCCTAATGACCGTCGATACGGTCGAATCTCGCGATTCGGGCCTGGGCAACCCAGCATAGCTTGGTTGGCTAAAGTAGCTCGAGCTACCCCAAATTGATATATTATACGTCCCGTAACTCATTCCGGATTGTGAGATACGATCGATTTACGGTCCTAATGGTCCGGATCACTTTCGACCCCGACCGGTCTTCTTGTGCTCCATCTGGGCCATGAAATAATCAGCGACCCGTTCTACATCAGAAACACCAACTTTTACCAAGGAAATCTTTGGTAAAAGTCAAAATTGTTGTAGTGAGGCCAAACTTGTTCTTCCCATAGAATTTCAGGCCACCAACAAAGTTGATTAGTCGACCAAACTATGCCGAGTTTGTCCGACTTTTACTTGGACTTCTTTCGATCCATTTGTGATAGAAAAGTGCTTGACCCTAATCCTTCATAGGGGTTCTTGTTCTACATCTGATGTGTAAGGGAAACAACATATTTAGGTACGTCGTGGAGCTATCCGTGTAGATCAATGGTCGCTTGGTTGTAGATAAATGGAGCAATGGGAACACTCGAGGGAGCTAAAATTGGTTGAGGCCGGTATTATTATTATTTTGTACTCTACGTGAATGTCGAGTGTATGTCTGTCAACGAGTTTTTTGAGAGATGATTGTATAAATTTTATATAGCGCCTTAAGTAGGGTCAAGCAATCTGGCCTCTTCGCCTTAGGTGTGCGAGATTTTCCACATTAATCAAATGAATGCCTTAAGATTTTCCTCATTAAGCAACGTGGCCTCTTCCTCAAGAAAATAAAAAAAACAAACAAAAAAAAAAACATTATTGCCAAATGTATGAAAAGCTCAGACCTCACAAGAGTGTTGCATATGAGCACATGTGCTAGCTAGTGTGGAATTAGCTAACAGGACTAACCCATAACCATTGCATTGTTCACTTCTCTCCGCACTAATCTATTACAAAGAAAAGAAAGATAGGATAAAAATCACATTATCTATCAAATTATACTAATCACACAAAGGTAACAAACATTGAAAGTTGCACAAATCAACGGCCACCAGAGAGAATTGATGCTTGGACTGAAGAAAGATATGGTGGGACATGATCATTAGAACTTTCATTTTTGCTCAGTGCGAAAGTGCTAACAATGAAATCATCCAGTAACAGTTCAGGAAGAGGTGCGTCACGGTCCAAATATTGCATGACTCGTCGCATGCTGGGCCTAGCCACCGAATGAGTGTGCGAACAAAGCAGGCCAAGCTTCATGACCAACTCCATTTCAACCGCCACATAACCACTTTCCAATTTCGGATCTGCAGCATGCAAGATCGCCCCTCTCCTCCAACATTCCAACACCCAATCCACCAAGATCAACTCCTCTGCCGAAGCATGGCGGTCTATTGGCCTCCTCCCGCAAGCGACCTCAAGCATGAAGACTCCAAAAGCAAACACATCAGTGCTTGTGGTGGCCTTACCGGTTTTAGTGAGTTCTGGTGCAAGATAGCCGAGGGTCCCAGCAACATGAGTAGTTTGAGGAATGGAATCGTGACCGTACAATCTCGCTAGGCCGAAGTCTCCGAGTCGTCCATTCATTTCTCCATCTAATAAGACATTGCTAGCCTTGATGTCTCGATGAATAACGACTTGCTCCCAATCTTCATGCAAATAGAGAAGCCCCGAAGCAACTCCTTTGATGATTTCATACCTTTGGCTCCAGTCAAGGGTCATTTTGGGCTGATCAAAGAGGAATTTATCGAGACTACTATTGTGCATGAGATCGTAAACCAATAGGAGCTCCCGCTTGCGGCGGCAATAGCCAAGGAGTTGCACCAAATTCCGGTGCTTAAGCTTGCCAAGGCTCACGATCTCTGCTACAAACTCCCTCATCCCTTGTCGCGATTCATGGGAGACTCTTTTCACTGCAACTTCAATTTTGGATATCGGCAAGACACCTCGATATACCTTACCGAAACCTCCAGTCCCCAGAAGCTCTTTATCTGCAAAACCCCTTGTGGCAATGGTTAGATCTTTGTACGAGAACCTGTGGGGTCCATAATCAAGCTCCCAATCTTCAAGCAGTTCCGTGGATTTCATCTTCCTTCTAATGATAATGACAATACCTAAGATGGTCGTCAATACAAAACCTGCTACAGTTAAGGGCAATACAATCATCAGAAGCTTTGATTTCTTTCTAGATGTTTCTCTCCAAGGAGGAGAAGCAAGGCGCGAAATATCAATAGCTGGAGCTTTTCCGTTCATCTGAAAGCTCCATCCAAGAACATAATGAGAGACAACACGCCTAGCCGCAGCTGAAGCAAAACCCACGTACATGGAGTCCAAGATGATAGGCGAAAGATCGATGGACAAAGATAGAAGCGGGCGGTTGGGTTTTGGTACACTGATTGGATATAACGTTATATTCAATTGTTTTTCTATGCTGTTATACTCCACCCAAACTTGCATTGGCTCACCGCTTGTAAGACTCAAGTTTTGGAATCTGCCATTTCGGTCGGAAAAATAACCAGCGGTATAGGATTTTTTTGACGTTAACCCATTGATATCAATTCCAACATGATTATCGTCAATATCCTGGAACTCTTGGTTCTGGAAGGTGTCAAGTTCGACCGCGACGACATGATTGGATGGATCCCCGTCGTTGGTAGCTATGAAGAGGCTCTGATTTTGGGAAGAACTCGGGGAGATGATGAACACCATTCCTTGTCCAACCAACTTACTGTGATCAGGGACGATTGCGAAGATGAAAGTGGTAGAAAAAGAGAAAGCGCTACCATTTGAAGAGTTCTTGAAGCTTTGGGGAACAGAGAAGAAGGCATAACCACGGTCAAAATTTGTGCCGCCGGTCAGCCTAAGAAAGCCTGTAGGTGTGATGGATGCTCCACCACTCAAGTCGTAGAGTCCATTGAAGTTGAAATTGCCGATCTGGGACGACGCAACATCGAGGAGGAGAAACAGAGCGATAGCCTTCAAAATCATGACTGAAATCTAACTAAAGCCTCAAACTAGACAGACTAAGAAGGCAACCACAGTAATGGGCTGATGACTAATTTCCTAAACATGTTGCATTCCGTAAATAATGAGGAGTTCCATTGGGACCTCTATTGATCAGAACCGTTCACGTTCTGAATGGAATGGGTGACTCCAACACGGCGGCTCACATTCAACTCAAAAAATTCAAAGGCGAGAGTCATTATTGAACCATGGTTCATTTATGGTAGCAAAGGGAAGGTGGACGGTCCACGGTGATTTATTACTTAAATCCATACAGTCCTGTATTTTTTATTTTTTATTTTTTTATTCGGATCATTCGAGGATATGCGACCACCAAAATGTATGTGTTTTACCCACTCCGGCCATGGCGTGTGACAACACCAAAATGTATGTGTTTTACCCACTCCGGCCATGGCGTGTTGAGCGGGTTAGATATCTCTGTGGCGTGCTGAGCGGGTTAGATGGCAAATAAACATCCTAGCACGCCATATGAAGGTTTCAACCCTCTGGCGATCATTGATATTGAGTCAGGCCGTTGGATGCTCAATGTCTAGCACGCCATGTATATCTCTGTGGCGTGTTGAGCGGGTTAGATAGCAAATAAACATCCTAGCACGCCATATGAAGGTTTCAACCCTCTGGGCATCATTGATATTGAGTCAGGCCGTTGGATGCTCAATGATTCCCATTATGTGGCCCACTAATTTATGAGTGGAACAACCTGATTTTTTTTCCAGGTGATCTTCATATAGGACATGCCATTTCTATGGTACTGATGTCTTGCCAAGTGGGATGTTAAGTCCTTTAATAGGCGAGCCACAACTGTATATATGTTGAATCGGGCCATCGGCTGTCTAATGATTCCCATTATGTGTCCCACTTATTGAGTAGAGCAGCCTGATTTTTGTTTCAAGTGATCTTCGACATGCCAATTCTATGGTACTGAACTGTTAACGGGCCTTTAATAGGTGAGCCACAACTGCTTGTTGAATCAGGACGGTAGTTGTCTGATGATTCCCATTCTGTGTGGCCCACTTAATGATTGGAACAGCCTGATTTTTGTTCCAGGTGATCTTCATAGGGCATGCCATTTCTATAGTAGTGACGTCTTGCCAAGTGGCATGTTAGCGGAAAAGATATATAGCATGGTGCCAAACTATGGTAGGGCCTGTCATAATTTCCATGGTACGTATTGATAGCGTGCACAAGTTGCATGAAGGTACAAGTGGAGATGAATGGTACCAATGCAATAGGAAAAAAGGAATTTGACCATACAGGCCCCCTTGTATGGTGAAATTATCTACTTTTTTCTGGCTAAAACTATTTCTCTATTGTGATTATCTCTGACACTTTTTAAACTTTGTTGTAGATTAAAATATCCTTATTTTGGATCCTGCACTGGTATGAAATTTGAGTGAAGAAGAAGTCATATATGTAGCCTCCAATCTCGAGGCAATGATGTGGATGTGAGTTGTCATTGGATCTACTTTAAAGTAGATCCAATACATTCATTTTCTTTGTAGCCCCTTGTTTATATGGGAAGGTGGTAACATGATGCTGACTTAATCTATGCGTAGCCCACAATACCTGAAAAACAGTTAACGGTGATCGTTCCATACTAAATGTTTTCATGTATTGTGGTCCATATGAGTGGCGGATGTTGATCTTTTTTCTATCCATGGCTTAAAATGAAATCCCGAGGATAATGGATTGATTGGATTCCACTCAAAAGTGATGGTGGGCCTCACAAACGGTGTTGATAGCTATCCGACCCTTACTACATGACAATCACGACCCTTTGTGAATGATTATCACGACCCTGAATTGTATTATGCTTGGACTGTCTATCCTAATCCGTACTACATGACAATCACGACCCTTTGTGAATGGCTATCACAATCTCAACCCTTACTACATGACAATCACGACCCTTTGTGGATAGCTATCACGACCCTAAACTGTATTGTGTTTAGACTGTCTATTCTGATCCTTACTACATGACAATCACGACCCTTTATGGATGACTATCATGACCCTGAACTGTATTGTGTTTAGACTGTCTATCCCAACCCTTACTACATGACAATCATGACCCTTTGTAGATGGATATCACGACCATGAATGGTATTGTATTTGGACTATCTATATATCCCGACCCTTACTACTTGACAACCATAACCCTCTGTGGATGGCTATCACGACCTTAAACTATAAAAGAGATAATGGTGCTATTATGTTTGGATTGCCTATCCCGACCCTTTATGTATGTCAACCACGACTCTTTATGTATGTCAATCCCGATCCTTAGTTTATGACAACCATGATCCTTGGTGCATGCCAGTCATAACACCGTACCACATCTTGACATCTTCAAAACCACAATCTCAATCATCCACAGACACACATCAACACAAATCTATAAGAAAACATTATTACAACCATTTACAGACTCACATCAATACAAATCTGTAGAAGAAAAACATCTACTAACATGGAGGCACGTCTTTTCGATTTCGGTGATACAAGAAGAAGATTGGAGTTGGAGAAGATTAAGCCAGAGAAAACTAAGCCAAAGGAAGTAATAGTGCGTCCAGGAGGTGGTGGTGCGTCCCAAAGAAGAAAGAGAAGGAAACGAAGTTTTCTTTAGATCCAACCCTATCTTCAGCTTTTTATTTGATCCAATCCATTCATTCTCTCCGGAATTTGGAGGAATATAACTATCCGGATGATGACTGAAAGATTTTGATCACGTTATCCACAACACAGTAAAGAAGAACATATGTTTTAGAAACGTTTACCTTTTTTCATCATTGTGGGTGACCAATAACTTGAAAAATCATTAATCCAACATTAATTTGACATAAACCCAGGCCACAAACATTATGAATAGATTAGATCTACCATTAGATGATCCACTAAATCAAATGGATATAAAAATCGGATTGGAAAAGGTAACAACCAAAACTTCTGATGAATTTTTTTTTTTTTTTTTTTTTGTCCATCTAGGGATGAACGATAAGGATACATGCTACATTCTGTGGGGCACACAATGATGTTTATATGTCATCCAACCCATTCATAGTAACAAAGATACATGGGTAAAAGAAAAAAGCAAATATTATATTTATCCAGTTCAGGGCTACCAATAACTTTTCAATGGTATAAGATAAATCACCTTGTTTCTTGTATTGCGATCCACTTCTTTGACCCAATTTTTGCCAATATGTATTATAATTAGCTCTTTAAATAAAATGAAGGTGTGAATCAATATCATGCCTCAAAATGGGCCCCACTTTAACTTTCTTACTATCTAGCTCAATTCACCTTCCACATATTAATAACTGTCAGACGCAGGGCTCAATACATAAGGGTATTTTTGTCCACAGCAAAGTTTAGAAAGTGTTAGCTAGGGGGCCAGTCAGGGGAAATAGTTTCAACCAGAAAGAAGTGAAAAATTTCACCGTACAAGGGGGCTCGTACGATCAAAATCCCTAGGAAAAATTAAGTCAAACACAAGAATATTATAGGGACACTGCATGGGTAGTGAGATGATGTGGTGAGATTTGATTGGTGGGGTTAGCTTATTAGGGATGAGTCTTGAGCTAGGTACTCACCTAAAAACCTTAAAAAAAGGCTCAGGTCCATCTTTGATGGTAGTGTTGAGGCCCAAAAAGACCAAGTGTAGATTGATGCGCTTGCACAATACATCCAAAAGGAAAGAAGGAAATTTTGAAGGAGAAAAGAAAGGAAATTGGGGACTAAGTCCTCCCGCATAGGAATAAGTTGGCTGGCGTGACTGCCCCAAACCCTTTGCATATATAGTTGCACAAACAACCGGCGCAACGCCCTTTCGGCCGCACAAACACCCGGCGCAGCACCCAAGCCGCGTCGTAGCCCAGGCTAACGAGCAGACTGCCACGAATGCCACGCTGCCCGCCAAAAGTGACGCACAAAGTC
This sequence comes from Liriodendron chinense, assembly GCA_003013855.2. Taxonomy (NCBI): domain Eukaryota; kingdom Viridiplantae; phylum Streptophyta; class Magnoliopsida; order Magnoliales; family Magnoliaceae; genus Liriodendron; species Liriodendron chinense. The sequence continues at coordinate 2,045,181 of ML058425.1, read as the reverse complement.
CACCATGTGGCATCTTGCCATTCACTAATTCCACTGCCTTTCTCGGCTATAAATACCTCACTCGACCATTTAGAAGGGATTCGAACTTTCAGTCTCTGACCACTAGGAAATAGAGAGAGCTTAAGGAATCCCAACTCCGTCGCCGAAATCTTGATTTTCATCACCCAAATTCCAATTTTATCATTGGAATCCCAAGTCTGACATATCAATCCCAATCCCGTCTTCAAAATCATCAGAATCCTCATTTCCATCGTTGAAATTCTTCATTCCAGCCCTCGGTAGGTGAGGAACACATCTGGCATAGTAATATCACTACGGTGAGGCCCCGGGTGCATCAATGCCACTCTTATCAAAGAAAGAAACAAAGAGGAAGGAAATATAATGAGACTAAGTCCCCTAGCTCGGCTACCTAGCTAACTGGTGCAACGACCAGCGAGCCTCACTTTGTAGTGTAAGCAGACTAATGCAGTGGCTCCGCTATCCGGTCCAGCGGCTGCCAACTAGTGTGCCCAGCACACACAGAGTAAATCGGGGTACAAACAGGTAAAAAATCCAACCTCAACCCGACTCGATGTTGACTTGACCCGACTTAATCCCTGTGACCGGGTCAAACTCAGTCCAGGTTAGTCCAGAGCAGACCCGGACTTCGATCGGGTCAGGCTTGCTGGACTCGATATCGAATCAAGTCGAGTTCGGTCCAGGTCTATTTAAAAACCGAGTCGGGTCGGGTCGGGTCAGTCCTAACTCAATTAACTCGGTCCAACTCGACTCAATGCCCTATTCTAGTCTTAGTGGAGGTGAAACGAGCTCAACGGGGGTTTGCATATCCATGCAAATTAATAAGAATGGGACAATAGCGAGTCCATTATCATAGATTTCTCATTTTCATGTGGAATTTTGGGACGTGCGTGTTTTGTTGGTGTCGCCATCGAAAGTGTTGTGCATAACTTGCTGTTCACATCAACATCAATCATTGACATGGAAATACCCCCACTTCAGAGGCCAGGTAGCCAGCTCATTTCACCTCCAGGATACTTATATCTTGTATAGCTTAATGTTGAAAGAGAGAGTTTGTTAGGTTAAACCCCCAACCTCTCTATTTATTTATATTAAAACTCAATGAAATACAACCTTTGATTTTAAGGACTACAATATAAATGGAAACTGACTATAAAGGAAAGATCAGGACCGTCCACTAGATCAGGGCGGATCATGTCTTCAACGGATATGGACCGGATGTTTCTACTTCTCCTTTAACACTCCCCCTCAAGCTTGGGCTAAAACTGTCAGAAAGGCTAAGCTTGGACGAAATAATCCGATGACGATCTTTAGCTAGTGCTTTACTAAACACATCAGTGAGTTGGTCAAATGTGCAAACATAAGGAGTAACAATTTCCTGAGACTTGATTTTTTCCCGAATAAAGTGACAGTCGACCTCGATGTGCTTTGTGCGCTCATGGAACACCAGATTACTTGAAATATGAATGACAACTTAGTTATCACACATCATTGTCATTGGAGTAGGAGGGGGGAAACCAAGCTCAGTTAAAAATTTTTTAAGCCAAAGTAATTCGCACGTGGTATGTGTCATAGCACGATATTCGGCTTCAGCACTAGAACGAGCCACCACTGTTTGCTTTTTGCTTTTTGCTTTTCCATGTGACAAGATTTCCTCCAACAAAAGAACAATAGCCGGTTGTAGATCTTTGGTCATCTTTCGAATCGGCCCAATCAGCATCAGAAAAGGCAGAAATATGTAGGTGGCCATGATTAGAATAAAGAAGACCTTTGCCAGGAGAGCCTTTGAGATAACAAAGAATCCGAAATGCAGCATCCAAATGTGAAACTCAACGTGAGTGTATAAACTGACTGAGGACACTCACTACATGAGAAATATCAAGTCGAGTAATTGTGAGATAAATAAGTCGCCCGATCAGTCGTTGATAAGGTCCAAGATCATAAAGGGCCTCACTATCATGTGAGGTAAGCTGATGGGTAACCTCCAGTGGGGTGTCAAGAGGCTTACACCCAAGCATACCGATCTTAGTAAGTAAGTCCAGCGCATATTTTCGCTGACATAAGGAAATCCAATGTCGAGAACGAGCGTTTTCAATGCCAAAAAAATAACGCAAAAACCCCAAGTCTGTCACCTCAAAAGCACGGGAAAGGTGAGATTTGATGTTGAAAATTGCACTAGCATCGTCACCTATAACAATAATATCATCAACATAAACAGAGACAATTGTAATCCCACTGTCTGTGCGTTGCCAAAAAATTGAATGGTCAGAGCTACACTATTGAAAATGGGCATGTTTCATGACATGTGTAAATTTGTCAAACCATGCCTGTGGGGACTGTTTGAGACCATAGATCGATTTGCAAAGGCGGCACTCTTTCTTTTCCTCCCCCTGACGATGGAAACCAGACAGAAGGCTCATATAAACTTCCTCATGGAAGTCACTATGTAAGAATGCATTTTTGACATCAAGTTGATGAAGAGGCCAGCCCAAATTTACAGTGAGAGATAAAAGAACACGAATGGAGTTCATCTTTACTACTGGAGCAAAAGTTTCAGTATAATCGATGCCATAAGTCTGGGTAAATCCTTTTGCAACAAGGCGAGCTTTGTATCGATCGATTGAACCATCAGGTTTATATTTAAGAGTATAAACCCATTTACATCCCACAGGGTGCTTGCCCTCAGGAAGAGTAACGAGGTCCCATGTATGATTCTTTTCTAATGCATTCATTTCTTCCATCATGGCATATTTCTAATTCGATTGAGATAAGGCAACATCCACCCTAGTGGGAATGGAGGTAGAGTTGACACTAGCAATAAAAGACCTGTATGTTGAGGAAAGAGAATCATAGGAAACAAAGTGTTTGATATGATAAGAGGTGGAAAATGAGATACCGTTATTGCTTGTAGATGTAGATCCCACATCATCTGATGATGGTGATGGTAGTGAAGATGTATTCCGCATAGAGGTAGGCACAGAGGCATGAGAACACAAATAATCATGCAGATAAGAGGGTTTTCTAATGGGTCGAACAGAATGGCGTGAAACGGATGGAGGAGGAGGCAGCGGTGGTGGTGGTGGTGGAGAGGGAGGTGGTAGTGGAGAGGTAGTTGGGACAGGAAGAGGAAGATGACGGATGGGGGACGGGGAATCTAAGAAAGGTGCAGGTGTGACAGAAGAAGAACTTAAGGACTTCGAAGAAGAAAATTTGAGGGACTCAAAAAATGTGGCATCAAGGGTGACATAGCGTCTACCAGTGCTAGGATTGACAAATTTATAACCCTTTTGGGTAGGAGAGTAGCCAACAAACATGCATGGAATGGATCGAGGAAATAATTTTGTGCGGAAGGGAGAGAAGTCATGCACATAAGCAGTGCATCCAAAGATACGAAGAGGAATAGTAGTAACATGATGTACCTTTTTGAAAAGAGAGATTGGAGTCTGAAAATTGAGAGCAGAATGTGGCAATCGTTTTGCTAGGTAGCAAGCAGTGAGAACTGCATCTCCTCAATATTGTTTGGGAACATTCATCAGCTCGGTAAGAAGACACCGAGTAATATTGAGAAGTTGTTGATTTTTTCGCTCGGCTGCCCCATACTGCTGAGGTGTCGAGGCACAAGTAGTAGTGGATTCAATGCCATTTTGGGGAAGAGAAAAGAAGAAGAGAGGTATTCACCACCATCATCACAATTTAACATTTTGCTTTTGGCACTAAATTGATTGACCAACCAAGTATGAAAGTATTTAAAAATATTAAACACTTCGCTTTTATGTTTTAGGAGATAAATCCACGTCATCTTGGTGGTAGCATCCATAAATGAAACAAAGTAATGAAAGCCCAAAGAAGAGGGAATAGGGGAGGGGCCCCACACATAAAACTGAATATAAAAAAACATGGGAACTGATTCTTTATTTAAAACCAGAGGGAAAGAGACACGTCTTTGTTTGGACAAAGCACATGTACTATACTGAAAAGTTGTATTGTTTTGCTTGGAGCATAAAGAGGGAAATAAACTACATAAAACTGAAAAAGAAGGATGGCCATAACGGCAGTGCCATCGATAAATATCCTCATGATCAATGGAAATCTGATGAGCAGAAGCCTGGAGGTGCACACCTGCATAAAAAGGTAAAGACCGCCGTCTTCACGACCACCAACAATCATTTTCCGCGTTCGGAGATCCTGAAATAAACAATGAGAAGGAAGAAAGATGGCAGCACAGTTAAGTTGTTTGATTAGGGTGGCTACAGAAAGTAAGTTTAAAGCAAGCCCAGGAATAAGAAGAGTTTTGTCAAGAGTGACATTAAAGGAAAGAGGAATGGAACCTATCCCAGTGATGGGGGTAAGATTTTCATCTGCTAATTTAATAGACCCCAAGGAAGAACTAGAGGTAAAGTTGAAAAAAAGATGAGACATACCAGTCATATGGTCAGTGGCCTCGGTATCAATGACCCAGGGCTGAGACGAAGAAACGGTGGTGGATATACCTTGTACAACCGAACTGGAAATAGCCGAAGATGTATAAACATATAAGACAGTTTTCTAAGCCGTGAGGCATTCATATTCTTCTTGGGGAACCTGGACCATGATGGGAGAGGGGTCAAAAGGGGCTTCTTCATATTCAGTAGCAGATAAATAGGCGCTACGTCCAGTAATCGAGCGACCATGCCCACGAGAAAGACCCCCACGCATGGGAGGTCGACCATGAAGTATCCAGCAAGTATCAACCATATGGTTTGTGTGATTACAATGAGTGCAAAAAAGGTGATGTCGGCCAAGGCCTCGAGTGCCACGACCACAGCCACGATCAGAAAAAATGAAGAAGAGGTATCACGCTGTAAGGCAGACTGAGGGCTGGAGACAGGGGAAATCATGACCTGTTTCCGTTTTTCTTCTCGAGCTAGTGTGGCATAGACCCGGTTCAAGGTCAATATCTCAGCATCACGAATAATCTGCTGTCGAAGTCCATCATACTCGTCTTTAAGGCCATCTAAAAATTTAAAAATACGTCGATGCTCTTGACGTTTCTTGATTAGAACCACATCCTTAGCACAGTAAGTGTCTTCCTCATCATGATAAGCTAGTTCTTCCCATAAACTTCGTAGTTTAGCTTAATATTCAATGAGACTCTTGTCATCTTGTTGAAGAGATGCAATTTCCTTTTCCAATTGAAAGATGCGTGACATATTATGGGCATCACTGTATAGCTCTTTGACGGTATCCCATATTTCTTTCGACGTCTTGAGGAAGAGAAGACCACTGCGAACATTATCATCCATAGAATTCCACAGCCAGGACATGACAATCATGTCATCTGATTCCCATTCTGCCTTTTTCGAATCATCTTTGGAACAAGAAAGAGACCTAGTGATGTGGCTAAGTTTCCTCTTGTCACCAATAAAAATACGGACAGCCTGTTGCCATTGGAGAAAATTTGGCCCTGTTAGAGGAGAAGAGGTGATCCGCAATCCAGGGTTATCTGAATGGCGAAGTTCTATCTCAGAAGAGGCTGACGATTCAGTAGCCATGAGAGAGAAAAATAATAATAAAGAAAAGGTAGAGACAGGCCAAGATGAGAGGTGAGAGGTGGGAGGTGAGAGGTGTGGATGGTAAACGATCCCCTTTTTTTTATCAGTAGTGTTTGATTGCAGACGGATGTGGACCGAAGAGGTGAGAGGCCAGCGTGTGGCGGGCAGAGGATAGCAGCGAAGACAGAGGTGGTGCCATCGATAAAATTTGAAAAACCGAGATGTCAATGACCGATCATGGCCGTTCAATTGAAACCGTGCAATCCCATCCTTCGTCCATCCTCTCTCTCCCTCGAACGAATCCTCAAAAAAGCCAGAAAAACCTCACCACATCCTCTCCATGACCTTGAGACGGCGTAAGAGGCAGAGGCAAACGACAGTTGATGCGGTGTCAGAGGCTGAGGCGGACGACAGTTGAGGCGGAGGCAGTGTCAACACATGGGGGCGATGGACTGGGGCTACACACGGTGCTGGCAGTGGACAAGGGTGGTGAAGAGGGGCTGTGCAGAGGAGCGGCGAACAGGGACGTCGGACAGGGGCTGCACACAGGCTTTGGACGATGGATAGGGACGATGGACGGTGGCAGGGTTCTTGGATGTCAGGGTTCTTGGACGGTGGACGGTGGACGATGGATAGGGACAGTGTACGGTGGCTCTGTTCTTGGACGGTGGACGGTGGCTCTGTTCTTGGATGGGTGCAGCGGCAGCGTGGGTTCTTGGACAGAGGCAGCGGCAGCGTGGTAGGTGTGTAGAAGAGAAGATGAAGAGGGACGAGGGTGATGGGGGCTAGGGTTTTGAGAGGAGGGTTTTGAGAGGGGGGCTAGGGTTTCTTTCTGATACCATGTTGAAAGAGAGAGTTTCTTAGGTTAAACCCCCAAGCCTCTCTATTTATTTATATTAAAACTCAATGAAATACAGCCTTTGATTTTAAGGACTACAATATAAATGGAAACTGACTATAAAAGATCAGGACGGTCCACTAGATCAGGGCGGATCATGTCTTCGACAGATGTAGACCGGATGTTTCTACTTCTCCTTTAACACTTAACACTTACATGCGCCATGCGCATATAGGACCCTAACAAACCCAAAACTACTCATTGTATAAGAATAGGTGGGCCACACATGGGCCACACATGGCATTGGCCATTAGGGTAGCGGGATGAACAGTTTGAATATGTGCAAAGGGTGCAAAGGGCATCAAGCGGGGCCCAAAATAAGTAATGTATGGTATTTTCAGTACACCTCTAAAGCACCATGCTGACTGGAGGGTTTAAGCCGTAACAAGCATGGCATGTTTAACCCTTACAAGAGAGGCTTGAGGAGAATGATTCAATGGTGGAATTTGACGATGGGTAGGAGTTTCCATGCACCGACGATCTATTAATACAAGAATGGGTTTAGTCATCTCCCCTTACTACCTTAAGCATCAAGAAGCCTCATAGATTAAAGGGTGCAGTGGAGTAGAAGATGGGAGAGGTGACAACCACTATCACCACCTTTTCTGACAATCTTCCTAGTCACCTCTAATGGCATAATCCGATGTGCATATAAGCTTAACATCCCTTGATGGTTGACACACATAGATCCAACTATCTAGATTAATACATGTGATATCAAAGCAGTTAAGGCCCTATTTGTTTCCTGGAGTACTATGGTAATGTAGAGTAAAAGCCTCACCATTACTCCTTACCACCGATTGGATAAACCAAGTTCTCAAATCACAATAATCAATCGCATTACCATCAATTTGGATGTGCAGAAGTGTCTTGATATGGCATAGTTTTATGGGCCCACCATGGTGTATGTGTTATATCCACACCATCCATCCATTTTTAATTGTGAGGTCATTTGATGGAATAGACAAAAAAATGAGGCACATCCAAAGTAGAAAATAGCTGCACCAAAGAAAGAATGGGATTGAACGCTTGTTATTGAAAACTTCCCACAGCCCACAGAAGTGTTAGATGAAGCTAATGTTTGGGGTCATGCTCTAAAATGATATTGCAAAATGGCTGGATGATATGGATATAACACATATAAGGTAAGTCATATCAACATACATCGAATCACGGTGAGTACTTTACATGCGTATGACTAAGTGGCAGCACGAGTGGTATTGGTATTGCATACGGCTTTACTTTTGACTATCAATCATAATCATCATACCCATTTACATTACATTACAATACACCGTGGTAATTGTTAATACAAACAGGGCCTAAGGTTTTCACAGTTTGGGTTTGGAATTTTTTCTTCCGTCAATTAATATGAACAAATGCAGTAGTGCTTGTCATAAATGGGTTTAGGATAGTTGATTAGGGAAGAAAACTATGGACTTTTCCGAGATTGTCAGATGAGCTCTTACAAGCATGGCATATGGAGTGGGATTAGGAAAAGATAAAACAATTATTTGGAGAATGTCTTTACTAGTAATTGGGTGGGCCATTTGGGAAGAAAGAAGTGCTCGGTGGTTTAGGAATGAGAGCAAAAACGTGGACAATGTTTTCAAAGGGCCAGATTGCTAGTAGAAGAATGGGCAGCAAATGCTCAACTTAAGGATTGTAATCTTTTCTTTCTTGGGCTGTAGTTGAGTCATTATTTTGACGGCTTTGCTTCTCTTTTCCACTTTAATAAAGTGAGCGTTATCTTTAAAAAAAAAAAAGCCTATGATGGACCTGATTACTGGGCTGCATATAATGTTTCAGGCTCTAGTAGCTCTCATCCGAAAACTCTCTCTCTCTCTCTCTCTCTCTCTCTCTCTCTCTCTCTCTCTCTCTCTCTCTCTCTCAAACTGTGGTGATGGCAAGGGCTAAAGAAGCCATTGTAGTGGCAGTGGAGTTTGTGTTGGGTCTGTGGGAGTTGAAAAAGATGAACGTTTGGGCCTCGTAGTTAGGCATACATGTTGGACTTTTGGGGTCTTTAAATTTTGGGCCAAAAGTAATTAGGAACAGGTTGAAAAAATTCAACAAGTCACCAAAAACTCACAAGAATGGAAGGAATGACGTAGGATGCTCGCTAGAGTGGGAATTATTGAGGTGGTATAACGGTCCTAACTACTTTCTAGGGTGGTGCTCCCCTCTCTCCAAAATAACTTCCCACCAATAATTTTAAATGGCTCCAAAATTCACATTTTTCTTAGTACATGTAGCTTTTAGGACCCCTTTTATGAAACCCACCATGCATCTACTTTGAAATCCACCCCAACCATTAAGTGGAAGGAAATAATTTCAAGGCATGGCTCGAAGAATCAGAAAAGAAGACATCAAGAATGGACCAAACTAGAGTAAACAACTGCAAGAGAAAGGCCACCATTATCTCTAATGGGGGCCAAAGAGGTCTCGAATGAAGATGAAATCAATACCCTTGGATAAAATCAGCCAAGAAGTGGACCCATTCACGGCTTAGTGGGACCCACAATCCCATCTTCGAAAATCATTTTTTATCTTACAAGACAAGTTAATGCCGTAGGAAGGAGCAAATAGAAGAGGAATATTTTTGTCCTAAAAAAAAAAGAGCAATGCCCTTAGGGACAAAGAAACTACATTTTGTATAGGGAGACCAAAACCTTGATTACATCATAACTTAATGCCATTTTATTAAAAACCACTCGCAATGTTCACCAATATGGTACTCTTACCCCTCACAACTATGTGTGCAACCACAACCCTGTAGGCACTATCAAATACTCTGATATCCAAAGCATCAAAATCCATGCCAGGACATGGCTACCATGTATGATTAGGGCTGTAAATGGGTCAGCGGACCCGATGGAGTACCCAGACCCAACCCATTTAGACCTGACCCATTTGTTAAATGGTACGGGTCTGGGTCCAAGAACAGACCCATTTGCTAAATGGGTCTGGGTTTGGGTCTGGGTCTGGGTCTGGTTTCCTTTATATTAGGCCAGACCCGACCCGACCTGACCCGAACCCATTTAGTAAGTGGGCGGTTTTGGTCTATGTTTCAAGGGACCCATCCAGCCCAAATAGGGCTGTAAATGGGTCAGTGGACCCGATGGGGTACCCGAACCCAACCCATTTAGACCCGACCCATTTGTTAAATGGTACGGGTCTGGGTCCAACAACAGACCCATTTGTTAAACGGGTCTGGGTCAGGTTTCCTTTATATTAGGCCCGACCTAACCCGACCCGAACCGATTTAGTTAGTGGGCGGGTTTGGTCTATGTCAAGGGACCCGTCCAGCCCAAACCAGTCCAGACCCGGTTTTAAGCCTTGTAAAATTCTTACATACTTGATCAAGACCCAGACGCATTAGACCCGACCCATTTATAAATGGGTCTGGGTGGATCTCCCTCTACCAAACCCGAACCCATTTATAAATGGGTCTGATGGGTTGACTTGGACCCGACCCAGACCCACCCATTTAGTAAAAGGTCTGGGTCTAAAATTTGGACCCAGACCCGTTTAGTAAATGGGCGGGTCTAATTTTGACTAAACCCGCCCCGAACCCGACCATTTACAGCCCTAACCCCAAACCTGTCCAAACTCAATTTTAAGTCTTGTTAAAATGTTTGCATACTAGATCCAAACCTAGACCTATTAGACCCGACTAATTTATAAATGGGTCTGGGTGGATCTCCCTCTACTAGACCCAGACCCATTTATAAATGGGTCTGATGGGTTGACTCAGACCTAAACCAGACTTCATTTAGTAAAAGGGTCTGGGTCTAAAATTTGGACCCAGACACATTTAGTAAAAGGGTCTGGGTCTAAAATTTGGACCCAGACACATTTAGTAAATGGGCGAGTCTGATTTTGGCTAAACCCGGCTGAAACCCAGCCATTTACAGGCGTATGACCCACTTTGAAACAACGCTAATCTATATCCTACCTGGAATGTCCGGTCTATTTCCGTTAACGATGTTTCCTGTGAGAGAGGATTTTATATATGGCAATCAAAAAAGCATTGTTACCAAATGTACCCCACTAATCTGCTACAAATAAAAGAAAAATGGGATGAAAATCACATTATCTATCAACTTATACTAATCTCACAAAGTTAACAAAAATCGTAAGTTGAACAAATCAACAGCCACCAGAGAGAATTGATTCTTGGATCGAAGAAAGATATGGTGGGCCTGTTGGTTGTACTGAGCCTTAAGAAGATGGATTGATTGGCTTTTTAAAGCCTCAAGACAACTCAAGAAAGATGATTTTCAAAGAAGGAAAAGAGGAAGATGAGAACAAAAATTTTCTAAAACTATTTGTGTATCTTTGTATTGCACTTTCCTTGCTCCAACGTACAGCAAAACCCCTCCTTATATAGACTTTTCCAACATAGTTAAAATGACTAAATTGCCCTTACAACCATACACTACAAGGGCATGTAATAACTGTTTTACAAAAAATAAAAATAAAAAATTAAATGACTTTTCTTTCCAATGCATTGGAAGCCAACAGTTTCATGGAGAATACACACCAAGCTGCTGGAAGCTTCTTTCAGCAATAACTTCATCTTGAAAATCTAATTATGGACTAGGTAAATGGATGGACTAGATTGGTTTGCAACTTCCAACACTCCCCTTCAAACCAAAACTGGCTTCATTCGAAGCATCGATCTTAGTCGTCTAAATGCATCTGTCGATAGTGCCTTGGTGAATATGTCCGCTACCTGTTCAGTAGTGTGACAATACTCTAGTTTCACCACTTTCTGCTTCACTTGATCTCTTAGAAAATGGTATCGGGTATCAATGTGCTTGCTCCTTCCATGCTGCACCGGATTTTTGGCAAGCTCGATTGCCGACTTGTTATCAACATATATGACTGTGGATTCTTCATGCGGATGCTTCAGCTCCTTTAGTAGGTTTCTTAACCAAATTGTCTCACAGACAGTGGATGATGGTGCCACGTACTCTGCTTCACATGTGGACAGGGCGACTACACTCTGCTTCTTTGAATTCCATGTGAAAGCAGTCGACCCGAGATAAAATACATAGCCAGTGGTGCTCTTTCTTTCATCTTGGTCACCTCCCCAATCACTGTCTGAGTATCCATAAAGCATTGCTTCATCATCGTATGGATAGAAAAGACCGAATTCCACTCTTCCTTTGACGTACCTGAGGATTCTTTTTGCGGCTAGCTAGTGTGATTCTTTTGGTGCTTCCATGTACCTGCTTAGAAGCCTAACACTGTAGACCATATCCGGCCTTGTGATTGTGAGGTACCTTAGGCTTCCAATTAGACTCTTGAACAGAGTCGAGTCCACACTTTTTCCTTCTCCATCCTTTGTCAGTTTTAAGCCCGTTGCTACAGGCGTGTTTACGACGTTGCAATTGGCCATGTTGAAATTTTCAAGTAATTCCTTTGCATACTTTTTCTGAGATATATAAATGCCACCATGTTGTTGCTTCACTTTGATGCCCAGAAAGAAGGACATCAGACCTCCATCGGTCATTTCGAACTCATTAAACATGGCCTTCTTGAATTCATCAAACATCGGTTGGCTATTCCCTGTAAAAAGCAAATCATCAACATACAGGCATGCTATGAGCATATCGCCATGAGCATTCTTCTTGATATAGACTGCATGCTCATATGGACATTGGGCGAAGCCGTTCGCTTGAAGATAGTTGTCGATGCGTGCATTCCAAGCACGTGGAGCTTGCTTCAACCCATAGAGGGCTTTCTTTAACCGATACACCTTGTGTTCCTCCCCTTGTATAACAAAGCCTTCAGGCTGGTCAACATAGACTTCTTCTTCCAGAATTCCATTCAGGAATGCAGATTTCACATCCAGTTGGTAGATCATCCAACTGTGATGGGCTGCAAGGAGATAATCATCCTTACAGTATCAAGGCGAGCAACAGGAGCGAAAAATTCTTCATAGTCCACCCCGTGCTTCTGTTTGTAGCCCTTTGCTACGAGCCTTGCCTTGTAACGATCAATCTCACCATCAGCATTTCGCTTGATTTTGTACACCCATTTGACGCCAATAGTTTTCTGGCCATTAGGAAGCGTAGTCAGCTTCCATGTGTCATTCTTCTCAATGGCTTGGATTTCTTCTTTCATAGCGATTCTCCAACATTCTTCTTTTATAGCCTCCTGAAATGTCAGAGGCTCATGATCTGCATATAGGCAGAAAAGATTGACTTCTTCAGTTTGCTCATAAATGTCACTTAAGCTTCTTATTTTGATAGGTGACATGGGTGAGGATGAGCCGGCCAAATTTTAACTTGATGGAGTACTTCCAGGAGAGATGGAATGTACTCCTGGACTTCTTTGTACTGATGATGCGGCAGAAGAAGGTGTTGCGGGCGTTTGCTCTCAATGGTCATGTCTTTCTTCCTGTTCTTCTGTTTCGACTTGAATATCTTTGGTTGATTCTTCATTGTTCCATTTCCAAGCGTCTTCCTCACTAAAGACCACATCTCTACTCACCACTACTTTATTGGTTAGTGGATTGTAGAGCTTGTAGGCTTTAGATTCTTCACTATAGCCGATGAAGATGCATTTCTAGCCACGATCATCAAGCTTCCTTCTTCTTGCTTCTGGAACTTGAGCATAGGCGACACACCCAAAGATCCTTAGGTGCACCACGCTCGGTTTGTAGCCACTCCATGCTTCCTGTGGTGTCATGTTTCTGATGCTCTTGGTTGGACAGCGATTGAGCAAGTAGGCAGTACGTGCAACTGCCTCTGCCCAGAAGCTCTTTGGCGGGCCTTTCTCTTTTAGCATGGTTCTTGTCATGTCGAGGATGGTGCGGTTCTTTCGTTCTGCAATGCCATTTTGTTGTGGCGTGTAGGCTGCAGTGTGCTGCTGCTTGATGCATTATTCCCTGCAATAATCTCAAAATGCATTTGAGGTGTACTCTCCACCTCTATCAGATCTAAGTACTTTAATTTTGTAACCACTTTCAACTTCAACACGAGCTTTGAAAAATTTTAAAGATAGTGAAAGCGAAAGATTTTTCTTTAATGCAATACACCCAAAGTTTTCTACTGAAATCATCAATGAAGGTAATAAAGTATTTATTACCTCCAAGAGAGGGTGTTTCAAGTGGTCCGCAAATATCAGTGTGAACCAACTGCAATGGTTCCTTTGCTCTTCTGGACACTCCACTTGGGAAGGAGTTCCTTTGTTGCTTACCGAGTGTGCACGCCTCACATACATGTTCTGGACCTTCAATAGTTGACAAGCCATGCACCATGCTTGATGAAGATAAGAGTTTAAGGCCACTGAAATGGAGATGTCCAAAGCGAAGATGCCATCTCCATGAATCATTCTTCACGAGTCCATAGAGACACTTCTCAGCCTTTGTGTTAATATGGAGAGGAAACATACGATTCTTCGCCATTTGGACTTAAGCCACAAGTCTCATGTGAGCATCTCTTATAGAGAGAGAATAGTTCTCCATGTGTATGACATACCCCTTCTCAAGGAGTTAGCCGATACTGAGGATGTTATTTTTCATGTTTGGTACGTAATGCACATTGGAGATGTAATTTGGCTCACCATTCTTCTGATAGATTTTAACTTTTCCTTTACCTATCACTGGTACCTTTGATGAGTCGCCAAAACTCACATTGCCACGAACTCCTTCTGTGAGTTCTACGAATAGTTCTTTGTTACCACTCATGTGGTTGCTTGCACCAGTGTCGAGATACCACACATCCAGCCGTTCACATGCCTTTTCTTGTGCGAGGAGTGTGGAGTCTTCTTGTTCATGGTGTGATGCTTCAGCATAGTTGGATTGTTCATCTTGATCCACTTTGCTCCAACACTCAGAGGCATAGTAGCCGAATTTCTTACAATTGTGGCATTGAACATTCTTTGTGTTTCCACGACCACGCATGAACCGGCCTCTACCATTTCCTCTTCCACGAAAACTAATAAACTTTTGTTGATATTGTTGATGGCTTGGATGATATCCACGCCCTCTGCCTCTTGCACGATTGCTAGTGCCACGGCCCCCTCTTTGTGTATGGCCATTCTTTTGTTCATTTAGAGTCAACTTAGACTCCAAGGCATGTTCAAGCATTGAACCGGTATTCTTTTGCATTCGTTGCTCATGCACTTGCAACGATCCCATTAGTTCTTCAATGGACAATTTTTTCAAGTCCTTTGATTCTTCTATGGCCACAATCACATGCTCAAATTTGGTTATGAGGGATCGAAGCACTTTTTCAATCACATGTATATCTTCGATCTTTTCACCATTTATTTTCAAGTTGTTAATAAAAACAAGCAACCTTAAAAAATAATCAGAAATGGTCTCACCTTCCTTCATGTGTGCGGTCTCGAACTCGACCCTAAGGGTTTGGAGACGAACCCTCTTTACACAATCAACTCCTTTGAAAATGGTGCAAAGAGTCTCCTATGCTTGCTTACTTGACGTTGCTTCGGCGATCCTTTCAAAGGTGGATTCGTTCAACCCTTGATAGACAAGAAACAAGGCCCTCTTGTCCTTCTTTGTTCTTTGAGGTCGGTCTTTCTTTGTTCTTTGAGGTCGGCCTTTTTCTTTGTTCTTTGAGGTCGGTCTCTTGCTCCGTAGTGGGCTCTACGTACCCGTCGGTGATGATCTCCCATAGGTCTTTTGACCCGAACAACGGCTTCATCTGGATACACCAATTTTCATAGTTGTCTTTTGACAACTTAGGAATCTGCTGTTGGATCGCGGAGGCCATTTAACCAAGGGCTTTGATACCAGTTTGTTGGTTGTACTGAGCCTTAAGAAGATGGATTGATTGGCTTTTTAAAGCCTCAAGACAACTCAAGAAAGATGATTTTCAAAGAAGGAAAAGAGGAAGATGAGAACAAAAATTTTCTAAAACTATTTATGTATCTTTGTATTGAACTTTCCTTGCTCCAACGTACAGCGAAACCCCTCCTTATATAGACTTTTCCAACATAGTTAAAATGACTAAATTGCCCTTACAACCATACATTACAAAGGCATGTAATAACTGTTTTACAAAAATAAAAAAATAAAAATTAAATGACTTTTCTTTCCAATGCATTGGAAGCCAACAGTTTCATGGAGAATACACACCAAGCTGCTGGAAGCTTCTTTTAGCAATAACTTCATCTTGAAAATCTAATGGACTAGGTAAATGGATGGACTGGATTGGTTTGCAACTTCCAACAGGCCCATGATCATCAGAACCATCATCGTGGCCCAGTGCTAAACCTCTAACAATGAAATCATCCGGCAAAAGTCCCGGAAGAGGTGCGTCCCCGTCCAGATATTGCATGACTCGTTGCATGTGGGCCTAGCCACTGAATAAGGGTGCGAACAAAGCAGGCCAAGCTTCATGACCAACTCCATTTCAACCGCCACATAACCAGTTTCCAATTTTGGATCTGCAGCATCCAAGATCGCCCCTCTCCTCCAACATTCCAACACCCAATCCACCAAGATCGACTTCTCTCCCCCGTCTATTGGCCTCCTCCCACTAGCGACCTCAAGCATGAAGATTCCGAAAGCAAACACATCGGTGCTTGTGGTGGCCTTACCGATTTTAGTGAGTTCCGGTGCAAGACAGCCGAGGGTCCCAGCAACATGGGTAGTTTGAGGAATGGATCCGTGACCGTACAATCTCGCTAGGCCGAAGTCACCAAGCCGTCCATTCATTTCTCCATCTAATAAAACATTGCTAGCCTTGATGTCTCGATGAATCACGACTTGTTCCCAATCTTCATGCAAATAGAGAAGCCCGGAAGCTACTCCTTTGATGATTCGATACCTATGTCTCCAGTCAAGGGTTGTTTTGGGCTTATCAAAGAGGAATTTATCAAGACTACCATTGCACATGAGATCGTAAACCAACAGGAGCTACCGCTTGCAGCGGCAGTAGCCACGGAGTTGCACCAAGTTCCGATGCTTAAGCCTGCCAAGGCTCACGATCTCCTCCACAAACTCCCTCATCCCTTGTCGCGATTCATGGGAGACTCTTTTCACTGCAACTTCGATTTTGGGATATTGGCAAGATGCCTGGATACACCTTACCGAAACCTCCAGTACCCAGGAGCTGTTTATCTGCGAAGCCCTTTGTGGCAACAGCTAGATCTTTGTAGGAGAACCTGTGGGTTCCATAATCAAGCTCCCAATCTTCAAGTACTTCCGCAGATTTCATCTTCCTTCTAATGATAAAGACAATACCTAAGATGGTCATCAACACAGAAGCTGCTACAATTAAGTGCAGTGCAATCTTCATAACCTTTGATTTCTTTCTAGATCTTTCTCTCCAAGGAAAAGAAGCAAGGTGGGAAATATCAATAGCTGGAGCTTCTCCATTCATCTGAAAACTCCATCCAAGAACATAATGAGAAGCAACAAGAGCACCCGTAGCCGAAGAAAAACCCACATACATAGAGTCCAAGATGATAGGCGAAAGATCGATGGCCAAAGACAAAAGTGGGTGGTTGCGTTTTGGTACACCGATTGGATATAATGTTTCATTAAATTAGGGCTCTCAATGGAGCGGGTCAGATCCGAGATCCGATTCGCTCCGAATCCGTATAATGCGGATTTAGATCTTAAAATAGGTCTGATTAGTTAAATGGACCAGATTTGGATCTTAAAATAGGTCAAATTACTTAAATGGAGTGGATATGGATTCACAGGAACATATCCGAGTTCGATCCGAATCCAATTAAGATCCGACTCATTTTCACCTTACTGTATATGTTATGTTCATGCTGGCCATCCGTTTTACAAATTATTTTAGGCCATGTCGACCATACCATAGTAAATAGTGGGATTTGCATCATTTTTCTACTAAATTAAATATATTATATTGTATATTTTATATCATATATTTTTTTAGATTTGTAATGGGGGTGGATTCGGACCTGGATCCAACCCGAATCCGATGGTTATATGGATTTTGGATCGGAAATGGATCTAACAATTTATAAATGGATTGGATATGGATATCACCTTTTGGATCCGAGTTGGATCCGAATCCGTCTACAGATATACGACTTGGAGCCGGATCCAACTGGATCCGATCCAGATCCGACCCATTGAGAGCCCTACATTAAATTGTTTTTCTATGCCGTTATACTCCACCCAAACTTGCATCGGGTCACCGCTTGTAAGACTCAAGTTGTTGAATCCGCCATTTTTGTCAGGAAAATAACTGGCCGAAGAGGATTTGATAGACTTTAATCCATTGATATCAATTCCGAGATGGTTATTGTCAATATCACCGTTTTCTGGGTTCTTGAAGGTGTCAAGTTCAACCGCGACGATATGAATGGATGGATCACCATTGTTGGTAACATTGAAGAGGCCCAGATGTTGGCCAGGAAGAGCTCCAGAGAGATCATTCGAAGGGGAGATGACGAATGCCATTCCGTCTCCTTTTAAGTCATTGTTGTCAGGGCTGATTGCGAAGATGAAAGTTGTAGAGAAAGAGACAGCATTACCATTTGAAGAGTTCTTGAAGCTAAGGGGTGCAGAGAGGAAGGCATGACCACTCTCATAAGTTTTGCCATTGGTCAGCTTCAACTGGCCTGTCGGCATCATCGATGCCCCACCACTCAGGTTTTAGGGTCCATTGAAGATGAAATTACCGACCTGGGACGCCCCAACATCGATGAGGAGAAACAGAGAGAGAACCTTCACACAAGCATGACTGAAATCTACCCAAAAACTCAAACTAGAGAAGCTAGGAAGGCCAACTACAGGAATGGACTGATGACTTTCTTTCCTAACAAGGTTGCATTCAGTAAATAATTAGTTCCATTGGGACCCACGCGCTGATAGTACCGTTCCTGGTCTATTGATCAGAACTGTTCACGTTCTGAATGGAATGGATGACTGTAACAGCCCTTACATTCAACTAAAAAAAATCAAAGTGAAGAGTCATTGAAAGCAGAATGCGTCCTGTCCCCTCCTGGTTGTGAATTGGTCCAGGCAGAGCTCTGTGGGGCCCACCGTGATGTATGGTTTTTATCTACGCCGTCTATCCATTTTGGCAGATCATTTTAGTATGTGAGTCGGGAAAATGAAGCTCTGGAGAAGCCTTTTATGGCCAGGAAGTTTTCAACTGGGCGTCAACTCCTACTGTTCCTTGCACTGTGGTCCACTTGAGCTTTGGATCTGACTTGTCTTTACGCTCATGTTCTAGAATGATATGATAAAAATGGATCAACGGTGTGGATCTAAGAAATACATCCTCATGGGGCCCACGTAAATTTCACACATTAAGAAATTCTGTTAGTGGCAGGAGAGAGAAGAATATGGGAAGTATGACATGTGGGACTTCCGTGGGCTACATCATGGCGTATGTATTAGATCCATACCGCCCATCCATTTTTCCATACCTTTTAGGGCATAAGTAAAAAACGAGCCCGATCCAAGCCTCAAATGAGCCACACTAAAGGAAAGAGTGTGAATTGAACTCCATTTGTTGAAACGGTAAGAGTCTGAAAGGGCCCTTACGAAGCAAAGATGATTCATTGACTGGAGGCTTCTCTAGAGCTTCATATGAAAATTGTAGCCATCGTTTGAACAATTGATTAGACAAGGGCAACTGTACCGCAACTCACGGTACCGTAAAATCTTTTCCCGCAGCATGCACATCACATGCAGGCAACTAATGTATTGCAACTCGGGGTACCATATGAGCTTCCCCAGTAACATGACCCTTGTGCAGTATAAGGTACTGTGTGAATAGAACCCTACTATGAAGGTGTTTATGCCTAATGTGACTGCGTTAAATATAGCAACCGATGTCATAACTGTGAGCACATTGTTATGGGATATTCTTAGTTGGATGCTGGCCCGCGAACCACGAGGAAGTTCGTTCTCTATGGCCTGGCCCACAGACCACCCCGCAGCTCGCACCTTACTGAGGCTGACCATCCAGGCTCGGCCCCAACAGGCTGACTACCTAGGCTCAGCTCCAGAATAGCTAGATACGGTATAAGACCAACTGACCACTTAGAGTCGGTCGCGATATTTATGGAAGGTCCAGATATTTATGGAAGGTCCAAATACTCCTAGATCTACTGCCTTCTCCTGAAAGATCTCTTCAATACGATCGCGAGAGAGAATATTTCCTCCAACAGAACTCTACCGACGTATCCTAGCAGGATCCGTCTCTCCAAACTACCTCCAAGCCTCCATAAATATAGCTTGCATCTACACCTTAAAGGTAACAAATCACTTAGACCATAATCCTCATTATTCCCAGACTTAAAGGCATCAGAGAGTTCATCGCCGCACAGCGGTACCTTCCCCCTGCTTTCTTTTTCTCTTTCTTTGCAAGTATTAGAACTAGAAAATGCTCAAAGGCAGTTTTCTATGTATTGTCGCTCTGGGGTTCTGAATAATGGAAACATTCATAAACAATCACAAACATTCACAAAAGATACACAAGAACAGATATCGCAAGGCGAATTTTATTCTAGAAATTCTAAGATCTTGTACATTCCAGGCTATGATCTGGCACAAGCCCTTAATTACATCAAATGATCGATGACACTTGATTGAAAGGTAGAAGACTAGTCAGCAGGAACTATGGTCTTAGAATTTGTGGTCGTAGAGACCTGTATTTGTTTAGTTATGAACTGAACCATCTTTGTATAAGTCAGATGTCTATGTCCCATATTTTGACCGGAGATCCGAGCTGAGACCATCAAGGTTTTTAACTGAGAGGGTACGACTTTGGGCCTGCGCCTGTCATATTTGGACAGGTGACCTCGGAAAAACTATTCTGCAGTTGTATGTACCTGAGTAGCCCAACCGATGGATGCCATTTGAATGGATAGGGCATCGATTGTTATATTGTAGCAGTTTATAGCAATCGCTTTATAAAGAATTAGAACTCTTTGATATGGTTTATTGTGATAACCATAATCCCGTTTGTCTAATTTTCGACCTTAATCAGATCACATTATGATAGTATATGTAAGAACATTACATTGATATGATTCTGGACACTAGCGGCCTCTTTCCGAGAAAAACTACACCGTTCATCGCGTTAGATCGGATCGGACCCCTCATGTTTATATTCTACTCATTAAGTATCCCGGATGGGCTATTTAACTGTCATGTTACATCCGGAACATTCAAAATACTCAAAATAGGCCTTAATATGGCCTTAAAACACTTAAAATGGGGTCTGACACACCCTTAAATGTCTTTTGTAATTGGCTGATTTTTAGAGTGCGTCGAACCGATTTTATGGGTGCGTCAAACCATTTTATGGATGCGTCGGACTTCGATGTGTCTCGAAATTAGTTGGCTGGTTTTGCTGAATTTATGGATGCGTCGGACCATTTTATGGATGCGTCAGACTTTGACATGTCCCGAAATTAGTTGGCTGGTTTGCTGAATTTATGGATGCGTCAGACCATTTTATGGATGCATTGGACTGATTTTATGGATGCATCGGACTTCGATGCATTCTGAAATTGTCCGTCTGATTTTTTTTAATTTATGGATGCGTCAGACTATTTTATGGATGCGTCGAAGTCCAATGCACCATTAAATTATTTGTTGAATTTATGAGTGCGTTGCCACACTTGTAATTTTTAGAATCCGAGCCTACGGTGGTCTGGTCGGAGTAATCTTTCGGTAGAAGATGCCGGTGATCGGAAAGGGGTTTCAGTGATCACCAGAAAAGTTTTTCGATGGTCGGAAAAGGGGTTTCAGCGAGGGTTTTTCAACGAAAATTCCAAATACCCAAAGGATAATAGCTCTCTCTCTCTCTCTCTCTCTCTCTCTCTCTCTCTCTCTCTCTCTTTCTCTCTCCTAGAACGTACAAATGAATAGTGCAGAGGGGCATTTATACTCGAAAATATCAGAAGACGACCAATGAGGGGCTGCCACGTGCCACGCACCCCAAAATGCCTCTGACGCACCCTTAAATTGGATGCGTGGGGCTCTGACGCATCCAAAATGATATTTTGTAATTGGCTGATTTTTTGGATGCGTCGAGCTGATTTTTCGAGTGCGTCAGACCTGATGCACCTTTAAATTACTTTTCAATCTTTACTGAATTTATGGGTGCGTCGAGCTGATTTTATGAATGCGTCGGACCGTTTTATGGACATGTCAGAGTCCAATGCACCCTGAAATTATTCATATGTTTTATGTCGATTTGATGGATGCATCGACCTATTTTATGGGTGCATTGACGTCCAATTGCATCCCGAAATTATTTTCAAATTTCTGTTGATTTTTCAAGTGCGGTGGACTGAATTGATGGATACGTCAAAGTCCAATACACCCTAAAAATGCTTGCTGATTTTCTATGATTTTAAGGGTGCTTCAGACGAACTTTTTGTCTGTGTCAATTGGGTTTTGTAAAATGATGGGTTTGCGAGGCCCATTTGTTAATGAATGGTCATGCATTATTCATGATAATTCACGATGAAGGTCATGGCTTGATTTTGGGCGGTTCCGATCACGGTGATTTGCGGGACCCGCCGGAGATTCACAAAAAAATGACTAAGTAATGGATCCCAATGCTGCAGATCTCAATTTTTGTGTGCGCTGTGGGATTTTCTCAAAGTGCGTGAACATTTTATTTGTTTTGAGGATACCAACTTTTTGGGACCCCAACAGCAAGTCCGGAGGACGGAAGAAGCTCTTGCACACAAATCGAAAGTCACATGGCAAATCATGGCTATTTAAATCCATTGTCTAAAATCGTGCAACAATAGTTGGCACCGTTTGTGAGAACGATGTAGTTCATGTTCTCACCGCTTAAACCCTAGCATTTAACACTCATCCTTTGGCCAACATGGCTATAGGGCAGGAAGAAGGCCAAGACCACTATCAAAACTCTGCAAGAACCCACCTTAGAGAGCAGAGTGCAGCAGTTTAGAGAGCCAGACTCGCAACAACCTTCCCTGACGTCCAGTCAGCGAAGGTCTCAGAAAAAAATCTTGTTTAGCCGTTCTCGAGGAACAGTACGAAAATATGGCAGAAAAACTAGATCGTATCACAGTCTATTTCGAGAATGGTGGGACATCACAGGTTACTCATTCCTGGCCGGCCTCTTTAATGGGAGGCCCGGGGGACTTGTCCTAGGATCAACCTCACCAAGCTCACCATCCAGGCAACAACAGTCATGCCGACCAAGCCAAACCTGGCCAGGCATATTCGACAACTCGCCTCGACACTGTAAACCTACGTCACACCCTTGAAGACATACGTCGGGGGAAAGAGATTGATCAAGTTGTAGAGAGTCACCCTCACCTTGAAGCTCAGCTCGGGGAACTCCAAGACCAAATCAATGACATGAGGAAGAAATACCAGTCCAAGGCCCCGACCCCGATCGAAGCATTCCTCGAAGAAGCGAAGCCCCCGTTCACTTAAGACATCTTAGCCGAGCGTCTTCCTCCTAGTTTCAAAGTGTCCAACTTTGGACTCTACTCCAGTGAATGCGATCCAATCGAACACCTTGAAACCTTTAAGACTTGGATGGAGCTATATGATACTTCGGGACCCATCATATGCAAAACCTTCCACCTGTCACTAACAGGTCCTACACGCATATGGTTCCGTGGACCGGCCAAAATCCATCTCCTCTTATGACTAGTTGAGCAGAGCCTTCGTTGCCCAATTCATCGGCAACAGAGGATCCTAAAAATAGGCCACTCATCTGCTGACCCTAAAGCAAAAGGAGGATGAGCCCTTATGAGACTATATCGCCTAATTCAACAAAGAGTCCCTGGACGTAGAGGACTACCTTAAGAAAATGGCCCTCACTGCCCTTATCAATGGACTCCGACCCGGGAAACTCCTACATTCACTTGGTAAGACCTCGTCAAAAACCCCATCAGAACTCCTTGACAAGGCCCATAAGTATGCAAACGTTGAGGATCTCATCAACGCCCATCACAATAATAACGGCTCGCCCACAAGCAAAGGGCGAAGAGATACAAAAGACGACCATGGGTCTTGTCCCCAGGTTCGAGAAGTATACACCTCTCAAGGCCTATGTTGATCAAGTCTTCCTAAAAATTAAAGAAAAGAGCTATCTAAAGGCTCCAGCGAGACTAAGATCCAACCCGAAGAAAAGAAGTAAGTCAAAATATTGCCTCTTCCATAAGGATCACAGCTATAACACAGCGGATTGCTACGAATTGAAGCAGCAAATTAAGGCCTTAATCCAGAAGGGCTTCCTCCAAGAATATGTCGATAGGCACCCAGTCGACAGCTTCCCACATACTAAGGGCCCACCAAAGGCTCACATCAACGACAAGCCTTTAGGAGAAATCCGCTGAGGACTCATCCAACCAACCGGACTGCCCAGGTCCTACATAGGTAGCCCAGGCTAAGAAGAGGTCGACCACCCTTTATTAGCGCTATATAGGTTGGTCACATAGGTTAGCCCCAAGACGAGCCGATCAGGCACACGAAGTACTGCCAGTGGTATATGCGCTAAGGCGAAAACTATCTTTCTTTCTTGAAAACCACTTGTACTGAACTCTCCTCGTCAATAAAAGTGAGATCCTATTTTCAACCAAAGCTTTTGGACCAGCCGCCTAGGCTCTGCCACTCAAGCCTTGGCCGCCCGGGCTCAGCCATCCATGCCCAGCTGCCCAGGCCCCACACAAGCCACCTAGGCTCAACCACTGAAGCCTCGCCCGTCCAGGCCTCAGCTGCTCAGGCCCCATACAAGTCTCCTAGGCTCGGCTACTCAAGCCTTGGTCACCCAGGCCTCAGCCGTCCAGGCACGGTCGCCCAGGCCCCATACAAGCCGTCGAGGCTCGACCATTTAAGCCTCAGCCTATCTAAGCTTGACCGCCCAAGCCCCAGTCTCAGACCTCCTAGGCTCAACAATTTAGACCTGGCCAAAACGGTCTGAGTTTGGCCAATGAAGCCCAAACATCACCCAACTCACCCGATAGAGCAGAGCCTACCTGCAAGAGATGTCTTTCGCCCAACATGGAAAGAAAATACCAAAAATATTGAAAGATCTTTTTATTATGGAAAGACCGTCAAGGTCACTTACAACAGGCGTCATGCGCCGACAATTCTACATCACAGAAAAAAGACCTATCATATTACAGTCTCTATCATGAAAAGAGATCTTCATTGAACAAAAGATAGGAAGAACATCCCCGTGTCACAATCTGCCCTCTTCTCTAAAGTCTCTTCTGTTTCCCTCTTTTGTTCTTCAACCAGCAGCCCAAGTTGGATAGTGACGAGCATATCCTGAGGGAGCTCTATCGAATTCGATCCTAGAAGTCGAATAACAGAGGGAGCGGAGGCACAAGCCAACAAGCTGCACACACTCAGACTATGGAAACACGCAGCAAAATAAAAAGAAACCCTTCATGATAAAAAAAAAAAAAATGTGACCTCCTGTTCCTCCATTCGAAATTCAACCGCCAGGCATTGTACATTACACAAGAAACCACTGCCAGCACCAAATAGTTTTTTATCCTTAAAGGTTGCTGCTCCAAAGCCTCCCTCCCACTTGTAGAACCAGAGGTGTGCGATAGAGACACCCATGGCCAACCAGTGCAAAACCATCTATGTCAGGGCACACCAAGGGATGGGCTACTTATAATCGACCTTCCGCCCGTTTCCCTTCCAACGCAAGCCACGCGCCCACTAGTGATTGGCTATCTCCACCCATCACCACATGCCCCTACTGCACGGTCATCTACGATTAGATGCTACAAAAGGTGCGCCCCAAAAGATGAATTGTCATCACGTGTCGAACAACTACCTGCTGGAGATCGCTAAATTCAAAACCAGATTTAATTCCCCTCTAGTCTCCACGTCTCAAGTACAACTTGTTAAATCACGGAATGTGACAACGAGGGAAACCCATTCCCCATGGCCTGGCCCACAGACCATCCAGCAGCTCGCACCTTGCTGAGGCCGATCACCTAGGCTCAGTCCCAGCAAGCCGACCACCCAGGCTCAGCCATGACAGGCTGACCACTCAGGCTCAGTCCTGACAGGCCGACCACCCAGGCTCGGCCCCGACAGGCAGACCACCTAGGCTGGCTCCGACAGGCAGACCACCCAAGCTTGGCCCCGACAGGCTAACCACCTAAGCTCAGCCCCAAAACAGCTCGATACGGTATAAGACCAACCAACCACCCAAAGTCAGTCTGTGATATTCACGAAAGGTCCAAATACTCTCAGATCTGCTGTCTTCTCCAGAAATATCTCCCCGATACGATCTCGAGAGAGAATCTTTCCTCCAATGGGACTCTATTGACATATCCTAGTAAAATCCGTCTCTCCAAACTGCCTCTAAGCCTCCATAATTAAATATAGCTTAGATCTACACCTTAAAGCTAAGGAATAACTTAAACCCTAATCCTCCTTATTCCCGGACTTAACTTAGGCATCGGAGAGTTCCACACCGCACAGCAGCACCTCCCTCCTGCTTTATCTTTCTCTTTCTCTTTCTCTTTCTTTGCATGTCCGGCAAATGGAAGTAGCTCTTGCATGCAGATCGAAAGTCACGTGGCAAATCCTGGCTGTCTAAATCCATTGTCCAAAATTATGTAACAACAAACATAATCCCCTCTATGAAGGTATTTATACGTGATTTGACCGCGTCAGATTTAGCGACTCAAATAATGCCACATGACATCAAGATCTTAATAATAGACAAACGAAAGGTCTCTACAATTGCTCTAATGGACAAATTTAAATAGAATTTGAAAAGTTATGAGTAGCCCCAAAGAGTAAGTCTCGCTAAATATTGATATGAGACACATGGCACGTGTCTTGCTCAAGTAGTGGAGTCGACTATTCACCGCCCGTAACAGCTTCATATGACGTCTAACAATGGATATCAATCGAAATACGTCGTGGCTAGTGACGAGTCCGGCTGATCCATCATAGCATTACATAGAAGAAGCCCAACCGGCTAAAACCGCTCAAGGAGTTGAGAAGCAGCAACGCCAAGTTGGCCAACTGAGTTTCACAGTGCACAAACACACATTCGAGTTTTGATTCACCCTAGTCGGCCTTGGGGACGGTGGTTGTTTCTTACCATGGCTTCGTTTAAAGACTTAGGGACTCTTAAATCGAGCTGTGATTCACCCTATTCAGTGCAGACTTGTCAAAGTCTTAAAACCATGGGCCATCATCATAACTGGGCCAGTCAAAGCATGTCCAGCCAGGTCCAGCCCATAGGTTAAGGATCTTAGTTCAGCTCCAGCACCGCCAGCCGAGGACCTAAGCTCATGCCAAGTCCACCATTCAAGTATCAGCCCATCAATCTAAATAAATGGATCAGGCCGACTATTGAACTACCCAAAACAACCCATGTCAAATGATTGGGTAATGGCTGGGCCTCTTAGCTTTTTAGCAGCATGGTCCATTGATTACTTAACGGGGCCTAAAAGTTAGGACCAGTTCTGAATAACCAGTGCTAAGGCCTAAAAAAATAAATAAATAGGATTCTCTACTAATTAACTAGTCTACACCCATATGAGAAAAAAAAAGTGTACGGTTAAAAAGAACTGACCAGTGCTCCGGATTCAACATACATGCATAGACCACCTGATGAATGGAAAGACCTGATACAGGTCCCGACGCATATACTTGGTGGGGCTAATCATGGCTATTTAAATCCATTGTCTAAAATCGTGCAACAATAGTTGGCACCGTTTGTGAGAACGATGTAGTTCATGTTCTCACCGCTTAAACCCTAGCATTTAACACTCATCCTTTGGCCAACATGGCTATAGGGCAGGAAGAAGGCCAAGACCACTATCAAAACTCTGCAAGAACCCACCTTAGAGAGCAGAGTGCAGCAGTTTAGAGAGCCAGACTCGCTAACAACCTTCCCTGACGTCCAGTCAGCGAAGGTCTCAGAAAAAAATCTTGTTTAGCCGTTCTCGAGGAACAGTACGAAAATATGGCAGAAAAACTAGATCGTATCACAGTCTATTTCGAGAATGGTGGGACATCACAGGTTACTCATTCCTGGCCGGCCTCTTTAATGGGAGGCCCGGGGGACTTGTCCTAGGATCAACCTCACCAAGCTCACCATCCAGGCAACAACAGTCATGCCGACCAAGCCGAACCTGGCCAGGCATATTCGACAACTCGCCTCGACACTGTAAACCTACGTCACACCCTTGAAGACATACGTCGGGGGAAAGAGATTGATCAAGTTGTAGAGAGTCACCCTCACCTTGAAGCTCAGCTCGGGGAACTCCAAGACCAAATCAATGACATGAGGAAGAAATACCAGTCCAAGGCCCCGACCCCGATCGAAGCATTCCTCGAAGAAGCGAAGCCCCCGTTCACTTAAGACATCTTAGCCGAGCGTCTTCCTCCTAGTTTCAAAGTGTCCAACTTTGGACTCTACTCCAGTGAATGCGATCCAATCGAACACCTTGAAACCTTTAAGACTTGGATGGAGCTATATGATACTTCGGGACCCATCATATGCAAAACCTTCCACCTGTCACTAACAGGTCCTACACGCATATGGTTCCGTGGACCGGCCAAAATCCATCTCCTCTTATGACTAGTTGAGCAGAGCCTTCGTTGCCCAATTCATCGGCAACAGAGGATCCTAAAAATAGGCCACTCATCTGCTGACCCTAAAGCAAAAGGAGGATGAGCCCTTATGAGACTATATCGCCTAATTCAACAAAGAGTCCCTGGACGTAGAGGACTACCTTAAGAAAATGGCCCTCACTGCCCTTATCAATGGACTCCGACCCGGGAAACTCCTACATTCACTTGGTAAGACCTCGTCAAAAACCCCATCAGAACTCCTTGACAAGGCCCATAAGTATGCAAACGTTGAGGATCTCATCAACGCCCATCACAATAATAACGGCTCGCCCACAAGCAAAGGGCGAAGAGATACAAAAGACGACCATGGGTCTTGTCCCCAGGTTCGAGAAGTATACACCTCTCAAGGCCTATGTTGATCAAGTCTTCCTAAAAATTAAAGAAAAGAGCTATCTAAAGGCTCCAGCGAGACTAAGATCCAACCCGAAGAAAAGAAGTAAGTCAAAATATTGCCTCTTCCATAAGGATCACAGCTATAACACAGCGGATTGCTACGAATTGAAGCAGCAAATTAAGGCCTTAATCCAGAAGGGCTTCCTCCAAGAATATGTCGATAGGCACCCAGTCGACAGCTTCCCACATACTAAGGGCCCACCAAAGGCTCACATCAACGACAAGCCTTTAGGAGAAATCCGCTGAGGACTCATCCAACCAACCGGACTGCCCAAGGTCCTACATAGGTAGCCCAGGCTAAGAAGAGGTCGACCACCCTTTATTAGCGCTATATAGGTTGGTCACATAGGTTAGCCCCAAGACGAGCCGATCAGGCACACGAAGTACTGCCAGTGGTATATGCGCTAAGGCGAAAACTATCTTTCTTTCTTGAAAACCACTTGTACTGAACTCTCCTCGTCAATAAAAGTGAGATCCTATTTTCAACCAAAGCTTTTGGACCAGCCGCCTAGGCTCTGCCACTCAAGCCTTGGCCGCCCGGGCTCAGCCATCCATGCCCAGCTGCCCAGGCCCCACACAAGCCACCTAGGCTCAACCACTGAAGCCTCGCCCGTCCAGGCCTCAGCCGCTCAGGCCCCATACAAGTCTCCTAGGCTCGGCTACTCAAGCCTTGGTCACCCAGGCCTCAGCCGTCCAGGCACGGTCGCCCAGGTCCCCATACAAGCCGTCGAGGCTCGACCATTTAAGCCTCAGCCTATCTAAGCTCGACCGCCCAAGCCCCAGTCTCAGACCTCCTAGGCTCAACAATTTAGACCTGGCCAAAACGGTCTGAGTTTGGCCAATGAAGCCCAAACATCACCCAACTCACCCGATAGAGCAGAGCCTACCTGCAAGAGATGTCTTTCGCCCAACATGGAAAGAAAATACCAAAAATATTGAAAGATCTTTTTATTATGGAAAGACCGTCAAGGTCACTTACAACAGGCGTCATGCGCCGACAATTCTACATCACAGAAAAAAGACCTATCATATTACAGTCTCTATCATGAAAAGAGATCTTCATTGAACAAAAGATAGGAAGAACATCCCCGTGTCACAATCTGCCCTCTTCTCTGAAGTCTCTTCTGTTTCCCTCTTTTGTTCTTCAACCAGCAGCCCAAGTTGGATAGTGACGAGCATATCCCTGAGGGAGCTCTATCGAATTCGATCCTAGAAGTCGAATAACAGAGGGAGCGGAGGCACAAGCCAACAAGCTGCACACACTCAGACTATGGAAACACGCAGCAAAATAAAAAGAAACCCTTCATGATAAAAAAAAAAAAAAATGTGACCTCCTGTTCCTCCATTCGAAATTCAACCGCCAGGCATTGTACATTACACAAGAAACCACTGCCAGCACCAAATAGTTTTTTATCCTTAAAGGTTGCTGCTCCAAAGCCTCCCTCCCACTTGTAGAACCAGAGGTGTGCGATAGAGACACCCATGGCCAACCAGTGCAAAACCATCTATGTCAGGTCACACCAAGGGATGGGCTACTTATAATCGACCTTCCGCCCGTTTCCCTTCCAACGCAAGCCACGCGCCCACTAGTGATTGGCTATCTCCACCCATCACCACATGCCCCTACTGCACGGTCATCTACGATTAGATGCTACAAAAGGTGCGCCCCAAAAGATGAATTGTCATCACGTGTCGAACAACTACCTGCTGGAGATCGCTAAATTCAAAACCAGATTTAATTCCCCTCTAGTCTCCACGTCTCAAGTACAACTTGTTAAATCACGGAATGTGACAACGAGGAAACCCATTCCCCATGGCCTGGCCCACAGACCATCCAGCAGCTCGCACCTTGCTGAGGCCGATCACCTAGGCTCAGTCCCAGCAAGCCGACCACCCAGGCTCAGCCATGACAGGCTGACCACTCAGGCTCAGTCCTGACAGGCCGACCACCCAGGCTCGGCCCCGACAGGCAGACCACCTAGGCTTGGCTCCGACAGGCAGACCACCCAAGCTTGGCCCCGACAGGCTAACCACCTAAGCTCAGCCCCAAAACAGCTCGATACGGTATAAGACCAACCAACCACCCAAAGTCAGTCTGTGATATTCACGAAAGGTCCAAATACTCTCAGATCTGCTGTCTTCTCCAGAAATATCTCCCCGATACGATCTCGAGAGAGAATCTTTCCTCCAATGGGACTCTATTGACATATCCTAGTAAAATCCGTCTCTCCAAACTGCCTCTAAGCCTCCATAATTAAATATAGCTTAGATCTACACCTTAAAGCTAAGGAATAACTTAAACCCTAATCCTCCTTATTCCCGGACTTAACTTAGGCATCGGAGAGTTCCACACCGCACAGCAGCACCTCCCTCCTGCTTTATCTTTCTCTTTCTCTTTCTCTTTCTTTACATGTCCGGCAAATGGAAGTAGCTCTTGCATGCAGATCGAAAGTCACGTGGCAAATCCTGGCTGTCTAAATCCATTGTCCAAAATTATGTAACAACAAACATAATCCCCTCTATGAAGGTATTTATACGTGATTTGACCGCGTCAGATTTAGCGACTCAAATAATGCCACATGACATCAAGATCTTAATAATAGACAAACGAAAGGTCTCTACAATTGCTCTAATGGACAAATTTAAATAGAATTTGAAAAGTTATGAGTAGCCCCAAAGAGTAAGTCTCGCTAACTATTGATATGAGACACATGGCACGTGTCTTGCTCAAGTAGTGGAGTCGACTATTCACCGCCCGTAACAGCTTCATATGACGTCTAACAATGGATATCAATCGAAATACGTCGTGGCTAGTGACGAGTCCGGCTGATCCATCATAGCATTACATAGAAGAAGCCCAACCGGCTAAAACCGCTCAAGGAGTTGAGAAGCAGCAACGCCAAGTTGGCCAACTAAGTTTCACAGTGCACAAACACACATTCGAGTTTTGATTCACCCTAGTCGGCCTTGGGGACGGTGGTTGTTTCTTACCATGGCTTCGTTTAAAGACTTAGGGACTCTTAAATCGAGCTGTGATTCACCCTAGTCAGTGCAGACTTGTCAGAGTCTTAAAACCATGGGCCATCATCATAACTGGGCCAGTCAAAGCATGTCCAGCCAGGTCCAGCCCATAGGTTAAGGATCTTAGTTCAGCTCCAGCACCGCCAGCCGAGGACCTAAGCTCATGCCAAGTCCACCATTCAAGTATCAGCCCATCAATCTAAATAAATGGATCAGGCCGACTATTGAACTACCCAAAACAACCCATGTCAAATGATTGGGTAATGGCTGGGCCTCTTAGCATTTTTAGCAGCATGGTCCATTGATTACTTAACGGGGCCTAAAAGTTAGGACCAGTTCTGAATAACCAGTGCTAAGGCCTAAAAAAATAAATAAATAGGATTCTCTACTAATTAACTAGTCTACACCCATATGAGAAAAAAAAAGTGTACGGTTAAAAAGAACTGACCAGTGCTCCGGATTCAACATACATGCATAGACCACCTGATGAATGGAAAGACCTGATACAGGTCCCGACGCAATATACTTGGTGGGGCCTAACTAGTGAACGGCCTGGATCCTGCAAACACGTGGCATATTCACATGTGTGGGTGAGCAGGATCTAAGATGACATTCAAGAGCCCTTTGAGGAAGCGAACCATGTTGGGTCAGGACCCCTCCTCGTTTCTAGTTGGTCTCTCTCACTACGTGAAAAAGGCAAATTTACGACGGATTTTGCGACGGACATTGACCGTCGCAACAATTGCTTGGTTTAACGACGGACCTTATTCGTCGTATTTGAAAATATTCCGTCACTTTTGCGAAATTAAGGCGGGATTTCGTCGCGGGATTTACCGACGGACATAGTTCGTCGCAAAATTATAATTTCCGACGAACTTAGTCCGTCGCTATTTAACGACGAATTTGGTCCGTCGCTAATCCCAGCCCGAAAAGATCCCCCCAAATAAGGTCCATCGGAAAATAAAATTTAAGGAAAATGAGAAACTGAAAAAAAAAACTGATATTTTTAAAAATTAAAAATTTTGATATTTAAAATAACAGATTTAGTAATTTGAAAGAAAAAGTTAAGAGATTTTAAAAACAAAATTGAGAAATTTGAATAAAATTAATATGTTTGAAATTTCTTTTCAAATTTTCACAAAATTAAATATTTTGAAAAAGAAAATTGTGAAGTTAAAAAAGAAATTTGTGATTTTCAAACAAAAAAAGTTGAGAGGTTTGAAAATAAATTAACAATTTTTTATAGAAAAATAATAAGATTCAAAAAATTGAGATTTAAAAAAAAAAATGGCCATTTGGAAAAAGTTGAGAAGTTCGAATAAAATTGATAAGTTTGTAGAAAAATAAAAAAATTTATAAAGAAATTAAGATTTTGTATTTCAAAAAAATTAAGAAGTTTGATTAAAAAATGATATTTTGAAAAGAAATAAAAGTTGAGATATTTGATAAAAAAAAAAAAAGAAGAGAGATTTTATCAGTTTTGAAAAAAATATTGGAAAAAAATTGTGGTTTAAATAAAAGCGAGAAATTTGAAATGAGTGGGCCAAATTTATTGGTGGACATTTATTGGATAGTTGTAAATGAAAAATTACACTCATTCAGTTAACTAGTTACCAGATTGGTTTATGCATACATACATGTTCATTGGTGCAAAAAATGAAGGCCCTGATATAATGATGTCAATTAATTGCAAGGAAATTTATAATGATGAGATTGATCAAATTCTATGATCAAGTCATCCTAAACTTGATCTGAATGGTCAGATATGCTTAGAACATGGTAATTATTATTGAAAACAAAATTAAGCCCGAATCATATCCGTATAAAAGACTCTTTAAATGTGCACAATCAGTTTGTCTAGAGCTAGACAAATTTTGGACAATCTGATTGGTCCAAATTGAAAAGTAAATGACTTTAGATGTTTAGATTAAATTTCATTCAAATCTAATGGTTAGGTTACAAGATATGGCCCATCATTGATCAATTTTATCTATTTAGTATCTTTCTCATCTTAAACTTGATCAGGGCAAGTGACCAGTCAAATCAAAGTTATTGATGAATATAATAGAGTGAATGGATTAGATTTCCAAATTAGGCCAAATTTTTAGGTCCAAATTGCGCTGCAACTTGTTGACCTCGTGAAAACCTAATAAATGCATAGTCATTGGACCCCAAACTCTAATCTAGCCATTGAGAATTTGATCTTTCTAATATTTGCTATTGCATCCTAAAATGATATAAAAGAACAGATGGATGAATTAGATATACATAAAATATATCAACTTGGGGTCATACCGTTGGGATAATGGATGCGGATTGGTTAGTGACCCTGCCACCAGTCAATGCCAAGTGATCGGTGCTCTGTGGACCCCACCATGATGAATGTGTTTCATCCACTCTATCCATACATTTTCATAGATCATTTTATGGTATGAGCCCAAATTTGAGGTAGATCCAAATCTCAAGTGGACCATATCACAAGAAACAATTTTAATTGAACACCCACTGTTAAAAACTTATTGAGGGCCACGGAAGTTTTGGAACAAGCTGATATTTGTTTTTTACCTACATCCAGGTCTGTATGACCTAATTAAGAGGTTGGATGTTAAATAATTAATATAGTGGGCCCTATGAGGTTTTTAATGGTGGACATTCAATCAATACTATTTTCCAGTGGTGTGGTCCACCTGAGATTTAGATTTGGCTCATTTATTGGATCAAGCACTGAAATGATCTTCAGAAATGGCTAGACAGCGTGGATAAAACACATACGTCATGGTGGGGCCAACAAAGCACTGGCCAGTGGCCCTATAGCCAAGCATCAATAGCCAAGGGGTGCGAATTAGATGTTACCCCAGGAACAACTTAGTGGGTGTTACCTTAACCATGTGGGGCCCATCTTGATGTAGTTTTTATATATCAACACCGTCTATCTCTTTTTTCATATCATTTTAGGATGTGATCCAAAATCCTAAGAAGATCCAAATCTTAGGTGGACCATACCATTAGAAACAGTGATATATAACCATTAAAAACGTTTTGTGGGCCACAAAAGTCTTGGATCAATCTGATCTTTATATTTTCCCTTCATCAAAACTTTATTGACATTATCAAGAGCTTTGATTGCAAATAAACATTACAAAAACCTTGTTATGGGCTCTTTGGAATTTTTAATGGCAGGGCATTCAATTACACTATTTCTAGTGTTATGGTTCACTTGAGATTTGGATCTACATAATTTTTGGAACGTCATCCTAAAATGGGCTGTAGAAACAGATGGACGGCATGGATATACAAAATATCATCCATGTGGGCCATACGGTGGGGTAACACCCACTAAGCTGTCCCGGGGTAACACCTAATTCACACCCCGTCCCGTGGGAGCGGATTGCGTATTGAGTGACTCCGCACCTAGCGTGCGGAATAAACTCTGTGGGGCCCACAGTGATTTATGTATTTTATCCACTCCGTCCATCTATCTTAACAGAAAATGTTAGGTATGGTGCCATGAAATGAAGCATATCAAAATCTAAAGTGGACCACACCACAAGAAATGTGTGAACTGAATGTCTACCGTTGAAAAATTCTCGGAGGACATAGAAGTTTTGGATCAAGCTGATATTTGTGTTTTCCCTTCATCCATATCCATGTGATCTTATGAACAGGTTGGATGACAAATAAACATCACTGTAGGGCCTGGGAAGGTTTCAACGGTGGAAATCATTATTCCCACTGTTTCCCGTGGCATGGTCCACTTGAGATTTGGATATGCTTAAATTTTGGGATCAACCACTAAAATGAGCTGGAAAAACATATGGATGGAATAGATAAAGCACATACATTCTAGGTGGGCCCAACTGAGTTTACTTCGCACGATAAGAGTATGCGGAGTGACTCCACATGCAATCCGATTCCCCGTTCCCTAAAAATCCCCAAATCCCTCGTTCCCTCTCACTCTGTACCGTCTCCCGCCCTTCCTCCCTTTGTCTCTCTGTCTCCCTCTCTCTCTCTCTCTCTCTCTCTCTCTCTCTCTCAAAAAATCCACTACTCCCATGCCGCCGCCGACCTTCCGTCCTCCCGTCCGCCTCCAAATCCAAAGCCACTCGCCGTCTCAAAGCATTCGAAATCGAACAATCAAAGTCCCCCCGGAAAGTCCAGATCCGTCGTGAGAAGACGATCAGGACGTTATCTACATCGCTCACTGCTTGGCTCAACTTTTTGTTTGAGAACCCTAGATCGTGCGGCTGTGATGTTGCTGCCTGGGATGAGGAAGCCCGATCTGAGTCGGTGGTTAATGGGAAGAGGGACAACTTGCAGGGAAGGAGGATCGGGATTGATAGCCCGTGG
Source organism: Liriodendron chinense (assembly GCA_003013855.2). NCBI lineage: Eukaryota > Viridiplantae > Streptophyta > Magnoliopsida > Magnoliales > Magnoliaceae > Liriodendron > Liriodendron chinense. Next base: position 2,009,381 of record ML058425.1, on the reverse strand, counting down.
TGGAGCCCGAAGCGTCAGAGGAATTGCTCTTGGTGGGCTGCAGCGCCGGCTGATGATGGAGAGTCCTCGTCATTGTTGGGGGCGGCGTCGGCAGGGTTCCCATCGTTGGAGATCTCATTACAGGATGTTTGCAGCTTTGAGGACTTGAAAGAGAGGATGGCGATGTGTTTGAGTGAGAAGAGTCGTAATGAGGTGCTTTCTATGATGAATCAGGTGGCAAAGGTCAGTTTTCAGAATCACTTTCATGAAATTATTTTTGTTTCTATTTTTCCAAAATAGAAAAAAAAGCGATTGAGTAATTCGGTCCAAAATACATAAGGAGTGGAGGGTAAGTCAAGGACCTCATGTCACGATTCTGATACATCTGAGCCTTGGAAATGGTGGTCATGAAATTCATTTGGTGTAAAAATCTGGCTGGTCCACTCATCAAGTGGGCCACACATTGTACATTGAATCAGGCCAATAGAAGGTCTGATTAAAAACTGTCCATAATTTTTGTATGGGTGTGTCTCCAGCGTGGTGAGTGGTCCACCCTGAATCTTTTGCTATCTGATGTTCATGGTGGGGCCAATATCTGCCATCTCTGATGTGGTACACACATGGCATGCCAGGGTGCATCTGCTCATTCCTAAATAAATTGTTTTTTAATTTGTTGGGGCTATCTGATCATTCCTCCTAACTAAATTGTTTTTGAGTTTGTTTTTTTGGCTAGACTAAGTATGTGTTACACTACGCCAAAATCGTATTTTTGCGACGGATTTTGCAACGAACACTGACCGTCGCAAAAATTTCTTGGTTTAACGACGAACCTAGTCCGTCGTATTTGAAAATATTCCGTCGCTTTTGCGAAATTAAGGCGGGATTTCGTCGCGGGATTTACCGACGAAGATAGTCCGTCGTAAAATTTTAATTTCCGACGGACTTAGCCCGTCGCTATTTAACGATGGATTTGGCCCGTCACTAATTCCAGCCCGAAAAGATGCCCCCCAAATAAGGTGGGTCGGAAAATAAAATTTAAGAAAAATGCGATATTGAAAAAAACTGATATTTTTTAAAAATTAAAAAATTTGATATTTAAAATAGCAGATTTAGTAATTTGAAAGAAAATGTTAAGAGATTTTAAAAACAAAATTGAGAAATTTGAATAAAATTAATATGTTTGAAATTTCTTTTCAAATTTTCACAAAATTAAACATTTTGAAAAAGAAAATTGTGAAGTTAAAAAAGAAATTTGTGATTTTCAAACAAAAAAAGTTGAGAGGTTTGAAAATAAATTAACAATTTTTTAGTAAAATTGAGATTTAGAAAAATAATAAGATTCAAAAAATTGAGATTTTTAAAAAAAAAAATGACCATTTGAAAAAAGTTGAGAAGTTCGAATAAAATTGATAAGTTCGTAAAAAAATTGAAATTTTTATAAAGAAATTAAGATTTTGTATTTCGAAAAAAATTAAGAAGTTTGATTAAAAAAATGATATTTTCAAAAGAAATAAAAGTTGAGATATTTGATTAAAAAAAAAAAAAAAGAGATTTTACCGGTTTTGGAAAAAAACGTTGGAAAAAAATTGTGGTTTAAATAAAAGCGAGAAATTTGAAATGAGTGGGCCAAATTTATTGGTGGACATTTATTGGATAGTTGAAAATGAAAAATTACACTCATTCAGTTAACTGGTTATCAGATTGGTTTATGCATACATACATGTTCATTGGTGCAAAAAATGAAGGCCCTAATATAATGATGTTAATTAATTGCAAGAAAAATTTATAATGATGAGATTGATCAAATTCTATGATCAAGTCATCCTAAACTTGATCTGAATGGTCAGATATGTTTAGAACGTGGTAATTATTATTGAAAACAAAATTAAGCCCGAATCATATCCGTATAAAAGACTCTTTAAATGTGTACAATCAATTTGTCTAGAGCTAGACAAATTTTGGACAATCTGATTGGTCCAAATTGAAAAGTAAATGACTTTAGATGTTTAGATTAAATTTCACTCAAATCTATTAATGGTTAGGTTATAAGATATGGCCCATCATTGATCAATTTTATCTATTTAGTATCTTTCTCATCTTAAACTTGATCAGGGCAAGTGACCAGTCAAATCAAAGTTATTGATGAATATAATAGAGTGAATGGATTAGATTTCCAAATTAGGCCAAATTTTTAGGTCCAAATTGCGCTGTAACTTGTTGACCTCATGAAAACCTAATAAATGTATAGTCATTGGACCCCAAACTCTAATCTAGCCATTGAGAATTTGATCTTTTCTAATATTTTCTATTGCATCTTAAAATGATATAAAAGAACAGATGGATGGATTAGATATAAAAGAACAATGTGTGTGTTTTATCTAAGCCGTCCATCCATTTTGACAACTCATTTTAGGGCATAAGCCCAAAAAGGAGGTAGATCAAAGGCTCAAGTGGACCACACCGTAGGAAACAGTGGGGATAAGTTCCTACCATTGATGCTGTGTTGTTCAATTGGGCGTTCGATCTGCCTCGTTTTTTGGGATTATGTCCTAAAAGTAGGTCGTAAGATGGATGGACGGCGTGGATAAAGCACATGCATCACGGTGGGCCCCACAGAGAGCCTGACAGGACCGCCCGTCTCTAGCGTCGTCCAGCGAAAAAAAAAGACCCCGCGCCTAAACAAAAGCTCCCGCCCCGGAAAACAGAATACCCTAAGTTTTTTTTTCTTTCCCGCACACTCGCAATCACACCCGACCTCTCTCTCTCTCTCGTCTCTTCACGGCCTCCACCCACCCCACCCAACCTCTCTCTCTCTCTGTCTCTCCCCCCGGCTGCCCTGCCGTGCCACGCCAGTCCCCCCAAACTCTCTCTCTTCCCCCGGCTGCCCTGCTGGGCCGCGCCAGTCCCCCCAAACTGCCTCTCTCTCTCTCTCTCTCTCTCTCTCTCTCTCTCTCTCCTGTCGGGCCCATGCAATCCCCCCCCCCCCCCCCCCCCCCCCTCCCCTCCCCGAATCACTCATCATCGTCCAATACATCAACGAGGCATGGAAGGGGAAATCGCCAGTGTTGATGCCCGCAGATCCTTACGAGTGCGCGAATCTGAGGTTTTCGGTTGGTTCATTCATAGGTGTTTGACGAATTGCTTGGCCGATTTACGGTGTTGTGGGAATGAGTAGTAGTTGACATTTGCAAGAGTAGGCTGATTGTGAAATCTGTATCAGATTTTGCTCAGGTTGGTTAATTAATACGATGCACAACAGCTGTTCGGCAAAATTCCTGAACTATGGGGTCTGTCTTAAATTGGGCACATGATGTGACGGTACATGATCCAAACCATTCATTCAGCACATACTATTACATTTTCTGCCCTAAATCAAGTAGGGCATCTGGTAATTGTTAGGAGTCTTGGCACTTATGAATATAGAAGGTTGTGCTTTTGTAGCATACAACACTAAGAAAATTGCTCTATTTGATTACAGGGTGTGATGGTACTGGTGAACCCAATGCAAAACTGCAGGTTAGATTGGGTTGTATTGCTTCAAATCATGCTTGGCTCAATTGCCTGTTGCACTATCTGTCCTATTTGTTTTTATTCCTGAACTGTATCATTATTTTTGGAATGGGTTGATGAAGGAGCAAACTGTCCTTACCGTGAAGGCCTGGGCTATACCATCTGTGATGTATGTGAAGGTAAAGCGGCAATCCAGACATGCATAACTGTAAACCATACAAGACTGTAGACCTACATCTCTCTCATTATACATGATATATATTACAACATTTTTCATCTGTAATATAAAGTTGTAAAATTTCAACAAGAGATGGAGGATTTTTTTTTCATGATAATGATGTTGATGAGGTATATGCCTATATATATGAATCATTGGCAGATGCTAGTAGATGATGTAGATGGTTTTTTGGCTGAGGAATCCATCACTGTTGCCTAGTGTCAAGCAAACCTTTGAATGAGTTGAATGGAGCTATGTTTGTTGTGTGCAAGTGGGCTGATTCATTCTAGCACAATACATGTCTCTATTTTCCTAGTGAATATTTGTATCCTAAGGACAGAAACAATCCAAAGTGCAAACATGTCTTGGAGGGTGGTATTGCTTATAATTTGTTATACTTTTAGTAACTAGTTTGGATTTTGGACCTCATGAATATGAGTGTTTTGTAAAGGTGATTGCTTTGTTGCATTTCAGTTTGGCTCAGTGTCATGTCATAACTCATGAGTAATGACAAAAAAAAAAAAAGAGTTATGAATCTAATCTTGAATTACCCTTCTATTTTTTGTTTAGATTGAATTACCCAATGGTCCTACATCAACTATCGACACATGAAAAATTGCTTTCATCCATTCCCGAGTTTACCTGCTTTGGAAAGCTTTTCAAGGTTCTCTTGATTAATGCTCTCTTGAAGAAAATAAATGCATGTTGTTGATTTACATGTAGTAACTGTTGACCTTTGTGCCTCTTTCTTTTTCCGTCGGTGTTTTTACATTTATTTTCAGTCTTCAGCTCCAGTGGAGCTCACAGAAGCTGAAACTGAGTATGCAGTCAATGTTGTCAAGAAAATTTATGATGGACATGTTATGTTCTGGTACAACTGTACTAACACCATTTCTGAGCAACTACTGGAAAATGTAAGTGATTATTTTGGAAAGCAACTTTCCTTACTTTTTTTCCCCAGAAATTCATATTTATTACCTTTTCTTTTACATTTACATACTTCCAGGTTACTATTTTTGTGGATGCTTCTGAAGCAGAGGAATTTTCAGAAGTTGCTTGCAAGCCTTTGAGAAGTCTACCTTATGATTCACCTTGATAGATTTTTGTAGCTTTGGGAAAGCCAAAAGGTGTTCTTGCTATTGGAAAATTCTCAAACATGCTAAAGTTCATTGTAAAGGAGGTATCATTGCTCCACTTTGCTATTTGGGCATGCTTGTGCATCATGATTTGGAACTGTGATCCACTTTGTAAAGGAGGTAACTGTGCTTCACTTTGCTATCATGGGCATGTCTATGAGACTTGGGCCATTTATTGATTGGGCCTATGTGATTATGTCTTGGCCCAAAGTTCAAGCCTGTCCGCTCATCAGATACAAGTGGATGTTCTGAATTGTTCGGCTAAGGTGGCTGCTGCCTAATGGAGTGGCTTAAATCCCACACAAATGTTCAACGTTGGCATGTGTGCAGGGTATTTTCGAAGAATGTAACTGTTGGTACTAGATGATGCAGGGTATTTTTGTGAGTGGAGTTTCTTACTGGCTACATATACGGTGTATAGAGAAGAAAGGTCCAAGTCTTTGTGGTCGTGTTTTCACCACTCTGTGCCCATAACAGCTATACTCTCAGCCTCAAACAATGTATTTGAGATGAAAGCTCTATAGGGAATCAATTATAGACATAAAAATTTCTTAGGCAGGTGAATTTCAATTTGCAGAGGTGAGTGCTAAGGTACTTGCTGGCATTTTAAGGTGCTAGACTGTAGTCTAACTGGACAATTATTTTCAGAGGCATAAAAGGGCACCTACATGTTCAAACTGAAAACCTAAACATGCTGTACAATCCCTCAGCCCGAGAAATGCATAATCCCTCAATTATTTATTTGTTGTTGTACTCTCTTTCCACTGAACAAGCCTTTATTAAAGTAATGCATCTATCTTTCCATTGTTTGATTGAATAATTGATTTTGAGCTCTTGAGAGCACCATTTTCTATTGTTGCATGCATTTTATTCAGTTTGTTGTTGCAAAGATAAGCTCAGGACAAGAAACATCAACTCTTCTTGTTTTGTATGTTCTTAACAGCAATGATATTTTTGGCCATTTTGCTGGAAACTTGCCTATTCAACTATCCACCTGCTCATATTTGCTCTGTAGCAATGAACTGGTTTTTACTCATGCTATACACTTCGTAGTCCACCTTGCCTATTCAACTATCCAGCTGCTCATATGACCTTTTCTTCTTATTAGTGGCCTATCATGAATGCCATGGGAATCCCTACATTGAATCTGTAAGATCACTTGAAATGTCTACACAATGCAATATTGTTGTACTGCCATTCGCCATCTTTTTCAAGTAGTCTCTTTAAACTTTCTATAAACTAAAACCAGATAGAGTTCCCAAACAGAAAGATGCATAGGATGGTAGATTCAAATTGGTTAGGATGGTAGCTGTTTGGATGTTAGCATCTGATTTTTTATTTGATGAAAAGATTGCTACTCAAACCATAGCAGAAAATGCTATTTGTACCGTTGTGGATCAGGGTATGCAAAGAGCTAGCAAAAGTTACGATAAAGGGTCCTGCTCTTGAAAGAGACGTAGCATTTCGAGCTATTCATAGAAGCCGTATACTATTAAGTTTCAGTTATAATTAATGATTTAATACAACTGAAGGCTTTAACCATCTACTTTCCTAGCAATTAGTCAGATGGCTAGGATCAATAGTTATAATGTCATGGGCCAAAATTTAGGCAGGCCCATACTTCAAGCGTTTCACTTAGTGAATGGCTCAGATCTCTCGAGTATGATTGCCTCTTATCTGGTAGAGGTATCTTCAGTGAAAAAAAAAAGGAAACAAGATCAGCCCCGTTCAGTGGATGCCTATTATTAAGTTCATCTTATTTTAGTTAATAATAATCTTCTCTAGTATATAATTAGCGTTAACATGATCTAAGATTTCTAATTCAAAATTGTTGTTAACCTTTTTTTTTAATTATTATTTGTTAACTTGTTAATGGTTTTCATGGGAAATAAAATGCTAGGAACAAAATTCCAAGCAACCATAGAGAGAGCATGTGTGGTTCAACTTTGGCAATCTGATGATCAAGGAAAAACTCCATTTGATTGCTGTCTACACCATCGGATTTGTGGATTTCAATTAATTCCTTCTAGAGAAGTGAACACCTATTGTGAGCTGCATTCTAACCTGTCATGTCATCTACTCTTTCCCATCGGGCTCTTCAGCAGAAGCATAACAAAATATGTCAGTTTAAAATTTTTAAGAATGAAATTTCTTCAAATACAAATTTATGATTATCTTTTTCACTACACGGAGATCAAGGAAAGCCTGATTAAGATTTTGATTCTTAATCACATATGTGAAGAAAACATTATGTATGTTTCATATAACTTTTGTTCTTACATTATAATACTAATACTCTTTATGTTTTGTATTCTGGATTTTGCAGGTGGACCAGTTGATGGATTTGCTAACGTATGAGGTGGAAGTAGCTACAAAGGAAAGATTAGAAATGAAGGCTAGCTTCACGTATGGTCAACAGATTGGTTTCAATATTGGGAACAAAATAAAGCCTAGTTGCTCATTCTATGGAGAATGGTTCACTTCAATGTGTAGATTTGTAACAAATATTAATATTATTTTTCACTAGAAATGTAAGGACTTTAAGTTTCATATATGATATAATTATGATTTGTTAGGTTTTAAATTTTTTTTTTGTTTTAAATAATTTGGATGACTATCAGGTGCAATAGATTCAAAAAATAAATTCAAACGTAATAGGTGTGCGTTCAGAAAATTTAGCGACGGACCAAAACCGTCGCTAAAATTCCTAAATAAATGTCGCCCATAAATTTAACGACGGACCAATTTACGTGGCAACAATTTTGTACGACGGACCGATGTCCGTCGCTTTACATAATTTAGCGACGAACGTAATCCGTCGTTTAAAAGCGACAGACATAATTCGTCGTTTAAAATTTGCCACATAGTAAACTGCGACGGCCCATGCGACGGACCAAGTTCGTCGCTAATACAGATTTGCGGCGGACTTGGTTCGTCACAAAAATGCGATTTTGGCGTAGTGTTAGCAACTCTACTAATTCGAGTTGTGCATGCATGCGTGGGTGGGCAACATGCTGGGGAATATCTGATCATTCCTCCTAAATAAATTGTTTTTGAATTTGTTTTTTGGCTAAACACTGTGTTAGCAACTCAACTAAATTGTGGCAACTCATCTAAATGTTTAAATCAAGCTGAGCCATCAAAATCACGCATAGGGCATATGCCGATTGGTGGCTGACAAATGAACTATTAACAGAAAATGTTCAGCAGTGTGAAATCAGTTGGTCGAGATTGTCTGATCGGTGTGCTATTTTTCGAGCTATTCTTCATCCACAATGGGGTTCATCCCTAGAACAGTGGAACCCACTGGATAAGCACTTTTTTTTTAATTAATTTAAATGAGTTCAACATTTGTTTCTTCAAAACATCCATGCCAAAGTGGTGATACATTAAACAGAGCCTTTTGCAATCCATTCGTCACAATTAGACATTTGTTGCTCATTTTACTGGTGATTGTTGTGCTAATATTGTTTTGTTAAAACATTATTTTATCCAATATTATAAAATAGGATATCATAATTCAAGCCACTTATTTGAGAAATTTGATGTCTACTTGTGAGAGTAGGATTTCAAGTCCATCTTACCAAATCTGCCAATGTGCTGTATATATGTGAGATTTGGGTTTATCATTGGTTGGGTCCACTTTGTGTTGTGGCCTGAAAATCAGGCTGGTCCATTCATCAAGTGGGCCACACGTCTATGAATAACTGGACAGAGAATGATCACTGTCCACATGTAATGGGGGCCCATCTGATGACCTGCCTTGCCTAATTTTTGGGTGATGACCATACAACAGATGCTCCAAGTGCAAAACACAAGCACCTCACATCTGCCAATGGGACACGTGCGGGGCCTGAGATGTTCATCGGGCATAGTCAATTCGATGCATAGATTAGGTAAGCAACACATGAACATTGAACATAGAACATAGACCCTTGCTTGTCATTTTTTTCCTCTAACTGCATTTCTTTCTAGCCCACCTAATTAATGAACCCGTTGGATTTTCTAGCTGAAGAACACTCACCATGGGAATCTATGGACAGCCCAGGTCTTGAATGTGCCATGTCGGTACATGCAGTGCATTTGTGTTTTGTAATTGAAAATGGGCCATCTGGATTCAGCAGTTGTGTGTGTCATAAGTGCATTCATGAGTGGTTTGTGCAGTGATCCGGGGCTTTCATGTGACACCCCCTTTTATAGATGGGGCATCACCTTGAAATTGTGCTGATTGCATAATGCTAACCATTTGATTTGTGGATGTTGTTTTTTCATCTTACCCAATGAATGTGGGCCATTTTTCACTTTTGTTGTAGCAATCTGTTGTGAGCCACTGATCTGATCATTAAATAGGAATTAGGATGGAATTTTTCTGATTTCTATGGTTTCACCCATCCATGGTACACTTTTTTCTGGTCTTTTTTTCTTCTTCTATTTCATCATTTATTTCCTTTTCTCCAAAGGCTAAATGAGTTTATATTTGTCTGATTTTTGTGGTACAACATTGGGCACCCTATAATTCCCAAAATTGGCTAGGAGAATTTTCTTTCGCACATTTTGTATGTGATACTTCCATGCAGATTCCAAGCTTGACCATAACGATTGATGGTAAATGTTTAAATTGTCAAGAATTCTGATTTTTATGGGACACATTTGTTGGCATTGACCTTGACATTTATCTTCTATAAATTTCAAGCTAGTAAAATAAAATAGACAACAGTTAAAAAAAAACGGTCTAAAGAATCCTTCAGGGCCTGTTTATTAGACGCCTGAAAATAAGTTATTCTCATTTTAGTTGATGACAATTATGTATTAGAGATTGTGGCGTCCACCAAACAACCTGTTAGAGGTTCTTGAACTTGCTCAGCTTATAAATAGATGAATTGGCAGATTGAATTTTCTTCCTACAGTAAATCTTAGGTTAAGGAATTGATGGAAACCCATTCCAATGTCTGAAGCAACTGTAAAAAAATCTGTTCCACTTGGGACAGTTCGATATAGATAAACAAAAAGATAGTTTCAGTACTTACATATACATGATGTAGCCTATGGTTGGACTCCAAACCATCTTCCGATTTAAACTTCAATATACGTTCTCCATAGTTTGTTATTGGTCTCGATTTTTTATTTTAAATTAGATGATTTTTTAGTTATATTTGTTCTTTTGATGATCAGGTGAAAATAGATTCGGCATGGTCTTATAAATACACCATCTCCATGCAAAACATTGGCTGTCCATTGATTTGAATGTTGACAGTTTGGCATGCCAAGGTGAATGAATCAATCTGATTTTTTACCGCGACGATCTTCATGTTGTGGCCCACTTGTTCTAAGCAAGTGACATGGCAATTCACGTGTGTAGCTTTGCTATGTTTGCATGTGAATCTATTATCGAACTTTGCTAGCTCATCTTTTTCATCTTTTTTTCATTTATTTATTTTATTATTTATCCTATGGCAGGTCTTGGTGAAGTCTGTGAAACCAATCTCTTTGCTCTTATTTCTAGTCACATTGGCTCTGTGTGGGTGGGCAATCAAACAAGCAATCAGCGTCATACAGGTACAATATCCAATTATTGAACTTTGCTAGTTAGAAAAAGAATTGGGAAATATTAAAAATGGGCTTGCACTGAAATGGATATTTTCTCATTTCATTGGAAAAATAGAGAATAGAGAAGATTGAACAATCCTAACCTTTGATATAGACACCTGTTTGCTGAACTAGGACATTGGAAATTTTCTCATTTCATTGGAATAACAGAGAATAGAGAAGATTGTGTTGTTTTTGGTTTCCCATTTTAGCTAATAGTTTTCATTGGAATAACAGAGAATAGAGAATAGAGAACATTTTCTATGGCTAACCTACTCACCACACCTTTTTAGCTTCTCCTGTAATTTTTCTATCTCATAGGAGCTAAGCCATTGTTTTAAAGTTAGGATCTTCATCATGTTCTTGACATGTGCATTAATACCATTTTTGCAATTGCAAAAAGTGCAGATTGGGCTAAGGAAAGGTTCCTGCTCATTTGCTGAAGCACATGATGTTGGATTTACAGAGGCAAATGGGACTTTGGGTGATATTTGGGAAACAGTTTCAAGCAGCGATCTTTTATTGTTGTTGATTTCTAATGCTGCACAGGTTAGGAGATCATGCACCAATCTCCTAGAGATGATAGAGGAGTTAGTTCAGAGAGATGGGAAGGATGACCAATTTAATGTATTTCTGGGGCTTTAGTTAATGGATACATTTTCTTTGTTTTAAATTCATTAATGTTTTGTTACATGCTGTTATTAATCGTCCTTCAAGTTTTTCAATGCAGGAAAAGAAGAAGTTGCTTACCTTGAGGAGCAATGAAGGGATTAAAGGATCCAATCCAGTACAGCCCAAGCTGCCTCAATTTAAGGAGCAGTTTACTTACCTTGATGAGCACTATTGGAAAGTTGCCCCACTTGAGAGGCAACATGCCTCTTTACTCGGGTATGTACATTGTCATTTTATGGTTGATATGCTGTTCCCATTTGGATTACCGGACCATGAAAATCAGTCATGGTGCAAGCTGGTTATTGGTGGAATGCTTGGATTTATCCAGCAACTTCTTGTTTGGAGATATTCCGTGCTCGACATCTAAGCTCAAACAGCTTGAGGAATTGTCAGTACCATTTCTGATTTATTTAGTAGATTGGTCATTTTTTGGAAATGTTTCAATGTAGGACATTGAAGAACAATCAGTAAATAGGGCCGATCCCTTCAACTCTTCATGGAACTTTGTTTGGTTTTTTTTTTTTTTCCATTTTGTTTCTCTTTTTTTTATCCCTCAGCATTTCTTGAGAGAGTATAAATTCATGTGTTCATGCATTGTCCTTCCATCTCAACTTCAACTCTTCTAATCTCCAATCCAGCCCAAAATCTGATCTGATGGCAGCATTAGAAAGTTGAAGTAGTTGAAGGCAATGCATTGACTGGATTTTGTGATGTCTGTAATGGTGTGAATTTTCTTTTGAATATCAGAGAAAATGACTTATGATAATAAGCTACAAAGAAGTTGGAGAAAGTTCTCGATATTTCCTTAGCTGATTCCTTATTTTTATTATTTATTTGCAAATTTACATGAGAGGCATCGATTGGATCTAGAAAATTTGACATTAACAACACAACCATTCAAGACATTAAAGCTTTTCGCTTTGGTTGCAGTTCAATATCTGAAACGGTCAATTTTGTATATTCTTACAAGAGGTGGTTGGCTTATGCTATTTTGTACTGTACTTCTGGCATCTGGACTTCTGCTCATGGCTGTTGATGGGCCTCATGAGAAGGTATTCGGTATTCCATCAGTTAATGCAAATTATTTCATACCTCTGTTTTTTGTAGTATATTACTGGTTTTCGATGCCAACCAACATAAATGTTTGGAAACTTCATTTATTGTCTTTATTGATGGCATTAGAAATTCATCATCACTTAGTTGTGACCTTCACTCTTCCCATGGTCAGCCATATGGTTTAGAAGATCAAAGCAGTGGCTGTATGGGTAGTTTGACAAACTACTTGAAGATCGAAGTTACTTCTATTTTTGTGAAGTATATTGTTATAAATCATCAAGGATGATGAATTCATGCTGTAAACACCAGGGATTGTAAAGATTTTTCAAGTTGTTCTAAGCATTTTCTGCTATTGATTTCCTAATTTTTCATGGACACCCAGTTCTAGATTTTAAGTTAGAAACAGGTTTCTAGATGCCAACCAAACAGGCCCTAAGCAAACTTCCACCATCATAACTGAACCAGCTTCGCATGGGAAGCCGAAACAGCAGGCCCCACCACTATTTTGGGCCAGTCCTATTCAAAATTCTGTAACAGCAGACCCCACCACAAATGCTGGTGATGCTGCTAGGGGCTGATTTGGTCAGTCCAAGTTGTAATTGTAGCTCTGTTCAAAGGTGGCCTTGTGTATGCTATGAACTCTGCTTTGGCGGCCCTTTTGCTAGTCAGCAGGCGGCTGCGTTAGATGTTGAAGCTGTTGATTTTGTGGATTTTCATTTTCATTTTCCTATTTTTTGAGTCCTCAAAGACATCTCTGATACTGAATTTGGAGAGTTGTCTTGCATTTTTCTTTTTCTTTTTCTTTTTTTAGTCCAGTTAGCTCAAATGTCGAATTGGGAATGTTCTAGACTTTCATGGCATCGATATTGGGGTGTGTGAGGGTGAGAAGGAGAACCCTCTTTTCCATTCAATCTCTGTCATTGATTTTGCTTTTCTGATGGGTGGTTGGTAAGTTGTGTTGGAGTTGATAGAGAAACGAAAATGAGTCACTAGGACCAAACGAAAGAGAAACGAAATGAGTTGGGACAGGTAAACTGAAATTATGTTCATCGTTCAGTCATAAAAAAGTCATTGCATGCATATATACTTTTTTCCTCAAGCAAACCCTGATTTAGTCCTAAACATTCATAAAAAAGTCGTTTGTGCTTGAATATTTTGTTTATGCTTGCTTAAATATGCTCGTTTGGTTGCTAATGTTCTTATCGATATGTTGTTTTGACTGGAGACCTTCTCGTTTGGTTGCTAATGTTCTTATCGATATTATGTTCAATTTTGACATAATATTCATCAATGTTTTGGGATGTAGAAATGATGACAGCACCTGCACCCATGTTCTCCAACTGAACTCAAAAGGGGTTTTGTTGTTCAAAAACTTCTATGGCTTTCTCCCTAAGAATGGCAGAAAATTTTTGTATGGCTTCTCTTCTACATGAGCTTGTGACAATAATAATCCTTTGGCATTGGCAATAACAGTATTTAATGTTGGAAAACTGAGACCTGACTTGGCGGAGGATGGGACTGACTGTTGTAGTTGGGAAAGAATCAAATGCAACAATGTGACAGGCGGCCGAGTGACTGAAATTTCTCTCAACCAGACGAGGGAATGGAAGTTGGGAGAATGGTATCTGAATGCTGACTTACTTCTTTCCTTGGAGAACTGCGGAGCCTCGATTTGTCCTGGAATTACCTGGGTGGTTGGGTTGATCATGAAGGTACCTTTATCTCCTACAATCTTAACATTCTTCCTTCCTTGATGATTTGAAACAGGGCTGCATCCATTTGGCCAAGTAAATTGAATTGCAAACATCCCATGGAACTACAGTTACGTTTGCTCTTTTGGCCTTTTATGTAATTTATTCTTTGATGGTCTTAACTATCTAACCTTTATTGATGAAATCAAGGCTACCATAGGAAAGCCAAATGATTTGAGTTGTGAATTTTTTTTATCTAATTAAGGAGGAAATGATGGAAGTTAACTATGTTACCTTGAACTTGAAGCTAAGTAACATGAATACAAATGCTAACAGGGGAATCGAAATTTAATAATTGAAATTCGATGTGATAGTGCAGCCAAACGCACTCAACAGTGCCATTTTGGATTTGGACCGAGATGTGAAGGTATATACATGCATCTCTAAGGGTGCATTTGAGCACTTATTAATGTACTGCAGTTATTAGTGTAATGAAGTGGAAATAGCCAGATTGAAAACTCGTTAGCATTCATATCCAGGATTTCTCGGTTCTGAGTTGTAATTCTATCAATTTCAATTTGGACTTGAAAAAACAAGCCAAAGCCAATAACTTGGTATAAGGCTTCAATGACGATGATGATGACTAGAAAAAACAAAAAAAGAGTTGTTGAGATATGAGGCCATCTCCTAGGGAAGCATTTTTAACCTTTGTAATTATTCGCTCCATCTGTTTGATGCTTAGCACAAGATGTTGTAATTATTCCTCTTCGGCATGTTGCGTTTGAGGAAATTTATTTATTTTTCTAATGAAATGTTAAGAATGGTTGAGATTTTTCCCTGTTCTAAGAAGGCCTTAAACACATGACGTCACCCGCATGCAGGTTTCAAAAGATGGTCCAGATTGAGCAAGCTAGAGCACCTTGACCTAAGTGATAACTCCTTGAACAAAAGCATTCTACCATATTTGGGTGCACTCTCATCCCTCAAGAGCCTTGATCTAAGTCACAATAATTTTGAAGGACGCTTCACCTCTGAAGGTAAGTCAATCAATTGTAAAGAAATTAAACCCAGATTTATAGCATCAGTTTAGATCAATATTTTGAACTTGATTGAGTGATCATGCCTCAAGTCACATGTCCAAACTTGCAATCTGGAGGTTTTGGATTTGAAATATAAGAGGCTGAATGGCCCAACTTAATTATTAATTAACAGTGTTAGACTGTGTATTTGTCTAGCAGGCTTGGAAGAACTAGTGACGATTTTTTCTATTCAGCTGGGCGTGGAGTACTTCAGATGTTTAGTTCAAGTAATGTGAATCTCTCTGCAAGTGTACGTGGGTTTTCAATTTGAACAAGTGAGGCCCATAGTTTATGATCCATGACTCATCCACATCCTCTGTGTGTGTGTGTGCACGCGTGTGAAAGTATATCTTAAATGATAAATCGATATACATCTCTTAGATGGTATTTCATATATGTACGGTCACAAATCAGGATCAATCATCATCCCTAATTGTGAATAAATGATATTATGTTATGATCTATGATCTGATTTTATGATTCGATTATTCAACTTTTTGAGAACATTGATCATAGAAATTCTCATTTGAGTTCAGAAATGCTCTATGCCAGCCTTTTCCTCAATTATGATTGTCTTTTGCCCACTAGATGTTAAATCCAGACCGTTCATTATTTATTGCGGCTCATTTGAGTCTTGGATCCAGATCATTTTAGGAGTTTTGTATTCTATAGGAGGAAGAGCTTAAGACAAAGTATGGAGGACTTCGACCCAAGTTACCTCCAATCCAAGTAATTATCGTTTCTCTTACTTGTAAATTGGTTTCAGTGATGCTGAATGCATTTATATGCTTATCAGTTTTGGATTTCTATTTTCATTTTCAGATCAGTCCACGCTTTTACTTCGACTCTGCTGACTAAAAATTTCTCTGCTTGCTGGCTTTGCTTGTGAATGCTCTATCCAAAGAGGATCAAATGGAATTGCCTCTAGGTTTCCGATTTCATAGCATTTCTTACGAGTAGGTGGTGCTTCATTGTCTTTTGTTGTTGTTTTTCCTTTTTTGTTCTTACATTATAATACTAATACTCTTTATGTTTTATATTCTGAATTTTGCAGGTGGGCCAGTTGATGGATTTGCTAACGTATGAGGTGGAAGTAGCTATAAAGGAAAGATTAGAAATGAAGGCTAGCTTCACGTATGGTCAAGAGATTGGTTTCAATATTGGGAACAAAATAAAGCCTAGTTGCTCATTCTATGGAGAATGGTTCACTTCAATGTGTAGATTTGTAACAAATATTAAGATTATTTTTCACTAGAAATGTAAGGACTTTAAGTTTCATATATGATATAATTATGATTTGTTAGGTTTTAATTTTTTCCTTTTGTTTTAAATAATTTGGATGACTATCAGGTGCAATAGATTCAAAAATAAATTCAAACGTAATAGGTGCGCGTTCAGAAAAATTAGCGACGGACCAAACCCGTCGCTAAAATTCCTAAATAAATGCAATCACGCTGTCGCCCATAAATTTAACGACGGACCGATATCCGTGGCAACAATTTTGTACAACAGGCCAATATCCGTCGCTAAATCCGTCGCTTTACATAATTTAGCGACGGGCGTAATCCGTCGTTTAAAAGCGACGGACATAATCCGTCGTTTGAAATTTGCCACAGTAAACTGCGACGGCCCATGCGACGAACCAAGTCCGTCGCTAATATGAATTTGCGACGAACTTGGTCCGTCGCAAAAATGCGATTTTGGCGTAGTGTCTGCCATTGAATGTGGACCCTATGAGCCCTTGTTGCGCTAGTGAGAAGTACCTCGATCAGACAAGACCATCCAATTGGTGTGACTTTTGGGTTGTGGACTATCAAACCGAGGGCCACTTGACGAGCGGTCAGGATTTCACAATAATTCGTAGGGTGAGATCAAAATCACTGACAGGGAAGAGAGAGCTTCAAAAGGCACCAAAGAGGGTCATGCTATGTACGGATTTTAAGCGTGCAAGTGGGCCCTACCGTAGATGTCCTCACCAAAAAAATCTCGCATGTGGGAGAATCCTAACCATTCAATTACTGGCAAGCAAACAAGAAAGAACCACATCAATTAGACACGTTCAACCAAAAACACGCCAACCACCGATAGATAGGCCATGGCCTTGAATCTTATTGATGGGGTGATCTCAAAAATAAAGCGGATCCAATTTTCATGCATACCACACCATAAGAAACAATGGTGATTGATCCCTCACCATTGAAAACTTCTTGGGGAATGGTGGGGGTTCAATCACAACTTTTTACTATGATATGGTCCACCTGAGACATGAATCTGATTCATTTTTTTAATCATGCCTTAAAATGAGTTGGAGAAACGGATGGACAGCATGGATATAAGATACATACATCAGGGATCCAACGAGGCCCTATCCTATATACACTCAGTCTAGGGCTCTCAATGGGTCAGATCTGCTCCAAGTCCGTATATCTGTAGATGGATTCGGATCGGATTTGCATCCAACTTGGATCCAAAAGGTGATATCCATATCTAATCCATTTATAAATTGTTAGATCCATTTCCAATCCAAAATCCATATAACCATCGGATTCGAATCAGATTTGGGTCCGAATCCAACCTCATTACAAATCTAAAAAAGCATGTAATATAATATATTTAATTTAGTAGAAAAATTATGCAAATCCCACTATTTACTGTGGTATGGTCGACCTAAGGGTGGCATGTCTCAATTTTGAGACATGGCCTAAAATAATCTGTAAAACAGATGGCCAGCATGCATATAACATATACAGTAAGGTGACAATGAGTCGGATCTTAATCAGACTCGGATCAAACTCGGATATGTTACTGTGAATCCAAATCCGGTCCATTTAAGTAATCAGACTTTAAGATCCAAATCCGCATTATACGAATTCGGAGCGAATCGCATCTCGGATTTGACCTCCATTGAGAGCCCTAACTCCGTCCATCCCTTTCTCTGGCTAATTTCAGGGCATGAGACATTAAAAATTGCAGCAGAACCGGGGAGTACACCATAGGAAATAATGATGATGGACCATTAAAATCTTCTCTTGGGCCACAAGTTTTGGATCAAGCTGATATTATGGTCCTTTCATCGAGGTCTGTGTGACCTTATCAACAGGTTGGATGGCAAATATACATTCCAGTGGCCCGCAAGAATTTTTTAATGGTTGGCATTCAATCACCACTGTTTCATATGGTGTGTGGGCCACATGAGATTTACATCTAATTCGTTTTCGGGACTATGCCCTAAGATGAGCTGTTAAAATGGATGCACCATGTGGATATAAGACACGTTCATTACAGTGGTCCCCACAGTCAAGGATCTACTAAAGCCACGTCCCGTATGAACAGAAGAGGAACATGATAAAATAAAAAATGCATGTATCACGAAATAGGCTAGAGGCAACAAAGGTCGTTTGGGGCCACAATGAGCGTGGAAATTGTAAGCGTCCGAAGGGACCACAATGATTCATTGACTCATGGCTTCTTCAAAGCTTCACGTGAAAAGATCTTTCGAGCAACTAATCACATAAAGGCCACTGTACCGGAACTCACGGCACTTTACAATCTTTCCCAGCAGCATGCACATCATATGCAGGCAACTGCATTACAACTCGTGGTACCGTACAAGCTTCCCCCACAACATAACCCTTGCAGAAGACAAGCTACTGTGTTAACATAATCCCCACTGCGAAGGTGTTTATGCCTGATGTGACTGTGTTAAATCTAGCTATAGACGTCACTATTGTGTAAACTAATCCCCTCCATGAAGGTATTTACACGTGATATGCCCTCGTCGGATCTAACAACTCAAATGATGTCACATGCCATCAAGATTATAGACTTGTTTGACATCCTAACTCTAATTCAACAAAAGCTTTTTCAATAAAGGCTACTCTAATAAGCTCTTTTTGTTTAGGCTCTTATTTTAAATAAGTTGTTTGGTAAAATCACTTTTTCTAAATAAAAAAGCTATTATTTGAAATAAACACGTTTGGCAAAATATTTAAATCATGGCTTTTTTAAAGAGTAGTTGATTTCATTTTTAAAGATTACGAAAGCTTTATCACCAGAGCAATCCAAATGGTTGCTTTAATGAATCTCACCATAGATGGACCATGCCCCAAATGACAAAAGACTAGATGGCTATATACAATCTTCATGTTTTAAGACATTTAGGCCATATGTTGGGTATTGGATGTGTATTATCCATCATATGGAATCCACCTTTGATGTGGACTATCCATCGTGTGGGCCAAACCTTCAAAGTAGGTCATTCATCATGCAATGCCCATCTTGGATGTGAACCATTCACCATTAGGGGTCCACCTTCATGTAGGCCATCCATCATTGGGTCCACCATCAATGCTAATTATCCTTTATGTGGGGCTCCTCAATGTCTACTACCCAACACCTATCATGTAGAATCCACATTTGATGTGTCCATAGTGTGGGCCCTACCTTCGAAGTGGATTGTCCATCATTTAAGGGCCACTTTTGATATCCACCATTCATCATGTGGGGCACACTTTCTATGTTGATCATCCATCATGTGGCCCACTTTGGATATAGGTCATCCATCATGTAAGACCTTGCATGTGGATTGTCCATTAGGTGGGCCCACTTGATATGGATCGTCTATTATGAGGGGCCACATTTTAATGTGTCCATCATGTGAAGCCCACCGTGTCCATTATGAGGGCCCACCTTGATGTGGACCATTCATTATGTGGGGCCTCACCTTCAATATGGGTCCTTCATCATGTGGGCCCACCTTTAATGTTAATTGACCATCATGTGGGCCCACCATGACCATCATCCATAATGTGGGTCCTACCTTTGATGTGGTACAACCATCAAATGGGGCCCACTTGATGTGGATGTTTCGTCATGTAGGGCCACCCTTTGATGCAGGCCATCCATCATGTGGGGCCCTTTGATGTGAACCATTCATTATGTAGCCCACCTTGATGTGGACCATACATCATGTGGGGCCCCACGTTCAAATGAGTCGGTTATCATGACGGCCCCACCTTTGATGTCCACCATCCATCATGTGGGCCCCACCTTTGTTTTGGACCATCTATCATGTGGGGCCCACTTGATGTGGATAGCCCATCATGTGAGGCCACATTTTGATCCAAGTCATCCATCATGTGGGACCCACATTTGATGTCCACCGTCCATCATGTAGGTCCCACCTTTGTTGTGAACCGCCCATCATGTGGGACCTAACCTTCAATATGAGCCATCCATCATGTGGGCCCATCTTTAATGTTAACCTTCCATCATGTGGTCCCACATTCAATGCCCACCATCCATCATATGGGTCCCACCTTTTTTGTGGACCGTCCATCGGGTAGGGCCTGCTTGATGTGTATCGTCCATCATGTGGAGCCACATTTTGATGCGGGCCACCCATCATGTGGGGCTCACCTTTGATGTAACCATGCATTATGTCGGCCCACCTTGATGTGGACCATTCATCATGCGGGGCCCAACCTTCAATATGGGTCGTTCATCATGTGGGCCTACATTGGGGAGATTGTAAAGAAAAGAGAAGAGGGCAAGATAGGAATTACTCGAAAAGTTGAAGGACAAATTTGTCCAAAAATTAGCCAAAAATGTCTACTCGCTTGAGCAAAATAAACTTTTTTTTCAAAAAGTAACCCTTCTGCAACTTATAAAATCGGAGCTCATTTGCTACTTTTTAAAACAAGTAAGCACCCTAATTAGACTTTTACTAAATAGTCTAAAAGCTTATATTTTTATAAATAAGTCAATAAGCTCTTATTTGTAGAGATGTCAAATGCCCCCTTAATAAGAGACAAATAAAAGATCTCCACAATTGCTTTATGGCTAAATATGAATAAAATTTTATAAGTTATAAGTACCTCCAAAAGAGTAAGTTTAGCTAGCTAGTGCCATCAGACATGGCACGCATTTCGCTCACATACCGAAGTCAATTACTCACCGTAACAGCCTCATGTAACGAATAATGGGTATTGGCTGAAATACGTCATAGCTAGTAACGAATTCAGCTAATGCATCATAGCATAACATAGAAGAAGCCCAAGCAGTTGAAACCACTTAAGGAGTTAAGAAGCAACATAACAATAATGCCAAGTTGGCTAAGTTTTACGGCACACAACACACATTCGGACAAAGAAATGGATAACGATCACAACACATGACATCACGAGAAGAATTCTCATTTGTGTAGTGAGCGCAGGATGTGCATGCAATCAACGGCTAGCCCACGACAAATAAATAGCATGCATAGCGTTGCATGACAAGCCACAACTATCTACCAGCTCAAACAATTATTTCTGCATTAAAAGACATGAAGAGTGACACGAAGATCTTTCTCTAACTACGGCCTCAAAGTTATATAAATAGAAGGAAGATTAAAAATATGCCAACTTAACACAATACAACTCTACAATACAACATTACTTATCTTCTCTTAGTTTATCTTAGTTTAGCTTAATCCGATCCATCTGCACTACTATATTGGACCAAGTTTAGCCTCAGAGCTACACTAGATCGGCTTTAGCCTTGGAGTAGTGTAATCTAGTCCATCTACACTACTACGTTGGACCGACTCAACTTAGTAGTGTAATTCCCTTCATCTATGTCCAAATCGTTGGATCAAGAAATATTATTTTCCTTTTCTTTGTAGTGTAATTCCCTCCGTCTATGCTCAAGTGGAAGATCTTAGCACTAAGACCTTGCCATTTATGTCATAGTTGCTAGATTGTTGAAGATTATCTTTTGTAAGTTTCTATTTTCTTTTTATTACTCATATATTTGACTCTTGCATTGATTTGATCAATCAATCCCTGCTATCATAGGGAGAAAAAAAAATTTACAACTGAAATGCAAAAAGAACTCATTAAAATGATGAACGCTTCCCTTCATAAATTGCCTAATTTCTTTTACAGGTAGCAGAATATATAGATGGCTGAATTTAGAGCCAAACACCTTCAACAATTAATGTATAATTAATTGATGAAATGGGATTATCCACCAATTGACCGCTAGCCTTTTAGGTAATTGCCATGTTTCTTTTTTAATTTCATTTCTCTAAGTTGGGGTTAGAATTTTGGACAGCTTAATTTAAGTTATTCTCACCATACTGACTCGTCAAAGTTTCTCCTATAATATGCAAATGAGCAGCTTCTTATAACTACATGCACGGGTTTTTCATTCTAAGAAGTGGGGACATGTTCTGGAAATCCAGATCATTGATCTATTAGGTTCCATCATGATTATGTAGCTATGATGGCAAACCTGACCTTGATTTTCAAACTTGGCGGGTCCCACAAGATAAATGGCCTTGATTCATTAGGCTACTCACAATAGAGGATAGTCCATAGCCATCTCATTTCTTCCAAAATTGGCTAAACGGTTCTGTAGCCAGTAATTTTGGAAGAGAAGAAGCTTGGTACCTGAGATTATATGACATGGAATTGCATTTGATGGAATTAACACCATGATTGTCCAATCCTACATTTTGGATCAAATTCTTTCTTTGAGAAAAACACAGTATTAAGTGAAGCGGCCGCCCTTATGCATATGCAACTCGAATGTCACATGTAAAGGGTGCACATGGATGGACGGCATGGATAAAACACATGCATCAACATGAGGCCATAGATGCATTGGATTTCAAAATCTATTAGAAATCCCACAGTACCTACTATTGGTACTCGATGATGAGATACTAGATGATTCCAAATACCAGATGGAATTTGCATGGGATCAAATGCAATTTCGTACCACCTAATCCCACCTAATACCATACACCAAATAAGCCCAGTTTCTCACCACAGCATGGTTTAAAGACTCAGCAACTCCCTGAGTCTAGTTGTGATTCACCCTAGCCAGTCAGTCCCCCCCAACTTGCGGAAATCAAGGTGACATGAGAGTGACTCGTGGTATTGAACTAGATCAGGTCCTACCAAGTCTGGGTTAACTCGAATAAATCAATCGGACTTGCCAGTCTTAAAACCATAGGCCTTCATTATAACTGGGCCAGTCAAATCATGTCCAGGTCCAGCCCATAGATTAAGGATACTAGCTCAGGTCCAGCGCCACCCACCGAGGACCTACGCTCATGCCAGGCCCACCATTCAAATATTAGCCCATCAATTTAAATAAATGGGTCAGGCCACTAATGAACTACCCAAAGCAACCCATGTCAAACAAGTGGCCTGTGGCTAGGCCCCTTAGCATTTCGGTGGCAAGGCCCATTGATCACTTACGGGGCCTAAAATTTAGGACAACCAGTGGTAAGGCCCAGACCAAACCTGGCCAACTGGGGCTGGACTTGGCCAAACCCAGCCCGGTTTCATCCAAAATGCCCCACCATGTCCTTCCATCTGGAAGGTTCAGCCATAGATGGACCCCATGGAAAAGAAATCCTCTTATCAGGAACTAATCAATCAAAGGAAGGTTAGAATCAATGGCCTAGAAAAATCATATCTGGCCAATCGTTGTAAGGACGGTGAGGATCTTTTGCATTTCTGCCTTGCGGTCCGAAATTTCTGGATATGGTGGGACCTTATTCTTCCAGATGAATCGTCTCAACCATTGTAGATCACAATGCCCCTCATGCATGGAAAATCTGGACCATTCATCAAGCAAGCCCATTGCATGTGCTCCTTTAAGTTATATATAAATCTTCGGTTAAAAAGAACTGACCAATGCTCCGGATTCTGCATACATGCATGGACCACCTGATCAATGGAAAGACCTGATATACAGGTCCCAACACATACTTGGTGGGGCCTAACTAATGAACGGCCTGGATCCTACAAACACGTCGCATATTCGCATGTGTGGGGTGAGCTGGATTTAAGATTGACATTCAAGGGCCCTTGAGGAAACGAACCATGTTGGACCACTCCTCTCTTGAATACGGAACCTATATCCACTTTTATTGTAAGCCCTTGTTGCGCTAGTGAACCTCGATCGGACAAGACCGTCCAATTGGTGTGACTTTTGGGTTGTGGACTATCAATGCGAGGGTCACTGGATGAGTGGTCAGGATTTCACAATAATTCGTATGGAGAGATCAAAATCACTGACAGCAAAGAGAGAGGAAATCGGATTGCGTGCGGGGCGCGGATTTCCTGCGAAAGCCTTACACAGGAAGTTCCTGCGCTGGTAACCAAGGTGGGACCCACAGTGATGTGTTTTGATAAATCCACCCCGTCCATCCGTTTTGGGAGCTCATTTTAGGACGTGAAAACAAAAATGAACAGGATCCAAGACTCAAGTGGGCATCACTAAAGGAAAAGGTGGGTAGGTAAATTACTACCGTTGAAACCTCCCCGGGTTCACAATGATGTTTATATGACATCTATACCGTTCATAACGTCACTACTACTGGGATGAACTTGAAACACAAATATTATCCTGATTCGAAACTCTTGTGGCTCCACAAATATTTCAACTGTGGACGTTCAATCCTCACGTTTTCGGCCCACTTGAGTCTTGGATCCCGTACATTTTTGCTTTCATTTCCTAAAATGAGTTCCCAAAACGGATGGACGGTGTGGATTTATCAAAACACATCACTGTGGGCCCCGCCTTGGTTCACAGTGCAGGAACTTCCTGCGCAGGGCTTTTGCGCAGGGCTTTTGCAGGAAATCCGCGCCTTTGCGTACCGAGTAAACTCTGTTGGGCCTGGAATCGGATTGCGTGCAGAGTTACTCCGTTGGGCCCACTCAGAATGTATGTGCTTTATCTATTCCGTCCATATGTTTTTCCGGCTCATTTTAAGGGTTGAGCCTAAAATTTAAGCATATCCAAATCTCAAGTGGACCATGCCACAGGAAACAGTGGAAATAATGATTTCCACAGTTGAAACCTTCCCAAGCCCCACAGTGATGTTTATTTATCATCCGACCTGTTCATAACATTACATGGACATGGATGAAGGGAAAACACAAATATCAGCTTGATCCAAAACTTCTGTGTCCCTCGAGAATTTTTCAATAGTAGACATTCAGTTCACACTTTCCCTCTCGTGTGGTCCACTTTAGATTTTTGATATGCTTCATTTTTTGACACCCTACCTTAAATTGTCTGTTAAGATGGACGGACGGATGGGATAAAATACGTAAATCACGGTGGGCCCCACAGAGTTTACTAGGGACGCTTAGCGTGCGGAGTTACTCACTAAGCAGTCCGCTTCCGTTGGGTTTATCCACGCCGTCCATCCCTTTTTCGAGTTCATTATGGACGCAGATTTCCTGTGAAAGGCTTTCGCAGGAAGTTCCTGCGCTGGGAATTTAGGTGGGGCCCACTGTGATGTTTGTGAAAAATCCATGCCGTCCATCTGTTTTATGAGCTCCTTTTAGGACGTGTGACCAAAAATCAGGGGGATCCAAGACTCAAGTGGGCCGAAAAAGTGAGGATTGAATGTCCACAGTTGAAATATTCGTGGGGCCGCAGAAGTTTTCAGTCAGGTTAATATTTGTGTTTTCAGTTCATCCCAATAGGAATGACATTATGAAAGGTATGGATGGCATATAAGCATCACTATGGACCTCATGGAGGTTTCAATGGTAGGAATTTCCTACCCACTTGAGTCTTGGATCCTGTTCATTTTTGTTCGCACGTCCTAAAATGATCTCACAAAATGGATGGATGGCGTCGATTTCTCACAAACATCACAGCGGGCCCCACCTAGATTCCCAGCGCTAAAGGCCTTCTAGGAAATCCTCGTCCGCTCACATTTTATGGGTTGAGCCTAAGCTTGAAGCATATCCAAATTTCAAGTGGACCATACGGCACATAGTGATGTTGATTTCATGATTTATCATCCAACCTGTTCATAAGATCACAGGATAAGGGCAAAAACAACTATCAGCTTGATCCAAAACTTCTGTAGCTCCCAAGAACTTTTCAGCAGGAGACGTCCAGTTCACACTTTTCCGGTGGCATGGTCTGCTTTAGATTTTGATATGCTTCATTTTTAGGATCCAAGCCTAAAATTATCTGCTAAGATGGATGGACGGAGTGGATAAAACATGTAAATTACGGTGGCCCCACAGAGTTTACTCAGTATGCTTAGCGTACCTTACTCACTAAGCAATCCGCTTCCAAGAGAGAGCATCAAAAGGCACCAATGAGGGTCAGAAGTGAATTGAGTACTGAGTAACTCCACACGCTGTGGGGCCCACATTGATTTACGTATTTTATCCACTCCGTCCATCCACCTTAACAAAAAAATTTAGGTATGGTGCCAAAAAATGAAGCATATAAAAATCTAAAGTGGACCACACCACAAGAAAAGTGTGAACTGAATGTCTACCATTGAAAAATTCTCAGAGGACAGAGAAGTTTTGGATCAAGCTGATATTTGTGTTTTCCCTTCATCCATATCCATGTGATCTTATGAACAGGTTGGATGAAAAATAAACATCACTGTAGGTCCTGGGAAGGTTTCAACGGTGGAAATCATTGTTCCCACTGTTTCCCTGTGGCATGGTCCACTTGAGATTTGGATATGCTCGAATTTTGGGTTCAACCACTAAAATGAGCGGAATTAATAAAGGACATACATTCTAGGTGGGCCCAACTGAGTTTACTTCCGCACGATAAGAGCTTGCGGAGTAACTCCGCATCCAATCCGATTCCTGAGGGTCATGCTATGTACGGATTTTAATGCGTGCAAGTGGGCCCTACCGTCGATGTCCTCACCGAAAAAGTCTTGCATGCGGGAGAATCCTAACCATTCAATTATGGCAAGCAAACAAGAAAGAACCACATCAATTAGACACGTTCAACCAAAAACCCGCCAAACTACTGATGGATAGGCCATGGCCTGATGGGACAATCATAGCCATCCAATTAGTGGATGCTTCCTTGTTGATTGTCCATTCTTGTTTGACACCCTTTCCTAGTGCTAATTGGACTGATTAAGATAGTCTTATAAGGGTGACCATTGGGTACCAGCCCAGCATGGTTGGCATCTCCTATCATCACCGTACACACCTGTCAAATGGGAACTCAGCGACTCGGATCTCCTTGCTAGGTCCTAAGTTGCAACTCACCTAAGGAGGTGACTCATCTGAGTCCGGCATAGTAGTGCCTATTTGCACTACTGGCTTGGGGGCGTCGAACCTGATTGGACTCGACCAAGTCCCGTGGAATCCAACGAGTAACTCGAACGAGTCATCAATCCATTGTTTTGATGGCCACCAGATTTATGATCTTCACTCGTGATAGCCATTGATCATTTGATATGTTACCATACAAAGTAGCACTCTAGCCACTGTGTTTAGTTTTTGCGTTTGAGGGAGGGCCGTTGTGGCAGCACATGTTGGTAGTCCTGAGTCGCAATTGAGGTGAAACAAGCTCAACAGGGGTTTGCATCAGTGCACATGAGAATGTGATGAATCGCCATCTTAAAAAATCTATGATGGGCCTGATTACTGGGCCCGCATATAATGTTCTAGACTCTAGCAGCTCTCATACGAAAACCTCTCTTTCCTCTCTTGCAAAATGTGGTGATGGCAAGGGCTATAGAAGCCTTGTAGTGGTAGCGATGGTAGTGTTTGGCTTGGGTTCGTGGGAGGAGTTGAAGAAGATGAACATTTGAGCCTCGTAGTTAGGCCTACATGTTGCACTTTGGGGGTCTTTAAATTTTGGGCCAAAAGTAATGAACAGGTTGTGCCTGACATATTGAAAAAAAATTGAACAAGTAGAAACTCATTGGAGTGCAAGGAATGATGCCAAATGCATGTTGAATGCTTGTTGGAGTGGATCCCACTGAGGTGGCACAACAGTCCTAATTACGTTCTAGGGTGGTGCTCCCCTCTCTCCAAAACAAGTTCCCACCAATAATTTCAAATGGCTCCAAAATCCATGTCATTGGAGGACATATAACTTTTGGGACCCTTTTTGTAGGACTCACCATCCATCTCCTTTTAAATCCACTATGACCATTAGCTGGAAAAATAATTTCGAGGCATGACCCCAAAAATTAAGGAAGAAGACAGGATGGATCACACCGGAGGAAACAGCTACAAGAGAAAGGCCACCATTATCTCTCTTTTACAGGGTTAGTGTACACACCCCACTGTTCATCACACTGCAATGTTAGCCACCCCCACTTGGGAATCGATACCAAGACTTCAAGCGTTGAAGCAAGGTTATCTTCACTGAGTCCATATGAGACAAGCTACAGCGGTACAAAAGAGCAATTGACAGAGGGGCATTTTGTCATGAAAAAAGTTAACATTACCCGTTGGAAAAAAAAAAAAAAAAAAAAAAAAAAAAAAAAAAAAAAAACTAATTTTGTAAAGGGGAAGCCAAAACCTTGATTACGTCATGTCATACCTTAAGACCATCATACTAAAAAAACCCCTTGCAATGTTCAACAGTATGGTACTCTTACCCCTCACAACTATGTGTGCAACCATATCCCTGTAGGTACTCTAATTGATGATCCGAACCAGGGTATAGAGCTGGACACTGAGTCCATTGGAGCCGAGTTGTGTCAAGCTTGTCTTGATTAGGTCAAATATTGCTTACTCAGCTTGAATTCAGCTTGGCTTAATTCTCAAGTTGCACTGGCCAGCTCAGCCCATTTGATCAATAGCTTGGGCCGAGCTCGAGCCAAGTTCGAGCCTCTTCCAATCTAAAATGAGGTTAGGCGGTTCTGCACTCAAAATAGAAAAAGCCAAAGAAAAGGATTTGGTACTCAAGCTTAGAGTGATAGTTGGTAAACAGGCGATGAAAAATTGTGTATGTGACCATGTATAAGTTAACTGGACTGTCCAAATGGTGAGCTTCAATTGGGATAGATAATAAATCAAAGTTTACAACATTTTTGCAACGTAAGTCAGTCAATTGGTGAACCTTTATTAAAAATATCCAATGGTCCAGATTCAATAAATATATGTAGGCAAATAATAGTCAAGATGGTTCAATCAATCTAATTCTTAGATGATGACGACCTAGCTAACTGTAGCAGACCCCACAAGTGAGGTAATTTTAGTTGAGTTAATGTTCGCAGCATCTGTAGATTCCGAATGTCGTCTATCAATTGCTAGGTTGTTTCTGAGTAGGAAATGTTATATGTAAATTCAAGCTGACCTTAGGTGACGAGGAAAGCCTATAGGCCCAGAAACAGTCCTCAAGCTCAAACATTGGTGTTAGGCGTAAGATGACCGACCATGATAGAAGAGAGCCGAGGATCAAAACTAATGAGCATAGGACTAATACTACTCCCAAGTCGAAACCAAATGACTAAAGCTAATAGGTATAGGTTTAGAAATTTTTTACTACACCCATGCATTAGCTACGCTAGCTACACCGGGTGTAGCAATGACCCCCCCATGGTGTACGTGTGTATCCATGCTGTCTATCCATTCGGCGAGATCATTTTAGGGCATGACACCAAAAATGAGGCAAATCCAAAGCTCAAGTGGACCCAGCACAGAAAATAGTGAGGATTGAATGGCAACCATTAAAAACTTCTTGGGAGCTAGTTAACCAACCTACCTCGGTTCGTGTCCAGCTCTAGCGGGGTAGAACGGGGAGTGAAGTGGGTAGCAACATATTCAGGTACGTTGCAGAGCTATCCGTGGAGATCGAAGATCTCTTGGTTGTAGATAAATCAGGCGATGGCAAGCTCCGAGTGAGCTAAAATTTGGGGGGCTTTCTTCTTTTTTTTTTTTCTTAAACTTGCATGTGAATGTCCGGTCTATTTCCGTTAACGATGTCTCCTGTGAGAGAGGATTTTATATATGGCAGTCAAAAAAGCATTGTTACCGAATGTACCACACTAATCTGCTACAAATAAAAGAAAAATGGGATAAAAATCACATTATCTATCAACTTATACTAATCTCACTAAGTTACAAACATCGAAAGTTGAACAAATCAACGGCCACCAGAGAGAATTGATTCTTGGATCGAAGAAAGATATGGTGGGCCATGATCATCAGAACCATCATCGTGGCCCAGTGCTAAACCGCTAACAATGAAATCATCCGGCAACAGTTCAGGAAGAGATGCGTCACCGTCCAGATATTGCATGACTCGTCGCATGCTGGGCCTAGCCACTGAATGAGGGTGCGAGCAAAGCAGGCCAAGCTTCATGACCAGCTCCATTTCAACCGCCACATAACCAGTTTCCAATTTTGGATCTGCAGCATCCAAGATCGCCCCTCTCCTCCAACATTCCAACACCCAATCCACCAAGATCGACTCCTCTGCCAATGCACGGCGGTCTATTGGCCTCCTCCCACAAGCGACCTCAAGCATGAACACTCCAAAAGCAAGCACATCAGTGCTTGCTGTGGCCTTACGGGTTTTAGTGAGTTCCGGTGCAAGATAGCCGAGGGTCCCAGCAACATGGGTAGTTTTAGGGATGGATCCGTGACCGTACAATCTCGCTAGGCCGAAGTCTCCTAGTCGTCCATTCATTTCTCCATCTAATAAGACATTGCTAGCCTTGATGTCTCGATGAACAACGACTTGCTCCCACTCCTCATGCAAATAGAGAAGCCCTGAAGCTACTCCTTTGATGATTTCATACCTTTGGCTCCAGTCAAGGATCATTTTGGGCTGATCAAAGAGGAATTTATCAAGACTACCGTTGTGCATGAGATCATAAAGCAACAGGAGCTCCTGCTTGCGGCGGCAATAGCCAAGGAGTTGCACCAAGTTCCGGTGCTTAAGCTTGCCAAGGCTCACAATCTCCGCTACAAACTCTCTCATCCCTTGTCTCGATTCATGGAAGACCCTTTTCACCGCAACTTCGACTTTGGATATTGGCAAGACGCCTGGATACACCTTACCGAAACCTCCACTCCCCAGAAACTGTTTATCTGTGAAGCCCTTTGTGGCAACAGCTAGATCTTTGTAGGAGAACCTGTGGGTTCCATAATCAAGCTCCCAATCTTCAAGCACTTCCGAAGATTTCATCTTCCTTCTAATGATAAGACAATACCTAAGATGGTCATCAACACAATAGCTGCTACAATTAAGGGCAGTGCAATCTTCAGAACCTTTGATTTCTTTCTAGATCTTTCTCTCCAAGGAAGAGAAGCAAGGTGGGAAATATCAATAGCTGGAGCTTCTCCATTCATCTGAAAACTCCATCCAAGAACATAATGAGACGCAACAAAAGCACCCGTAGCCGAAGAAAAACCCACATACATAAGAGTCCAAGATGATAGGCGAAAGATCGATGGCCAAAGACAAAAGTGGGCGGTTGGGTTTTGGTACACCAATTGGATATAATGTTACATTAAATGGTTTTTCTATGCTGTTATACTCCACCCAAACTTGCATCGGGTTGCCGCTTGTAAGACTCAAGTTGTTGAATCCGCCATTTTTGTCAGGAAAATAACTGGCCGGAGAGGATTTGATAGACTTTAATCCATTGATATCAATTCCGACATGGTTATTGTCAATATCGCCGTATTCAAGGTTCTTGTAGGTGTCAAGTTCAACCGCGACGATATGACTGGATGGATCGCCATTGTTGGTAACATTGAAGAGGCCCAGATGGTGGCCAGGAAGAGCTCCAGAGAGATTATTCGAAGGGGAGATGACGAATGCCATTCCATCTCCTTTAAAGTCATTGTTGTCAGGGCCGATTGCGAAGATGAAAGTTGTAGAGAAAGAGAAAGCATTACTATTTGAAGAGTTCTTGAAGCTAAGGGGTGCAGAGAGGAAGGCATGACCACTCTCATAAGCTTTGCCATTGGTCAGCTTCAAATGGCCTGTGGGTGTGATCGATGCAACACCACTCAGGTTGTAGGGTCCATTGAAGATGAAATTGCGGACCTGGGACGACCCAACATCGATGAGGAGAAACAGAGAGATAACCTCCAAAAGCATAACTGAAATCTACCCAAAACCTCAAACTAGAAAAAATAGGAAGGCAACAACAGGAATGGGCTGATGATCATTTTCTTTCTTAAATTCAGTAAATAATAAGTTCCATTGGGACCCACGCGCTGATAGACCGTTCCTGGTCTATTGATCAGAAATGTTCCCGTTCTGAATAGAATGGATGACACATTGATAGACTGTTCCTGGTCTATTGATCAGAAATGTTAACGTTCTGGAATGGATGACGCACTGATAGACCATTCCTGGTCTATTGATCAGAAATGTTCACGTTCTGAATGAAATGGATAATGCGCTGATAGTCTATTGATCAGAAATGTTCACGTTCTGTTTTGAATGGAATGGATGATGCACTGCTGATAGACCGTTCTTGGTCTGTTGATCCAAAATGTTCCCATTCTGAATGGAATGGATGACGCACTGTGGACAGACCGTTCCTGGTCTACTTATCCAGAAATGTTCACGTTCTGGATGGAATGGATGACGCACTACTGATAGACCATTCCTGGCCCTATTGATCAGAAATGTTCACGTTCTAAATGGAATGGATGACACACTGATAGACCGTTCATGGTCTATTGATCAGAAATGTTTAGGTTCTGAATGGAACAGATAATGTGCTGATAGACTGTTCCTGGTCTATTGATCAGAAATGTTTACTTTTTGAATGGAATGGATGACGCATTCCTGGTCTATTGATCAGAAATGTTCACGTTCTGAATGAAATGGATGATGCACTGATGCTGATAGACCGTTCCTGGTCTACTGATCAGAAATGAATGATCAGAAATGTTCACGTTCAGATGGAATGGATGACGCACTGCTGGTCTATTGATCAGAAATGTAAACGTTCTGAATGGAATGGACTACTGACTGCCTATAGACTATTCCTGGTCTATTGATCAGAAGTGTTCACGCTCTGAATGGAATGGATGAGTCTAACATGACTGTAACACTGAAACTAAAAAAATAAAGGCAGGAGTCATTGAAAGGGTGGAATTCGTGTCCTGCCCTCGCCTGGACGTCAATCGCTCCAGCTACGGAGCGGATTAGGTGGGACCTCGGATCCACAGAGGTGGGTGGGACCTTTGACTGTGGGGCTCACAGTGATGTATGTGCCTTAAATCCACACCATCCAACCATTTTCAAAGCTCATTTTAGGGCATGATCTCGAAAATGAAGCATGCCCAAATCTTAGGTGGACCCACCACAGGTAACAGTTGTGATTGAATCCTTACCATTAAAAACTTCATGAAGTCCACAGGAATGTTTATTTGCCATCCAACCTGTTGATAAGGACGTCACAAACACCTATATGAAGATACCACACAAATATTATCTTGATCCAAAGCTTTTATGGCTCACGGGGAGTTTTTAATGGTCAATTACTACTGTTTCCGTAACTATGGTCATCTGAATGTAGTCACATACATCAATGTGAGCCCCACAGGGTCCCACCCACCTCGATGCATCCGGGGTCTCACCTAACCCGCTCTCGTCCAGGCAGGGCTCGGTGGGCCCACCTGTGATGTATGGGTTTTATCCACGCCGTCTATCCATTTAGGTTTTTATCCACCTAATCTGCTCCCGGAAGACTTCAATGATTGTGTTCTCAAGGTTTGCCCCACACAACATGCATGCACCCTATCCACATGCAAATTTTCATACTGCTTAAGCACCAAACCATGCACATGTGGCTGCCATAGCCACCCACAGTGTGAGAGAGTTACTTATTAGGTGGGCCACACTTGCTACACGCAGGGCCGGAGCCACATAGGGGCGAGAGGGGGCAAATGCCCCCCTGAGTTTTCAACCGCAGGAGTTCAATCTACTGGTTTATGTGGTGTGGTCCATTTGAGCCTTCAATCTGCCTCATTATTTAGCTTAAACACTAAAATTATCTTTCAAAATAGATGGACGGCTTGGATAGAATATATAAATTACTGTGGGCTCCACAGAGCTCCTGACAAGACCGTCCGTCTCAAGCTATAGGGTGGGCAGGAAATCTCGGACGCGGATGAGCTTCGGCCGACAGAATTTCCTTTGGCACAAGGTTGTTGGGTCGGAACCTAGGTGGGTCTCACTGTGATGTTTGTGAGATATCCACCCCGTTCATCCATTTTTTGAGATCATTTTAGGACATGAGATCAAAAAAGAGCTGGTTCCAAACTCAAGTGGGCCGCACTAAAGGAAAAGCTGGGTAGGGAATTTCGTACCATTGAAACCTACTTGGGATCAAAAGTGATGTTTATATGCCATCCATAATGTTCATAACGTCATTCCTACTTGGATGAACTGAAAAATAAACATTAGACTGATTCAAAACTTCTGTGGCCCCACTAATGTTTCAACTATGGTAGTTCAATCCTTATGTTTTCGGCCCACTTGAGTCTTGGATCTGGCTCATTTTTGGTCACATGTCCTAAAATAGTCTCACAAAACAGATGGACGGGGTGGATTTCTTACAAACATCACAGTGGCCCCACCTAAGTTCCTAGAGCAGGAACTTCCTGCTAAACAAATCCGCGTCCAGCTTTGATGATAATGGCAGTCTCACTTTTCTATGGGCCCCACCATGATGTATGTGTTGTATCCATACTGTCCAACTATTTAGAAAGATCATTTCATGACTTGATAAAAAGAATGAGGCAGATTCAAAGCTCAAATGGACCCAACACAAAAATAATGGGGACAATGGCACCCACCGTTGCCTCGTGCTTGTGCCTTGCCCCCTGGCTACACACACCATGACTGGTTACTCATTAGGTGTGCCGTACACTTACGTTTAATGTGGACCGTTCGTTAGAGAGATGATCCCTATTGATGCATGATGGATGGTTTGCTATTTACGGAAGTAGATTGGCTGGTATGACGCAAATGAGCGTGACAGTCCTCGGACATTGTGATTGTACGAACGGTCCAACGAAGACTAAAGCTCTATGGACCCCGCAATAATGTATTTAGTATATCCACACCGTCCATCCATTTGGCGAGATCATTTTAGGGCATGATACCTAAAATGAATCATATCCAAAGCTCAAG
The DNA here is from genome assembly GCA_003013855.2 of Liriodendron chinense. Lineage (NCBI taxonomy): Eukaryota > Viridiplantae > Streptophyta > Magnoliopsida > Magnoliales > Magnoliaceae > Liriodendron > Liriodendron chinense. The sequence goes on along the minus strand of ML058425.1, from coordinate 1,974,547 downwards.
TGGGCCACACCACAAAAGGCAGTGGTGACAATGATTCTCATTGTTAAAACATACCTGGGCCCACCATGATGTATATTTGTCATCCAAACTGTTCATAAGATCACATGGACCTGGATGAAGGGTAAAAAACAAATATCAGAGTGATCCAAAACTTCTGGGACCGCCAAGAAGGTTTCAATGATATACGTTCAATCTCCCACTGCTTTCTGCAGTGTGGTCCACTGGATCTTTAGGTGGGCCCAACAGAGTTTACTCTGCACGATAAGAGTGTGCGCAGTTACATTTGGACCATCTTTCGCACCTTAATTGCCCATGAATCTCAACAATCACTTGGATATGATTGAACTGGACAGCCGATTATTTTATTTTTAAACGTCCATTCATCAATAATGTGAAGACATGTGGACCATGTTATCAATATGGTCTTTAGTATATATGGCATCCCGCAACCAAGATATCTATAGCAATAGAAATCTGGACCATACTATCAAATCCATGGTAGGAGGATCATTTCTTACAAAAGCTTCTTACAATACAATCCTTTTCCGAGCATCTCAACAGTAACGACCTATAGCGGCATATCTTAGAAGTAAAAGATAAATCCGCCACTATAAGCTCACTAGAGAGGCGGGTTCCCACATTTCGCGGTTGTATCTCTTCTTCTGGCTACCACTACCATCTGCGCCATTCTCACAGCCCCGGATACAATTCTTCGATCATTGTACACATTTTTCACGCTACCTCCAACATTCCTGCTTATAGCGGCGGATACTATTATTCACCATGATGTATGGGTTTTATATTTTCTAAAAAATTTATATTGTTATATATTTAGCAGAAATTTCAAATTTATACTATTAATAATATCAACTTCAAACTAAACTTGAAAGAAGCATGTATAAATATGATTTTCTTAAAGCATTATTCACCCTCTTTTGTTGATATGAGATCACCAGTCAAGTTACTAGAAAACCACTTCCAAAATACAACAAATTTTGATGGTTCTGTACAACAATCATGAAGAAACCATGAAAGGAACTCTCGTACGTAGTTTTGCAATTATGGTAGACTATGTTTTCTAACCCACTTTAAAACTCGTAGAGAGAAAACGATAGAGAATTTAAACAAATTAACTTGGTTCGAAATTTGTCCAATTTAAATTGGTTCGGTTCGATTCGAAAGGATAATATAAATATAGTTTTTTTTTTTAACTTTTGCTTCACTGGTTTATTCAACTCGACTGCCCTAACTAACATTTCACCCATGCCCGCCAAAAGCCCAAAACCCTAAACCTAATCCTCCCTGCTTAACCCTGACCCCCTTCTCTCTAGCTCTGCTTGTCCCTCTGCACGTCCGATACTCTGCTTATCCTTCTGCTCGTCATTTTGCATGTTCGATACTTTGCTCTTCTAGCTCTGAAGGTCCGAAACCCACTTAAAGCAAGAAAACCCACTCGACTTTAGGTATGTGACTGTCTTCCTAACTCTTGCTCTTCATTTAAGTATTGTGAATATGTGATTTCTGAATGTGATTAGAGTTTTATTAATTTAGAGATTTTATGTTTTTTTTTTAAATTGAAGGTTTTGGGATTTGGGTTTTGATTTTTTTTTTTTAATTAAAGGTTTTGGAATTAAGGGTTTTTATTATTTAGAATTGGTTGGTTATGAACATTGTGCTTTGTGAGTATTAAGTATACGTATGATTTGTGATTTGGTTGGCTAAAAATCTTGTGATTTATGATTTATAATTTGCAAATACGTACTAGAACAAAAATCTTTTCATAGGATAAAAAATAAATTGTTCGAAATCATTCGAACTAGAAAAATTGTCTGAACTAAAAAATGTTCAAACATGGAGCTACACCAGACTAAATGAAGTTCGAACAAGGCCTCATTGTTCGAATGTTTGTTCGAACACAGCACAGTCAACAACCGAACCGAACCAAACTAACCCATGTTTGACTCGATTCGGTTTGATGGCCAGCTCTAAGAAAGATATCATCCTTGATTTTCATTGAGTTTCATAGAAAATGAAGGGATGTGCATTTTCACAAAAAGACCGTTTTAAACAGTCATTTTTATAACTGTTCAAAATGGTCATGATTATTTATTTCCAATGAAAAAATGACTTAACTCAGATCAACTGAACCAATCGATCGATTGGCTGAACCAACCATTTCTCATGGCCAAATGAGACAATGGTCGAATTTTGTCAGCCGAACTTTGTAATGGTTGATTTCTACCAACCGATTTTTATAATGGCAGATTTTTGTTGGTCGGTTATTAAAATGCCAATCTCTTAATGGACTTACTCGCTATGGATGATTTAGTAAAGACTTAGCCTAGTTGCACTATGACTTACAGTAAGTTGTGACGGTCCGTAGTGGGTCCAGTGGGAGCACCACTCACGACATGATGTGCATGTGCGAAATACAAAGTGCACCACTAGCACCTCCATAGCCTCATTGCATCACTAGTGCCTCTATAGCCTCACTGCCTATACTTCACATGCATGCGTGTACACAAGCTAAGCTTACTTCTCTCTACAAATTAAAATATTAGAGAACTCACAACTAAAGGTGTACACTGAGCCGAATCGAATCGAGCTTTGCCAAGCTCAGCTCAACTCGACCAGCAGTGTGGCTGGGCTCGAGCTCGGCTAGACTTGGTCATCGAGCCCAATTGGATAGCTCTGCTTGGTTTGGACGAGCTTTCGAACCTAAATTCGATCTTTCAGACATGAAGGGTCGAGGGGGTGGCTTTGTTTGTCTGGTCGTTTGGGGACTAGCCGTTCGCTGGCCGGATGACAAGGGGAGAGCGAGGGGGTGACTCTATCGGTCTAGTCGTTTGGGGACTAGCTGTTTGTTGGCCGGATGACGAGGGGAGTGTGTGTGTGTGTGTGTGTGTGTGTGTGTGTGTGTGAGAGAGAGAGAGAGAGAGAGAGAGAGAGAGAGCCTAGCAGGTCAGGCCGGGCGACGAGGGGAGAGATCAGAAATGAGAGAGAGAGAGAGAGGAGGTGAGATGAGAGATGAGAGATGAGAGATGAGAGAGAGAGAGAGAGAGAGAGAGAGAGAGAGAGAGAGAGATTGGAAGCCGGACGGCCGAATGGGGTCATTAGTTAGGCCGGACAAGGGCGAGTTGTCGACTAGGGTTTTTAGGGGGGGGGGGGGTTGCAAGGGCTCTCAAATGAAAAAAGTGATTAGGTTCAAGGCGAGGGAACTCGATTCTATAAACTTATTTATTATATATAATATTATTATATATTAAAAAAAAAAAACAAGCCTATCTGTAAACACCCCACCTTCGGCTACAATGTTAGTAGAGATAGATGAATGAATGGAGGACCGTACCCCCAAATCCCATGTCCAAACTCACCCTTGTAAGCCCCAATCCATAGCCCAACTCAAGCCTGAACCCAGTCAACTCACCGTGTTAACCCATCTCTTAAACCCAATCAACTCACCGAGTTCCAGACCGCAGCCTCAGGAGCAAGTCCGAACCCAAACCTAAAAAAAAATCTGCTTCAGGTTCAGAGGTCGTACACTCCAAACCCGAAGCAGAACGGCCGTACGGGCGGCCCCCTGAGGGCCGCCCAAAACTAATTACGAGTTCTGCCACTGCCCGCTGCTATAAATACCCCCTCCCCTTCTCATTTCACAAGCTCTCAAGCCCGAGTGCGATCCATTCGTCCGAGTTCCTCTCCATCCTTTTAGCCCATTCCTCCACCAAGGAGAGTCCGAGTGAGGAGAGCCTAACCTGGTCCAGCCCAGCCTGACCTGATCTAAGTTTCCTAAGCTACCCAAGTCTTGATCCAACCACTCGAAGCCAACCCTTGCGACACCTCCGTCCATCTAGCTACTATTTACCAGCATCATCTCACTCACATCTAGCATAAGTGCAACATTTACTTTTCTTCCAACCCCCCTGCTTCACTACAAGCACTTTGATTATTCAAATACACAGCATGCATCCCGCATAAAGCACCTGTTAGTTCGAGCATATGCTCTGGGCTTGCCTGTTAATGGAAACCTGCCCATCAGAAACTCTTACTGTTCAGACCTGCATTCATGCATCAGTCACTACAAGCACTTTGATTATTCAAATACACAGCATGCATCCCGCATAAAGCACCTGTTAGTTCGAGCATATGCTCTGGGCTTGCCTGTTAATGGAAACCTGCCCATCAGAAACTCTTACTGTTCAGACCTGCATTCATGCATCAGTCACTACAAGCACTTTGATTATTCAAACACACAACATGCATCTCGCATAAAGCACCTGTCAGTTCGAGCGTATGCTATGGGCTTGCCTGTTAATGGAAACCTGCCCATCAGAAACTCTTACTGTTCAGACCTGCATTCATGCATCAGTCACTACAAGCACTTTGATTATTCAAACACACAACATGCATCTAGCATAAAGCACCTGTCAGTTCGAGCGTATGCTCTAGGCTTGCCTGTTAATGGAAACCTGCCCATCAGAAACTCTTACTGTTCGGACCTGCATTCATGTATCATGTCATCCATGAGAATGTACGAGGATTAAACCAGACTTTCAAGTATTAGTTTGATTCTGTGAAATAGAGACCGTACTTCGGTACGGGTAATGTGTGGGGTTCTTAACCTCTTCTCACCCTGTAACCGTGATCCCTTACCTCGAATCTCTGGCCGCAGATCAAAAGGAGTCATTTTAGAGGAAGAAATCTTCGGATTCCCTTCTCTAACGTTTCTACGGGGTCTAGCCGACTGTAGATTCGAAGTAACTGGCTAGTGGCAACTCTGGTCTTATACGAACTCATCCAGAACAACACGACAACCAAACAAAGCCCTCGAGAACGAGGCAAGCCAGTGGCACAAACGGCGATTCGTGTGCACGCACCCCTCTTCTTTTTCGAAAGGAAAGGGAGAACGTTCGGGAGCGCGGAACGGAGAGGGTCCACAGAATGGCGACTCCACTGGGGATATGCTAGTCCCACTAGTCGTGATCCGACTTGAAAAACAGAATCCCTCCTGTAATTTAAAGTCATTAGTCCTTATACAATCTCATCTACATAACATTTTACCCAAAACCAAAAAATATATATAGAAAATCCCAAAACCCAAAAAAGAGTAGAGTATAGTCCTCACCATTGCCCCTCCTCGGGCTCAACGTGTTCGGAAACAACTTCCCTTCCGCAGCATAATCTGCACTTGGGTTCAACAAGCCATGTCCGACCACGAAGAGGAAACTCACTTCTTCCCCGCTCTTGAAATGACAGAAGTGCAACCTCCAGCGCAACAGCCAATTGAGAATATGCCAATCATGCAAGAGTTGGCGCAAGGAATGAGAGCAATGCAAGAGATGCTCTTGTAGTTCATGCAAGCACAAGCTACCGCAGCAGCCAACAATCAAGACGGCCCAGTTCAGCAATCTCAGCGGCCATGCCGGGTCCTTCTGGCCTCAAGTTCAAATCAAGCACAACCATCGGAGGCTGCCCAAAATTACCAACAACAGCCATCTCAGCCCTTCGTTATGGGGCATCCTCCTCAGCATCTTCCTGCGACAACAAGACCGTCTCAGAATGTTCCTGTCGCAGGAACTTCCAGTCAGCTTCCAGTCAATCTTGCGAGCAACAATCTCAGTAGATTTCACCATGTCCGATGAGACCCCTTTTCTTTCTCAGCATGTCCCCGCCGATGGGACCTTTACTCAATTTCAGCACATCCCCGCCGATGGGATTTCAATTCAATTTCCAGCAACAGGGACAGCACTGGCGAATGCCCACAATGGGGGTCAGTGTCAAGCCCACATCAATCAGCGGACAGTGGTGAATACCCAATAAGGGGGTCACTTCCCAGCATCTCAGCCTCCTATAAACAGGAGCACTTTTCAATTCCAGCACACCCCACCAATGGGATTCCAGTTAATTTCCAGCAATCTTCAATTCAGCAATCTCCAGTTAATTTCCAGCAAGTTCCAATTCAACCTTCAATACAATCTCCAGTTCAATTACAGTCCTTTCAAGCACAAGTTCATCAGAATCCAGTTCAATCATCAAATCAATTTCGTCAACCTGCGGTTGCCTTCCAGCAAGCCCATAGGGTCGAAGACATCGACCACTATGCCGAGGAAGAACGTGCCTTACTCCGAGAGACACCAGTCGTTCGAACAGATCACCCAGGACTGGACGAGTTGCGGGAGCAGTTCCAGATCTTACAAAATCAGCTTCAGCGACAACAAGGAATTGATCTACCTTCGACCAAGTTCAGAGACTTGTGTCCTTTCCCAGATGCTCAGATACCTCAAAACTTTGAGGTACCAAAATTCAAAAGATATGATGGCAGCAGGTTGTCCCAAAGCACATCTTAAGGCTTTCTGTGGAGAGCTGAGTGCAATCTCAGGAAATGAAGGGGCCCTCATTCGCTTGTTCCAAAAATCTCTGAAGGCACGATGCCCTAGACTGGTACACATCATTAGACTGCCATCGCATCAGGACTTGGGAACAACTTTCTCAGGCTTTCGTCGACAGATTCACGTACAATCTCAACATGACACCTAGAAGAGCCGACCTCGCAGCTCTCAGGCAAAGGAGTGATGAAACGCTATCAGCTTATGTGAGACGTTGGCGAGCTATGGCGACCAGAATGCGGACACCTATCAATGACGAAGAACAAATCTCCATGATTGTTCATTCAACATATCCTGGCATATCTGGATATCTCATCTCACATCCATATGCGAATTTCTCACAGTTAATCCGTGCTGGAGAGCAAGTCGAAGCAGGAATCCGTGCCGGGACAATCTCCCCATGGCCTCATCAAGCCACTCTAGTCAAGAGGAACAGAGTGGAAGGAAGACCTATCGGGTATGGGAACGGAAACCGCAGCGGTTCTCCTCCTCGCCCGATAGAGGTAAACAACATCATCGTCATTGCTTAGGGCAACCAACATGCTCCCCCACAGGGACGACAACAATATCAGTAGAATCAGGTTCAACATCAACCTCAGAGGTATCAGCCACAACCAAGTCCCCAACCACAGCCACAACCACCTCGACAGCAGCAGCAGTTCAGAGGGATGGCCAATACTCATATCAGAATAGGCAGAATAACAGGGAGCTCAGGAAATTCACTCCTCTCACTCAGCCACTTAGTCAAGTCATGGCTATGCTGGTACAGAAGCAGTTACTCACTCTGATGGCACCCAGGCCTCCTCCAAATCCTCTGCCTCCAACCTATCAAGAAAATGAGTATTGTGCCTACCATCAAGGGCGTGGCCACACCAACGTTCGATGCATGACTCTAAAGAATGCCATACAAGATCTGATTGATAACCGCAAGATCGTCATCTCGGTCCCTAGAACTCCTCCAGCAGCTTCCACTAATATCCTTCAGAATCTTCTGCCTCAGCACCCAACAAACCCCAGTTCGTCTCGTGGCCCTGCCGTCAACAGCATAGAAGAAGGAGAGTGTCTCAATCGCTTCTTCTCCCCTATCCAGTCCATTCATGCTTACACTTATGGGCCAACAAGTTCCCCTCCAGTCTTGCAAGGGGCAAACTCCTTTTTTCCTTCAGTCTCTGAGCCGTTAGTAGTCGAAGGAGCACCTCCATATGATGCACCCGTTGTTCAAGGGGCACCTTACAGCCATTCATGTTGGGAGCCGGTCGTCCTAGAAGGAGCACAATCATACATCGAGCCCGCATACGAACCTGTCGTTTTGCAAGGGGCAACTCCAGTTCAAGAACAATCCAATCCGCAATGGAGGGATCATACTCATCAGCAGCAAGAGCTCATTGTCTTGGAAGGGGCTCCTCCAATCAAGCCAGTCGTATTGCAAGGGGCAAATCCCGGAAGCGTGTCAATCACACTACGACAGCTGGGACGAACAAAGAAACCCCCTGCCATATCAAGAGGACCACTGTTCATTCCATAGGAGCCTCCTGCCCCAGGAACGGTCAAGCAAGGACCGCAACCTTATGTGATCTATGAAGACAAGCCTCGATATTACCCCTTCAGCACAGGCAACAATGTAGTCCTCAAGGCAAAAACCCCATACGAGGAAGATCTCACACCCACACCAACACCGTTGCAAGAACCGGTGGTCCTAGAAGGCAAAGGTGAGGAAAATTACAAAGAGGTCCCATGGACACTATCCAGAATGCGCGGAGGTGGAAAACATGAATCCCAATGGGCATTGCATCCGAAGAGATGCTCAGAACAGAGGAGATCCTAAAGGCGCTCTCTCAGGTCTCAGGTAACAAAAATGAGGCTGCATACAATGTGGCAACTCAGCTCAAGTCAATCCCTGCTCAAATCTTAGTATGGGAGCTACTCTGCACATCGCGCACACATAGAGAAATGTTTGCCAAGACACTAAGTGATGCTCATGTCTCCTCCGATACGGCACCAGAAATGATAGCATTGATGATCGGACAGCTCTGGCTCCGCGCACCATCACCTTCACTGATAATGAGTTGCCACTAGAAGGGCGTAATCATGGGCGATCCTTCAACATAGCCTTACGATACAAGGACCTCTGTGTCCCACTGGTCCTTATCGATAACGGCTCAAGCTTAAACGTCTGCCCACTCAAGACTGCGAAACGTCTGGGAATCAGTCCCTCTTCATTTCGACCCAGCACCATATGCGTCAGAGCATTCGACAACACCCGCCGACCAGTAGAAGGGGAGGTCGACATAGAGGTACAGATAGGTCCGGAAACCTCCACCATCACATTTCAAATTCTGGATATATCAGCCTCTTTCGACATGTTGCTCGGACGACCTTGGCTGCACAAGGTGGGTGCTGTGCCATCAACCCTGCATCAACAGGTGAAGTACATCTGTGGAAATCAAGTGATCTCTATCCATGCAGAAAAGGAGCTCATCATTCCTTCCAATGCTGCTGCCACTGAACCAAATATCCCTATCATCGACATCCAGCACTCTGAAGAGGACATCCCGTTTCATAGTTTCGAATTCGAGGCCGTAAACGTTATCGCCAATCCGGAACTGATAAGTCTGGATCGTGCCTTTTCACCAGCTAGAACGTCTGAGCCTCAAGTATCGAATGAAGAATCATTTCAGATTCAGAAAGATGCCACTGGTATATAATTAATGCAAATGGGGGCTCGGGTACAGGGCAATCTTCATGGACAAAAGAAAGAAGAAATTTCGTTGCTCTCCCATCCCATTCATCAAGCCAGGAGAACCTTGCAAAGATCCAAGAAGGAATCAACCGACTGCACTACACAAAGGCCTCCCGATGAGCCTAGCTTGGGCCACGTGGCCCCCCATTCGATAGGACCGGATTCTCGAACCATCTAAGCCTCTGGAAGAAGAAGAAAGGGATGAAGACGAAGAGGAAAGTCAAATACAACAGCTTTAGGACCAGGGTACTATGATACATGCTCTCAACCAGGGGCACAGCCTGCCCACTTCAACTCCAATCAACCAGGGGCACAATCTGCCCACTTCAGCATCAATCAACCAGGGGCACAACTTGCCCATCTCAACATCAATCAGCAAGGGGCACGACTCGCCCATCTCTGCAGAATCAACATCATCAATATCAGCCAGGGGCAAAAGCAACCCATCCATTGGACCAAGAAAGGGAAATGGCCAGCCTGAAATTGGTCCGATGTCCAGATTTCAAACTTGTGCCTTGCCGTGAAACCAGACGAACTGCAATGCAAGGTAAGTGATTCGGGAGGGACTGAGTAAGACTCAGATCTCGAACCCAACCAGCGAGAAATCATGGTCATTGGGCCAAACTGTGATTCTTCATTAACCCCCACATCTTCAGGGGAAGGAATGTGGGGTCCTGAATGGTCGTCTGTTCCCCTAACTTCTGAATCAGCCAGAGAGTCATATGAAGGCTCTGACTTCCAAAAAAAAACGCTGGTTTAAGCAGCGAGAGGAACTTTGGGACAAGCTGGGATCAATCATGGTCTACAATGCCTGCTTGTTCAAGGTCCCATGAATTTCAAAAATCCAAAAAAATTAGAAACTTTCAAAAACCAAAAACATCAAGCGTTTCCATTTCAGAAAATTCCCAAAAACTAAAAAACTTTTCTTTTCCTGCATTCAATAATGTGCCGAGTTTGTCTAAAGGGACGTATGAGTTTGAAGTCGAATCATATGATTTTGACATCGAATTAAACTTCGAGTTCATGGGTCTAGATGAAGCTCGGGATGAGGAAGATGATGATCCGGCTCCCGAACTAGAGGATCTCCTCAAAAAGTTTGAATCCAAAACCAATGTTGTAGCCGATGATTTCGAGATAGTAAACTTGGGGACACCTGAGATCCCTAGGGAAGTACGCATTGGAAAATCGTTGCCACCAGAGATGAAGCAGAGAATGATAGAGTTCCTAGCTCCAAGACTGTCCAACTTCACGTTCTCATATGAAGACATGCCGGGGCTCGATGAAGAGTTTGTTGTACACCATCTGCCAACCAAGCCGGATATGAAACCAGTGAAGCAGAAACTTCGAAGAATAAAGCCAGAATGGGCCCTAAAGGTCTGAGATGAAGTCATCAAGCAGTACAATGCGGAATTCTTGGTAGTCTCCAAATACCCTGAATGGCTCGCCAACATCGTACCAGTAACAAAGAAGGATGGCAAGGTTCGAATGTGCATTGACTTTCGAGATCTCAACAAAGCCAGTCCTAAAGATGATTTCCCTTTGCCACATATCGACACTCTGGTCAACAGCACTGCTGGGTACAAGGTCTTCTCATTCATGGACGGGTTCTCAGGTTACAATCAGATCAAGATGGCCGTCGAAGATCTCAAGAAGACATCGTTTATTACTCCCTGTGGAACCTTCTGTTACAAGGTAATGCCGTTCGGTCTGAAGAACGCAGGAGCAACATATCAGCGAACAATGACAGCATTATTCCACGACATGATGAACAAAGAGCTCGAAGTATATGTGGACGATATGATCGTCAAATCTCGCACGATCGAAGGACACTTTGAAGATCTGAAGAAGTTGTTCAACAGATTAGAAAAGTAAAAGCTCCGCCTCAACCCTCAGAAATGTGTCTTCCGTGCAATGGGAGGCAAGCTCCTTGGCTTTATGGAGAGCGAAGATGGCATCAGGGTCGACGAAACCAAAACTAGAGCAATCATCGAAATGCCACCTCTTAGAACAGAGAAAGAAATTCGTGGCTTCCTCGGTAGAATTCAATACATCAGTCGCTTCATCGCACAGCTCACACCTATCTGTGAGCCCATATTCAAGCTCCTTCGGAAGAACGTTCCAAAAGAATGGAATGACGATTGCCAAGTCACCTTCGATCGCATCAAGAAATATCTCATGAATCCTCTAGTTCTAGTGCCGCCCACTCCTGGACGACCACTATTGTTATACATCTCGGTAGCAGCAGAAGCCATTGGCTGTGTTCTCGGACAGTACGACGAGACCGAAAAAAAGGAACAAGCAATATACTATTTGAGCCGAAAGTTCACCGACTATGAGACCAGGTATGCCCCGATCGAGAAGACCTACCTCCCCCTAGTCTGGGCAACTCAGTGACTCGGTCAATACATGATTGCGTTCCCTATTCTCCTACTCACTCACATAGATCCGCTCAAGTACCTATTCGAGAAACCAGCACTCACTGGAAGGATAGCTAAATGGCAGCTACTCATGTCTGAATTCGACATCACCTATGTCACTCAGAAGGCAATCAAGGGGCAGGCCCTCGCCGATCATCTTGCCGCTCACTCTCTCCTGGATTATCAACCGCTCAAGACATTCTTCCCTGATGAAGATCTCTTGTTTATCGAAGGTGAAGAAAAGAAGAAAAGATGAGTGGACGTTATTCTTCGATGGCGCAGCAAATTCTAAAGGGAGTGGTATTGGAGCGATCCTCTACTCTCCAGACGATGTCCCTATTCCTATCTCAAGGCGCATAGCATTTGAGTGCACCAACAACATGGCAGAGTATGAAGCATGCATCGTTGGTCTAAGGGACGCCATAATCTTGGGCGTCAAGAAGCTACGAGTATTTGGAGACTCACAGCTTATCATCAATCAGACCAATGGCGAATGGAAAACCAAGGACGAGAAGTTGATACCATATCATGTGTATCTTGAAAATCTGATCGAAGAATTCAAAGAAATCACTTTCTCATACATGCCCAGAGCCAAGAATCAGTTTGCAGATGCTCTCGCTACACTTGCATCAATGCTCGAGATCCCGAAAGGAGCTTCAGAATGGGAGCTCACAATCGAAACTCAAGATGAACCTGCTTTCTGCCTGCAAATGGAAGAAGCCGAAACTGCCCCTGACAAACCCTGGTATGCCAACATCAAGCAATATCTCGAAACCCAGGAGTATCCAGAGTCAGCAACAGCAACAGATCGCCAAACCATCCAGCGTTTGGCCGGCCAGTTCACCATCAGTGGCGAAGTCCTTTACAAGCGATCTTATAATCACGTCCTCCTTCGATGCGTCGACGAAACAGAAGCTGCAAAGATCATGAAAGAAGTACACGAAGGAATCTGTGGCCCACACATGAACGGGCACATGATGGCAAAGAAGATTCTACGACTCGGCTACTATTGGCTCACCATGGAGACAGACCGTTGCCAGCACGTCAGAAAATGCTTCAAGTGTCAGGAGCATGCGAACCAGATTCATGCCCCATCATCAGAATTATACAACCTGACGACTCCCTGGCCCTTCTCCATGTGGGGACTCGACATCATTGGGAAGATTAGTCCCAAAGCATCAAACGGTCATAAGTATATACTTGTGGCAGTTGACTACTTCACCAAGTGGGTAGAAGCAGCCTCCTACACCACGATTGCAGCATCACAGGTGATCAAATTCATGAAGAACAACATCATATGCCGGTATGGAATTCCCAATGCTATCACCACAGATAATGGGACCCCGTTCGTCAATAAGAAGATGGATGACTTCATCAACAAATTCAAGATTCAGCGTCATCGATCAAGCCCCTACCGTCCTCAGATGAATGGTGGGGTAGAAGCCGCAAACAAAACGATCGTCAGGATACTTGAGAAGATGGTCGTGACTTATCAAGATTGGTCAGACATGCTCCCATATGCACTTTGGGCCTATCGAACGTCTGTACGGTCTGCTTTAGGCGTTACTCCATTCAAGCTTACTTATGGAATGGAAGCAGTTCTACTAATCGAGGTGGAAATACCGTCACTACGGGTGTTACTCGAAAGCGGAATTGAAGAAGGAGAATGGCAAAGGGCCAGATTTGATCAGTTACAGCTAGCAGATGAGAAGCGCATGCGTGCGCTGAGTCATACCCAGTGCTATCAGAAAAGGATTGCTCGGGCTTACAACAAGAGAGTCCGAAAAAGAAGTTTCAAAGTGGGCGACATGGTCATGAAGAAGATCCTACCATCGCACCTTCCTGATCCCAGAGGAAAGTTCAAACCCTCGTGAGATGGACTGCTGATCATCAGAGAAGTACTTCCTGGAGGCGCTCTCAAACTCACTAGCATGAGAGGGGTGGATCTTCCTGAGCCAATCAACGCCGACAAAGTGAAGATCTTTCACAGGTAAGTCATTCTGACCTTATCAAGAGTTACATTAATAGAGCTGGAGTCAAGAGGTCGAAGCTAAAACCTCTGAGAAATCATTTCCGTCCACCAACAAGTGTTTCAAATAAGGGGATTCAAAAGAAAAAAGAAAAAAAAGGAGAAAAAGAATACAAAGAAAAGAACAAAAAAAAAGAAAGAAAATGGTAAGCCAAAACAAGACACCCGAGAAAAATCAACTTGAGAAAAATCAACCCGAGAAGAAACACAGTCATCCATTCATCCATCTCAGAAAGGTCTGTAGCTAAGACAGACAGCTCTATCATCGTAACTTAGGATAAGGGCTGAGAGGCTGTCATCGGCCGGCAACGACGGATTCCCGACCTCTAGCCGCCGTAGTTATCCAAAAATCCAGAAAAAAATGAAAGAAAATGTGTGCCTAAACAAAGAGGGCGGAGTGAAAACCCGAAAGAGCGCTCCGAGTAAAAACAGTGGGCATACAGCGAACTTGGTGAAAACCCGAAAGGGAGCCGAGGGTAAAAATAGCATAGCTGCCAAGGGGTAGGCAAGATCAAATACCCGGGACGTGGTGAAAACCCGAAAGGGCGCCACGGGCAAAAATGACGGGAAAAGGCCGGCTGTGGTGAAAACTCGGAAGAGCACTGCAGGCAAAAATGGCTCGAATAGGAAAAGAAAAAAATTAAAAATGCAGGTACCAAGGAATCGAACGGTTGGAATCAGTTCAAGCAGTTACGGTTCAAGAACAAGAAAAAGTGCAGTCGGGAACAAAGAACTCTACAAACTCTGACAATCTCAGGAAGTAACAGTTTTCATTGCCTATACCTCTGGGGAACTAAAGTAATCTCACAAGTTAATCTTAAGACATCGGTCAAAGCATTGGCCGAGCCTCAGTTCTGATTCCTATGTCCCGGCACAAAAGCTAGACACACACTCACAAAACAACTCATGGCACAATAGGTTTTCAAAAAGTTCTCTTTTTTTATTAAATGCATATGTTCCTTTTACATATATCATTCATCTTTTTCAAAAAATACAAAAAAATGCATCATCATCAGTCATGTACTATGCAAAAAGGGATGTACAGACAGTCGACATAGCCCTAAAAAGCGGCGCAATCAATCTCTACCCTCCTCCTCGGCCATATCAGGTAAGTCCTCTGACTTATAATGAAATAGCTGCTACAATCTGAAGATTGCACACCCAAGTGCAGGTAGCGAAGTAGTAAAATACTCGGTAAGACCGAGGTCGATCCACAGGGATTGGGGTTAAGAACACTTAGAGGAATTAGTTTAGGTGAGTGAGATGAAATCTGGTTTATCCACGAGAGTGGAGCAAGTTGTGTGTGGTGAAAGACAAAAATAGAAAAGGGGCTAAGGCATCAGGGATCCACCTTTGATTCATTCACAAGATTCGATTCGTTGGTCCAACTATAACTCAACTGGAATTGAATAAAGATTCATTCCAACCGGAAGATAAAACAGTTAAACCATTCGCATATTTCATAAAAGATGGTGATCTGAACCGATTGATTTGACCATGAAGCACTCGTTAGTTGATCGCAGGGAATTCCAAGCATCCACTGTGCCCGGAGTCGACAATGGATCAAGGAATTGTACAGATCAACAACTTTGCCAACAAGTTAACCGATAAGATCACAATTCATACGATCAAATGCATACTTACAAGATAAGAGGCTTTGATTGATCGATCCAACCGTTAATATCTAGTCTATCGATTGCAGGGAATCCAAAGCATCCAATGTGCCCGGAGTCTACAATGGATCAAGGGATTTTACAGATCGATGACTTTACCTGCACTAGCTCGATGACCGTAGGGAATCCAAAGCATCCAACGTGCCCGGAGTCGACGATGGATCAAGGGACTTTATCGATCATGAACTAGCTAATTGGTGTGCAAGGGATCCCAAGCATCCAACGTGCCCGGAGTCGACGATGGATCAAGGGGCTTGCACAACAATAGCATCCGCCGAGGTGGATAACCAAACCAATCAACCAAAGAGAACTCCAACATTTACACCACACAATGTTGAACCAAAAGAACCATAGCTTGTAAATTTCTTCAAAGGCTTCACCCCTAGCCTTAGCTAGAGGTTTAGCCAACCATGCTACAATGGAAGACTAAATTCTCTACAAAAGAGAAAACTATTCTACACTACAAAAGAAAGAAAGAAAGAAAACTAAAGAAGAGAAGAGAGGAGTTGTAGAGAATGGGATTTGAGGGATTTTGAGGGATGATTCAAATGAGGAGAAGAGGCCTCCTTTTATAGGTTTTTGAGAGGCTCCCAAGCCTCCTCCCAATCCTAGGTGGCACTCCAAAAGTTTCTTTAGGTTTGGGAATGGAGTTAGGCTTGGAGTGCCCAAAGCAACTTTTCTTTTAGGTTCGGGCTTGAGTTAGGCTTGGAGTGACATGTGGCAAGAAAAGTACTCCAATCCTAGGTGTCACTCCAAGCCTAAAGCAAACTTTTCTTTTAGGTTTGGGCTTGGAGTGAGGCTTGGATGATGAGGTGGCATTCCATGCCTTACACATGTGTGGGGAGAGAGAGAGAGAGAGAGAGAGAGAGAGAGAGAGAGAGAGAGAGCTCCTCTCTTGCAGCCATGGTGGAGAAGAGCTGCTGCCTTTTGATGGGGTCCACCTTGCTGGAAGTGTGAAGAAGGTGTTGCAGCACTGCTGCTGCACGTGTGAAGGTGGGGACGACCTCCCTTGTTGCTGCTTGAATGGATGTGCAGACGCTGGATGATTGGAGGATGGACGGCTGGTGCTTGAGAGGTGTCCAGCAGGTGGAGCTGATGGTGAGGCAGCTTGGACTGCTGAGGATTGGAGTTAGCTGCAGAAGGATGCTAGATGAAGGAGATGATTTCCACTGCTGCAGCTGCTTGGACGGCTGGGATGATCAGCTGGTTGGATGGACGGTGAAGCTGCAGCATTACTGCTGCACGTGTGGGGATGCTGATGAACGGCTAGAACGTCCATTGTTTGGACTGCTGAAGATGGAGATCAGTCCATCTAGTGGACGTGTTTGCAGTTGCTTGGACACTCATGGATGGAGATCTGCTGGATCCATGGCCGGCACGTGCTACAGCAGGGACGTCCACGAGCTGGACTGGATGAAGGACGTGTGATCAGTGGGGCTGCTGGCTGAACCATTGGATGATTGGAATGGGCCCATCTTGATGGATGGTGGATGTGAAGCTGGTTGATGAAAATCTGATGAACGACTGGAAACAGTCCAGCATCTTGGACAGTGGATGAAGTTCCATGGCTGCCTTGCTCATGGACGGTGCTAGAGATCTCCAGCGTTGATGCAGATGGACGTGATGGAAGGTGATGATGGCTGGAGATGGATTGTTGAGGGTGATCACCATCGTCCATTGCTGCTGGATGGTGATGATGGGGTCCACTGAACAGAATAGATGGACGCTGGTGGAGTGAAGTTTGCTGCGTGTGGTCCACCTTGTTGATTTGGCACGTGTGAACTGTGGGGTCCACTGTTTGGACGCTGATGGAAATTGCAGCACTGTTGGAGGCCATTTGCTGCACTGATGGACGGTTGAATCATCACGTTGGTGGGGGAGAGCAGCTGTTGCTGTTGGACGGTGGACAATGGTGAGCTGCTCGTGTGAGGCACTTGGACACCAACCAGATGCACACGCATGGATGGCTGTGGGACATCCTCTGTTGCTGAGCGTTGGATGGACGAATATCCTCCATTGCTTGATTGGAGATGGCCCATGATTATCTTGGAGATGACCATGGATCTGGCGGATGTAATGGAGTCTTCTTCCATGTTGCTTCTTGATGCTTGGATAGCGAGGATTGGATGACCAGATGCTCCCCCTTCCTTGGCTGATTGCAAGAGTGGTGTGGACGGTCCACATGATCCAGCTGAACACACATGAGAGGGTGAAGCTGACTCGAGTTGTAATTCTTTGGATAGTGGAGATGATCTCCACTTAGCATTTGATGCAGGCTTGCCCCTCATGTGGACATCCAATCTTCATAGTCCAAACCTTTACGGTCTGGTTTCCTTCAGGGCTGCCCCGATGGTTGATCTTGCTTGCTTTTGGACCTTTAAACGCCCTGATTGGCTCAGATCTTGCCCAACCTCTCCTAAACACCCGAAGACAGAAAATTCACCTAATGAGGGATAATTAACCGGAACAACAATGATAATGCCCTTAACAACCCGGGTTAATTACACAATATTAGGTACTTATCAATAGCCTCGCTCTCAACCTGCTCACCTCCATACGCAGGTAATGCACCTCATCGCGCTTAAGGGTACGGATCGCTGTCTCCTCATCAGACAACCTCTGATCGGCAGCCAATCTCCTCGACATCATCTCACAATGATACCAAAGTGCGAAAATCTCAGACAGCAAATGGCCATGAGTGGCCAAAAGGAAACCAGGATCGATGAACGAGCGCTCCTCAAAGGGCTCATACGAACCAGATGAAGAGCCAGCATCCCCAAGAATATCCTGCTCATCCTCATCGGCAGTCTGGTGTCAGCAAGGAATGCGCCGGTATAGAGACTGCTCAGCAACCTAGTGCTGATACGGGGCGGTCACCATCCGAAAAGTCCGCAGCTCAAAACCAAGCAAATCAGCAGTCAAGTAACTCGCCTAGGATCCGTCAACCCGAGTCCTAAAGTCAGATGATCTAGATGGAAGTGCTCGACGCCCAATACCCGTAAAAGCAAAAAGAGGAATATCCTGCTCATACACGAACTGCCGCAAGAACCGGATAGGGTGGTAAGAAAAGTAAGATCGAAAGCCTACCAACATCAGAGGAAGACGGTGCGCATCACAAAGTACTGGAGGAAGTGAAAGCCAAGATGACTCCCAACGAACATTCCAGTCACGTAGCTCAGCAAACATCCTGCGATACAAGGGCTCACTCATCCTAGCTGTATGTGGAAGAAACTCCATGATATGTCGCATAAGGTCTGGGCGACGGGTGCCAGGAAATGGTACAGGAACAGTCAGCGAAAGACGCTCCCATAGCCAGACCTGATCACAAGAAGGAAAAGAAGTTCAGCTAGAACAGAGCAATTCCCAAAAGACATGAAAAGAAAAGAAAGGTGCAAGAAAAGATACCTGAAGAAATGCACAGCAGCCGCGAAGGACATGAGTGCGGTCCAGGGCACAATCAATCAGCCCATTAAACAGCTCAGCCAGGATGAGAGAAATGATCCCCTGACGTCGAATAACTCGGCTCATCACCTCAAAGAGCAAAGGAGTCTGAGATCTGCGCCATCCCGAGAATAGCACCTTAACTATCAAACAGAACACCAGTGCATTCTGAAAAAGTAGGGACCCTGCCACACTCCAAGGACTCGAAAAAAAATCATACAGCAAGTCCAAGGAAAACACCACAGCATCCTGGCAGGCAGCTGCAGGCTGAACAAGATAGGGGATCCCGAACCAGTTCTGCGGTGTGGCAATCTTCAGTGAAAAATACTGAGTATAATCCCAAGGAAGACTGGTCAAGCACGCAAGCTCCTCCAAAGAGGGTCCCATCTCCGTGTCGTTGAACGCAAACAAGTTCAACGAGGGGACCCAGTCAATCAGTGCAGCTCCGAGCATCCTCCAATCAATGTCAACTCTAGTCATATGGATCAGACTGCCGAAGCCATAAGACTCCAAATCTCGAATCTCATAAGCCAACAAACTGTCAAGCCAAGCAAGCAGTCGTGGCGAGTAAGAAGGACGAGGAAGCAACTGACAAGTCCTCATAGGAATCCCCTCCGGAACAAAAGGTCCAGGAATCAATGACAGCTCATCAAGAATCGAAAGATCAACGGGCGAAGGAGAAGGAAAAGCTGGAACCTCTGCAGACTTAACAGCCACTGACCTATCCCCAGTGGCAGCTATGTCTAATATAGTCGCATCACTGTCTGAAACTGTCACGACCTCGGCCGCATGAGAAGACTCGCCCACCTCATGAACGGAGTGCGTAAATGACCAACGACCAGGAGAAGGACGGTACTCTCCATCAAAAGGGCTATCAGCAAGGATCACACCACACATCGTGGCATCCTGACCAATCTGACCGCTGAAAAATGCATCTGAACCATCAAGAAAGGTCCCGGCAACCCCGATCGAAGAATCAATGGCCAGATCTGGACCTGCAGTCCCCTCCAGCATACAAGCCATGAATCCAATCATCATCCTGTCCAATTAAAGGGATCATCGAGGCATCCACACCATCCATCATCAGGGGGACATCATCAACGATCACATCAAGTCCACCCAAGCAAGTATGCCGCACATCTCGGCCATCATCAAGAGCATCCAAACCATCAAAGGTATCATCTGAACCATCCATACCATCCAAACATGGTAGAAGCAGCCTACTTCACCAAATGTCCATTTGAAACATAGCTGATGATTTGCCTATACCTGCACAGTAACTGCTCGACAAATGTCCATTTGGGACATACTCATTTTTAGGCGTCTACCAAATAGGACCTTAGCTTTTCTGTGAAATGATCCCATGTAGTTACCTCTATTTATTATTGATTTCAATTATTTCTAATTTTTTTGGATTGTTTTGAAGATATTTTTGTAAGACTTCTTAAGGTGGGCCTATATGATCAATGGCTTGGATCTACCTAAAGATGGATATATGATCGAGCATACCGGTGGACTCCACTAAAGTTGTGGTCACATTATAAACATGCTGGGGTGGGATGCTTCGTTACACCACATTAATGGGCATGAGATATTAAGTGTGAAGTCTTTAATGTAGGGAGTTTCGATGGGTTTTTAATAAATAAAAACAAAAACTCCCATATTTAGTTTATTATAAATAGCGACTGGGTCCCCAAGCCTACACATCGATCGTGGACACAAGCTTCCTCATCCCTTAGCGTCCTCTAAAGGTGTAAGGTGCGGAAGATCCAGTCCATCCATCTCATCCTATGGCTTCTCAAATAGGTATGCAACTTCAGATCAGATTATATCGATTCCTACAATCGATGCATAGATTGATCCTTTATTCCGCATTTCAGATCACATTTAGTATAAGAGTAATCTATGCATCTATTGTGGCAGATCAATATAGATTGATGAATCTGATCACGGATCTTATTGGTCATATTTGAGTTATCCATTTGTGAATTTTCATACTCAGATCTGGGTGATCGATTTTTTACATATCAATAATCTAATCTAGAGGCTTAAATCTTAGGCTTAATATGTTCATCTTTTCTTTGGAACTTTTATTGGTCCACTTTGAGCATTTAGATCAATTGTTCCATTTTTTTATTTTATTTATTTATTTATTTATTTTTCTATATCTCAAATAATGCATCGGGGCATTTGATCACTTTAGCATGGGGCCTTAAAGCCTTTAATGGGTCTTCCCTTAAAGCATGAGCTTCACTTAAAGTATGTTTAATAAGTGTTGCCTTAAAACCAGGACATTTAATGGGTGCTTGTATGGTCAGCGAATTTTGACCCCTTGTTTACCCAATTTTTTGCCCCCTTTGGATCATCTGATCCGATAATCTTGTTCTCCTCGTCGAGAGCTTTGAATGGAGTGGTCACTCACCCCCGATCAAATTTCAGATGATGGAGATATTGGATGAACAATATTGATTACTCATTAAGTGGGCCACGTATGATGTTTCAATGGTCAGATTTGAGTGAAATTTGGTTTGAGTAACTAAAATGATATGATCTTCAACATTGACTAGTTAGATTTTTTAGAATCTATTCAGATCTGGTTAAATTGATCGTGACCATTTAAAATATGTTTTGAACGGATCTAATTGATTTTAAATCGGATTAGGCCGAAACTAGTTTCTTAGCCTAATTAGTATGTTCTGAACATATCTAACAGCTCATATTGACCTATAGATGGCCCAATTTTGGAGTTTTGAACAAACTAGTTATTACATGTTTTACAATGAACTGTACTTGGGTTATCATTTTGTACAAGTGGGCCGGACTAAATAAAAAGACGGTTGGTAGGTTTCACTTGATGGATGACCCCAGTAATTAAGTATTCATGTTATTAAGTTCTGATCTGGTCTAAAATAGGACCAGTACCCATCTTACATGGCTGATTTTAGTTGTTGACTTTTAAATCATTGATCCGACTGTCAATTTAGAAAATATTTCTCCCAACCTTTAGATGGTCAACATCAACCACATTTTAGGCCAAAATATACCAATTTAATATGGTCCGTTGAAAGTAGGATTATATAGGCAATCATGAGTCTAATTTTGTGCAATTTGAACTGGTTGTGTTAGCCATCACAATGACCTCAATCAGTGAAAATTTTATAAATTTTGACTCGTGATTTTGTGATTCAGTATCAAGATTGCATAGAGTTGTGTTTGGGTTCAATGCGAGCGGTGACGAAAACACAGACGATCACTATTTGGAAGGACACAAGCGATGTAGAATAAATGATGATTGTGGTGTAAGGCTGAGAGACCCATTTCACCCACAGGTGTTGAGTGTCTCAGATTTACATGACTACCATCAATTAGCTTCATGTTCAGGACAGTCACTTGTATGTCGTGACTTCATCCCACAGGAGGAGTCGTGATGATACGTCGGACTCTCACCAGGATTGTATGATTAGGCCCATCATCATCCTGGACAATTCAATTGAAGGCCTCAATCAATTGAATGTTAATAATGAATTTTGCCTGATACTTAATTGATATTCATGAATAATCAAACACTTTACTAATGTGAGTGTGTTTGTAACCAGCTAATGTTCCAACTCAATACAATTCGGTACCCCTTTTAACCGGGTCCAATTATTCCAAATGGAAAGAGTTCGTGGAGATAGTCCTGGGGTGCATGGATATCGATCTTGTTCTGGAAGAGGAGGAAACTCCTAAACCATTTGACGAGAGTCTTGAATCAGAAATTGCATGCTATAAGGCATGGGTTAAATCCAACAAGATGTGTTTTAAAATCTTGAAGCACTCGATTTTTAAGACAATGAAGGGTATCATGCCTGAAACTGAGAAGGCCAAAGTTTTTATGACTGAAATATAAAATCGATTCAAGAGATCGGATAAAGCTGAAGCGAGTTCCCTTTTGGGCCGATTAACTTGCGTATCTTATAATGATCATGGAAATATTCGGAGTACATCGTAGAATTGACTGATGTGGTCTCTAAGATTCGCTCATTTGGTCTTAAAATAAAGGATGAACTCTTAGTATACTTGGTCTTGAACTCCCTGCCTCCTCAATTCAGTACGTTTCAAGTTAACTATAACACCCAAAAGGACAAATGGATGTTGAAAGAACTGATTTCTCAGTGCGTTCAAGAGGAGGAAAGGCTCAGTAAACAAGGCAAGGCACATAGTGTCCATCTTGTAACCTCGGGACAGGGACGTAATGGGAAAAAGAAAAGAAAAGAAAACAATGTTCCGATAAACAACCTTCAGGTTCTTCAGGAAATCAACATCGACCTGAGGATCAGTCAAATAGAAAGCGGGCAAAGAAGAATAATTGTTTCTTCTGTAAGAAGCCGGGCCATTAGAAAAAAGGACTGCATTAAGTTCAAGCAATGGCTCGTAAAGAAGGGTAAGGATTATGTCTTGGTCTGTTTTGAATCTAATCTGGCTGACTTGTCGATAGATTTTTGGTGGATAGATTCCGGTACAACTATTCACATTTATAATTCCATGTAGGATATGTTACAAAGCCGGCCACCAACTGATGCAGAGCGATCAGTCTATATGGGCAACGGCATTAAGGTGGACGTAAAGGCAATTGGAGTTTGTAGGCTTATATTAAAGTCAGGTCATACATTGAATCTGGTAGATACATTTTGTGTGCCTTCCATAAGGCGCAATTTAATTTCAATTTCTCGTTTATAAAAATTCAATTATTCGTTTAAATTTGATAATAAAGGGTTTATTATTTACTACGATTTAAATGTTATTGGCACTGGCACTATGGTTAATAACCTATATTAGTTGGACTTAAATGCCTCTCACATCTATAATGTGCATTCTCTCCATAGAAATAAGTCAGGAACTAAGAGAATAATGGATTGTGAAAATTCATCCATGTTGTGGCACAAACGATTAGGCTATATCTCTCATGAGAGATTAGAAAGGCTGGTGCGGGAAGGAATTCTTCATTCTCTAGACTTCTCCGACCTTAAAGTCTGCACAGATTGTATAAAGGGTAAACATATTAGGATCAGGAAGAAAGGTGTAACTAAGAGTGTGGGACTCTTAGAGGTGATACATACAGACATTTATGGACCATTCTCTATTGCATCGTGGAGTGGATAGAAATACTTTATCACCTTCATAGATGACTACTCTCATTACGGGTACATTTATCTTATAAATGAAAGATCGGAGGCCCTGTATACTTTTAAAATCTATAAAATCGAAGTTGAAAATCAACTTAACAGAAAGATTAAAGTCGTCAGATCCGACCGTGGTGGTGAGTATTATGGTAGATATGATGAATCAGGACATAATCCAGGACCGTTTGCCAAGTACCTACAAGATTGTGGCATTGTCGCCCAATACACAATACCTAGAATTCCATAGCAGAATGGTGTATCTGAAAGGTGCAATCGCACCCTAATGGACATGGTGCATAGCATGATTAATAATTCAACATTGCCAGAATCTCTATGGGGCGATGCGATCAAAACCGCTGTTCATATCCTTAATCGGATCCCTAGAAAGGTTGTATCAAAAACCCCTTTTGAGTTATGGAATGGGAGAAAATCAATTCTTCGATACTTCCACATTTGGGGTTATCCAGCAGAGGCCAAACCCTATAACCCGCATGAAAGAAAACTCGACTCCAGAACAATAAGTTGTTTCTTCATTGGATACCCAAAAAGGTCAAAAGGTTATAGATTCTACTCTCCTTCCCACTCTATAACGATTATAGAGACTGAGAATGTCAGGTTCATTGAGGATAGTGATAATAGTGGGAACTTGAACAATAAGAATGTTGTATTCGAGGAAGAACAGACCATAATCCCTATCACGGTCATTCCTACTAATGTGGATATACATCCTGTAGTTGAGCCTCTAATCACTGCAGATCACCACAATGAACCTCTTATACAACCCACTGAAGAAGGAAATCAAAATCCAATTCAAGAAAATGAGCAATTAAGAAGATCTTATAGAGAGAGGAGGCCCGCAATTTCTGATGATTACATCGTCTACTTGCAGGAGTACGAATTTGACATATGGGTGGAAAGGAATCCTGAATCCTTTACACAAGTCAAACAAACTATTAACTCTTCTTGATGGTTGGATGCCATAAGAGATGAATTAAAATCCATGAATGACAATAAAGTCTGAGATCTTATAAAATTACCTAAAAGAATTGAGCCGATTGGTTGTAAATGGGTGTTTAAAACCAAACGGGACTCTAAAGGTAATAACGAACGATATAAAGCTAGACTTATTACCAAGGGTTTTAATCAACCTGAAGGCATTGACTTTAAAGAGACTTTCTCACCAGTATCCAAGAAAGACTCATTCAGAATCATTATGGTTCTTATGGCTCTTGTGGATTTGGAGCTACACCAAATAGATGTCAAAACTACGTTTCTATAGACACCCCACCTTCGGCTACACTGTTGGTAGAGATAGCTGGATGAATGGAGGACCATACCCCCAAATCCCAAGTTCAAACTCAACCAAACTCACCCTTGTAAGCCCCATTCCATAGCCCAGTTCAAGCCTGAACCCAGTCAACCCAGTCCTAAACATCACCCTGAAAAACCCCCCATAAGAAAAGCCAGTAAAAAAATCCTAAAAAAGTCAAACTCACTGAGTCAACCCGCTGAGTTAACCCGCTGAGTCAACTCGTCGAGTCAAAACACCGAGCCAACCCGTCGAGTCAACCCGCTGAGTCAAATCACCGAGTCGACCCGCTGAGTCAACTCACTGAGTCAACCCACCGAGCCAAACAGCAGCCCCGAGGGAGTGACTGTACCTCGCTGGAAATCGAGGAACGGCCGTACGTGCGGCCCACAGCAGGCCGCCCAAAAATATTTACGAGCTCTGCCACTGCCCGCTGCTATAAATACCCCCCTCCCCTTCTCATTTCAAGATCCCTTCGAGTCCATTCAGTCCGAGAGCTCTGAGTCTACCTCTCCACCCCTTTAGCCCATTCCTCCACCAAGGAGAGCCCGAGTGAGGAGAGCCTAGCCCTGGTCCAGCCCAGCCTGACCACTGGTCCAAGTCTCCCAAGCCATCCAAGTCTTGATCCAGCCACTCGAAGCCAACCCTTGCGACACCTCCGTCCATCCAGCTACTCTTTTTCCAGCATCATCTCATTTGCATCTAGCATAAGTGCAACATTTACTTTTCTTCCAACCCCCCATGCTTCACTGCAAGCACCTTGATTATTCAAGCACACTGCATATGTCTTAAATTAAGCACCTGTCAGTTCGAGCGTATGCTCTGGGCTTGCCCGTTGTTGGAACCTGCCCATCAGAAACTCTTACTGTTCAGACCTGCATTCATGCTTCACTATAAAGCACCTTGATTATTCAAGCACACTGCATACGTCTTATATTAAGCACCTGTCAGTTCGAGCGTATGCTCTGGGCTTGCCCGTTGTTGGAACCTGCCCATCAGAAACTCTTACTGTTCAGACCCGCACTCATGCATCATGTCATCCATGAGAATGTACGAGGATTAAAACAGACTTTCAAGTATTAGTTCGATTCTGTGAAGTAGAGACCGTACTTCGGTACGGGCAATGTGTGGGGTGCTTAACCTCTTCCCACCCTGTAACCATGATCCCTTACCTTCAATCTCTGGCCGCAGATCAAAAGGAGTCATTTTAGAGGAAGGAATCTTCGGATCCCCTTCTCTAACGTTTCTACGGGGTCTAGCCGACTGTAGATTCGAAGTAATTGGCTAGTGGCGACTCTGGTCTTATATAAACTCATTTAAACACATCCAGCTTAACACGACAACCAAACAAAGCCCTCGAGAATGAGGCAAGCCAGTGGCACAAACGGCGATTTCGCACTCACGCATCCTCCTCTCCTTCTTTTTCCCGAAAGGGGAAGGGACGAGAACATCGTGTGGGAGCGCGGAAACGGCGAGGGTCCACAGAATGGCGACTCCACTGGGGATGAGCTAGTCCCACTAGTCGTGATCCGACTTAAAAAACAGAATCCTTCCCGTACTTGAAAGTCACTAATCCTCATACAATCTCATCTGCATAGCATTCTACCCAAAACAAAACAAAAAAATAGAAAATCCCAAAACCAAAAAAAAAAAAAAAGAATATCCCAAAACCCAAAAGAGTAGAGTATAGTCCTCACCATTACGCCTCCTCGGGCTCAACGTGTTCGGAAACAACTTCCCTTCCGCAGCATAATCAGCACTCGGGCTCAGCAAGCCATGTCCGACCACGAAGAAGAAACGCATCTCTTCCCTGCTCTTGAGATGACCGAAGCGCAACCTCCAGCGCAACAGCCCATTGATAATACG
Source organism: Liriodendron chinense (assembly GCA_003013855.2). Taxonomy (NCBI): domain Eukaryota; kingdom Viridiplantae; phylum Streptophyta; class Magnoliopsida; order Magnoliales; family Magnoliaceae; genus Liriodendron; species Liriodendron chinense. The sequence goes on along the minus strand of ML058425.1, from coordinate 1,947,524 downwards.
CCAATCATACAAGAATTGGCACAAGGAATGAGAGCAATGCAAGAAATGCTCTTACAATTCATGCAAGCACAAGCCACCGCAGCAGCCAACAGTCAGGTTGGCCCAGTTCAGCAGTCTCAGCAACCATGCCGGATCCCTCCGGCCTCCAGTTCAAATCAAGCACAACCATCGGAGTCTGCCCAAGACTACCGACAACAGCCATCTCAGCCCTTCGCTATGGGGCATCCTCCTCAGTACCTTCCTGCAACGACAGGGCCATCTAAGAGCGCTCCCGTCGCAGGGACTTCCAGTCAGCTTCCAGTCAATCTTGCAAACAACAATCTTAGTAGATCTCAGCATGTCCTCGCCGATGGGACACCTTTTCAATTTCAGCACATTCCCGCCGATGGGATTTTAATTCAATTTCCAGCAACAGGGACAGCACTGGCGAATGCCCACAATGGGGGTCAGTGTCAAGCCCACATCAATCAGCGGATAGTGGCGAATACCCAACAAGGGGGTCACTTCCCAGCATCTCAGCCTCCTGCAAACAGGAGCACTTTTCAATTCTAGCACATCCCCGCCGATGGGATTCCAGTTAATTTCCAGCAATCTTCAATTCAGCAAACTCCAGTTAATTTTCAGCAATCTTCAATTTAGCAAACTCCAGTTAATTTTCAGCAATCTTCAATTCAGCAAATTCCAGTTCAACCTTCAGTACAGTCTCCAATTCAATTACAATCCTCTCAAGCACAAGCTCATCAGAATCTAGTTCAGTCATCAAATCAACTTCAGCAGCCCGTGGTTGCTTTTCAGCAAGCCCATAGGGTCGAAGACATCGACCACTATGCCGAAGAAGAACGTGCCTTACTCCAAGAGGCACCAGTCGATCGAACAGATCACTCAGGACTGGACGAGTTGCGGGAGCAGTTCCAGATCGTGCAAAATCAGCTTCAGCGACAACAAGGAATTGATCTACCTTCGACCAAGTTCAGAGACTTGTGTCCTTTCCCAGATGCTCAAGTACCTCAAAACTTTGAGGTTCCAAAATTCAAAAGATACGATGGCAGCGGTTGTCCCACAGCACATCTCAAGGCTTTCTGTGGAGAGCTGAGTGCAATCGCAGGAAATGAAGGGGCCCTCATTCGTTTGTTCCAAAAATCTCTGAAGGGCGATGCCCTAGATTGGTACACTTCATTGGACTGCCACCGCATCAGGACATGGGAACAGCTTTCCCAGGCTTTCGTCGACAGATTCGCATACAATCTCAACATGGCACCCAGAAGAGCCGACCTCGCAGCTCTCAGGCAAAGGAATGATGAAACACTATCTGCTTATGTGGGACGTTGGCGAGCTATGGCAGCTCGAATGCGAACGCCTATCGACGACGAAGAACAAATCTCCATGATTGTTCATTCAACATATCCAGGCATATCCGGGTATCTCATCTCGCATCCATATGCGAATTTCTCACAGTTGATCCGTGCTGGAGAGCAAGTCGAAGCAGGAATCCGTGCCGGGACAATCTCTCCATGGCCTCATCAAGCCACTCCAACCAAAAGGAACAGAGTGGAAGGAAGACCTATCGGGCATGGGAATGGAAACCGCAGTGGTTCTCCTCCCCGCCCAACAGAGGTAAACAACATCAACACCACTACTCAAGGAAATCAACATGCTCCCCCACAGGGACGTCAACAGTATCAGCAGAATCAAGTTCAGCATCAGCCTCAGCGGTATCAGCCACAACCGAATCCTCACCCACAACCACCTCAACAACAGCAGCAGTTCAGAGGAAGCGGTCAATACTCATATCAAAATAAGCAAAACTACAGGGAGTTCAGGAAATTTACTCTCCTCTTTCAACCACTCAGTCAAGTCATGGCTACGCTGGTGCAGAAGCAATTACTTACTTTAATGGCACCTCGGCCCCCGCCTCATCCTCTGCCACCGAACTACCGAGAAAATGAGTATTGTGCCTATCATCAAGGGCGTGGCCACACTACTAATCGATGCTATACTTTGAAGAATGCCATACAAGACCTGATTGATGACCGCAAGATCGTCATCTCGGTCCCTGGAACTTCTGCAGTAGCTTCCACCAACATCCTTCAGAATCCTCTGCCTCAGCATCAGACGGATCCCAGTTTAACTCGAGGTCCCACCGTCAACAGCATAAAAGAAGAAGAACGCCTCGATCGTTTCTTCTCCCCCATCCAATCCATTCATGCCTACACTTATGGGCCGACAAATCCTCCTCCGATCATACAAGGGGCAAGACCCTTTCTTCCTTCAGTCTCCGAGCCAGTAGTACTCGAAGGAGCACTCCCATATGATGTGCCAGTTGTGCAAGGAGCACCTTACAGCCATTCATGTTGGGAGCCGGTCATTCTGGAAGGAGCACAATCATACATCGAGCCCACATGCGAACCTGTCATCTTGCAAGGGGCAACTCCAGAACAATCCAATCCGCAATGGAGGGATTACTCATCAGCAGCAAGAACCCATTGTATTGGAAGGAGCTCCTCCAGCTGAGCCAGTCATATTGCAAGGGGCAAATCCCGGAGGCGTGTCAATCACACTACGGCAGCTTGGACGAACAGAGAAACCTCCTGCCATATCAAGAGGACCAGTATTCATTCCATGGGAGCCTCCTGCTCCAGGAACAGTCAAGCCAGGACCGCGACCTTATGTGATCTATGAAGACAAGCCTCGATATTACCCCTTCAGCACAGGCAACAATGTAGTCCTCAAGGCAAAAGCTCCATACGAGGAAGATCTGGTACCCGCACCAGCACCGTCGCAAGAACCGGTGGTTCTAGAAGGCAAAGGGGAGGAAAATTATAAAGAGGTCCCATGGCACTATCCAGAATGTGCGGAAGTAGGGAACATGAATCCCAATGGGCGTTGCATCCGAAGAGATAATCAGAACAGAGGAGATCCCAAAGGCGCTCTCTCAGGCCTCGGCAGCAAAAATGAAGCCGCATACGATGTGGCGACTCAGCTCAAGTCAATCCTTGCACAAATCTCAGTATGGGAGTTACTCTGCACATCTCGCATACATCGAGAAATGTTTGCCAAAACCTTGAACGATGCTCATGTCTCCTCCGATACGGCACCAGAGATGATAGCATTGATGATTGGACAGCTCCTGGCTCCACGCGCCATCACCTTCACCGATAATGAGTTACCACCAGAAGGGCGCGATCATGGGCGATCCCTCAACATAGCCTTACGATATAAGGACCTCTGCGTCCCATTGGTCCTTGTCGATAACGGCTCAAGCTTAAATGTCTGCCCACTTAAGACTTGAGAACGTCTAGGAATCAGTCCTTCTTCATTCCGACCCAGCACCATATGTGTCAGAACATTCGACAACACCCGCCGATCAGTGGAAGGGGAGGTTGACATAGAGGTACAGATAGGTCCGGAAGTCTCTACCATCACATTTCAAATTTTGGATATATCAGCCTCTTTCAACATGTTGCTTGGACGACCTTGGCTGCACAAGGTTGGAGCTGTGCCGTCAACCCTGCATCAACGAGTGAAATACATCTGTGGAAATCAAGTGATCTATATCCATGCAGAGAACGAGTTCATCATTCCTTCCAATGTTGCTGCCATTGAACCAGACATCCCGGTCATCGATATCCAGCACTCTGAAGAAGACTTCTTATTTCACAGTTTCGAATTCGAGACTGTGAACTCTATCGCCAATCCAGAACCGATAAGGGCGGACCGTGTCTTTTCAACGGCAAAGCGTTTGAGCCTCAAATACCGAATGAAGAATCACTTCAAGTCCAGAAGGGTACCACTGATATATAACCAACGCGAATGGGGACTCGGATACAGGGCAACCTTCATGGACAAAAGAAGGAAGAAATTTCGGTGCTCACCCATCCAATTCGTCAAGCCAGGAGAACCTTGCAAAGATCCAGGAGGGAATCAACCAACTGCACTACACAAAGGCCTCCCGATGAGCCTAGTCTGGGCCACGTGGCCCCCCATTCGATGGGATCAGATTCTCGAACCATCTAAGCCTCCAGAAGAAGAAGGAAATGATGAAGACGAAGAAGGAAGTCAAATACAGCAGCTTCAGGACCAGGTTACTCTGGTACCTGCTCCCAACCAGGGGCACAACCTGCCCACTTCAGCATTTATCAACCAGGGGTACAACCTGCCCACTTCAATCAGCCAGGGGCACCTCTTGCCCATCTCAACATCAATCAGCAAGGGGCACGACTCGCCCATATCAACATTATCAATCATCAGCCAGGGGCAGAAGCAGCCCATCCATTGGACCAAGAAAGGGAAATGGCCAGCCCTAGATTGGTCTGATGTCCAGATTCCAGACTTGTGTCTCACTGTGGAACCAGACGAACTGCAGTGCGAGGTAAGTGATCCGGGAGGGACTGAGTATGACTCAGATCCCGAACCCGACCAGCAAGAAATCATGGTCATTGGGCCAGATCATGATTCTTCGCCCGAATCATCAACCCCCACCTCTTCAGGGGAGGAAGTGTGGGGTCCTGAATGGTCATCTGTTCCCCTAACTTTTGAATCAGCCAAAGAGCCATCTGAGGGCTCTGGCTTCCAAAAAAAATGCCTGTTTAAGCAGCGACCGGAACTTTGGAACAAGTTGGGCTCAATCATGGTCTGTAATGCCCACTTGTTCAAAGTCCCATGAATTTCAAAAATCCAAAAAAATAAAAAAATTTTAAAAGCCAAAAACATCTAGCATTTCCATTTCAGAAAAATCTCAAAAACCAAAAAACATTTCTTTTCCTGCATTCAATAGTGTGCCAAGTTCGTCTAAAGAGTCGCATGAGTTTGAAGTCGAATCATATGATTTTGACATCGAATTAGACTTCGAGCTCATGGGTCTGGACAAAGCTCGGGATGAGGAAGATGATGATCCTGCTCCTGAACTTGAGGATCTCCTCAAAAAGTTCGAATCCAAAGCCAATGTTGTAGCCGATGATTTTGAGATAGTAAACTTGGGGACACCTGAGATCCCTAGGGAAGTACGCATTGGAAAATCGTTGCCACCTGAGATGAAATAGAAAATGATAGAGTTCCTAACTCCAAGATTGTCCAACTTCGCGTTCTCATATGAAGACATGCCGGGGCTCGATGAAGAGCTCGTTGTACACCATCTGCCAACCAAGGCAGATATGAAGCCAGTGAAGCAGAAACTTCGAAGAATGAAGCCAGAATGCGCCCTGAAAGTCCGAGATGAAGTCATCAAGCAATACAACGCGGGATTCTTGGTAGTCTCCAACTACCCTGAATGGCTCGCCAACATCGTACCAGTACCAAAGAAGGATGACAAGGTTCGAATGTGCATCGACTTCCGAGATCTCAACAAGGCCAGTCCTAAAGACGACTTCCCTTTGCCACATATCGACACTCTGGTCGACAACACTGCTGGATACAAGGTCTTCTCATTCATGGACGGGTTCTCAGGTTACAATCAGATCAAGATGGCCGTCGAAGATCGCGAGAAGACATCGTTCATCACTCCCTGGGGAACCTTTTGTTACAGGGTAATGCCGTTCGGTCTGAAGAACGCAGGAGCAACATATCAGCGAGCAATGACAGCACTATTCCACGACATGATGAACAAAGAGCTTGAAGTATATGTGGACGACATGATCGTCAAATCTCGCACAACTGAAGGACACTTTGAAGATCTGAAGAAGTTATTCAACAGATTAGAAAAGTACAAGCTCCGTCTCAACCCTCAGAAATGTGTCTTCGGTGCAATGGGAGGTAAGCTCCTCGGCTTTATGGTGAGCGAGGATGGCATCAGGATCGACGAGACCAAAACCAGAGCAATCATCGAGATGCCCCCTCTTAGAACAGAGAAAGAAATCCGTGGCTTCCTCGGCAGAATTCAATACATCATTCGCTTCATCGCACAGCTCACACCTATTTGTGAGCCCATTTTCAAGCTCCTTCGGAAGAATGTTCCAAAAGAATGGAATGATGATTGCCAAGTCGCCTTCGATCGCATCAAGAAATATCTCATGAATTCTCCAGTCCTAGTGCCACCTGTTCACTCCCCAAGTGTAGGGTTGCGAAGTAGTAATAATTCGGAAAGACCGAGTATCGTTCCCACAGAGATTTATGAATGGGTATTCTCAGATTTTGTCTAAAACAACTAGTAATTAAGATCCTATTAAGAACGAAAGCTGGAAAACAATGAATTGAGTTTAAACAGTGAATTGTTAAGGTAATTTCAATCTAAAAAGGCACTAGAGCGCCAAGGATCCACTTTTGATAAGTTTCAATGCATCAACACAACTAGGTCTCTCATAACTCAATCGGAATCGAATTCATATCTCTATCCGATCGGAATATAGAGCGGTTCAATCAGCAATTATTTAAAACAGTTGCTCATTCATTGATTCGATTCCCACAACCATGCTCAGGCCTTGGGCACACTCAATTGTGTAGGCCAAGCCTCTTTCCAATCTAGTTGAGATTCATAACCATAGCTTTCACCAAATCCTGTCACTAGACCTGATTACAACTCATGATTAGAGCTCTAATTAAGTCAAAATCAATCAATAAACAACTATTCCAGATTATATAACAAAAGATAAGAACTTTAGTTGAATGAGTTCCCACATGAAAATCAAGCCATTGCATACAAGGCAATCAAAGCGTCTACCATGCCCGGAGTCGATGGTAGATCAATGAACTACACAAGCATAAACAATGCTTAAAAGCTAAGATACTAAGTTAGGATCACTAAGAATCACATGAGCCCGGAGTCATCAAGAGATCAAAGTAAAAACCAACATAGTACTTGATTCAAACTCATATTGAACTAAAATTCATCAATTAAAACATAAAAGGAAACCTAGGTTGCATCAATCCATCAAAAATGAATCAAAAGCTTCACCTCTTAGCCCTAGCTAAGAGGTTTTAATTCATCTCTAACATCCTTGAACTAGAAGCCTCTAAAAACATAAAAAATAACTAAAACAGGAAGAAAACTAGAAATCCGAAGTAGAATCCGTCTCCTGAGCAATCCCCACGTCCTAGCCTCCTTTGGTATGAAGAGAAGAAGTCCTTTTATAGCTTGGAGGAGTCCAATACGCAAGAAAGTTCCAGAAATTGCGTAATCTTACGCTATTGTGCAGAAAATCCCAGAGATCCAAAATAGAAACAACCCGTTTACTCATGGCCGACCGGTCTGGACCGATCGGACTGGCCTGGCCGACCGGTCACGACCGGTCGGACCTCATTTGGAATGTGTCCAGCAACCATGCCCGACTGGTCAAGACCGGTCGGACGTCTTCAGCTTGGTTCCAGCAACTATAACCGACCGGTCAAGACCAGTCGGTCTGGGCAGTCAGTGTGTCTTCTTGGCAATGGATGAGTGGCCGACCGGTCTTGACCGGTCTTGGCCATTTTCTTCTTTCTTTCTTTCTTTCTTTCTTCTTTCCTCTTCTCTCCTTGCTTTCTTCTCTTTGATCTTCCTTCAATACTTCAGCTAATGATCTTCAATGCTCGTAAGGAGCTACATTTAGCCTTCAATTGGTGGCATCTCCATCTTGTTCCTACAATCACAAATCATGCCTTAGAATAGTCCTTTAAACGTGTAAACCGTGCATAATGAGTGATGAATTGGGGTTAGAATATGCACAATTATGAGCTCAACACCACCCACTCCTGGACGACCATTATTGTTATACATCTCGGTAGCAGCAGAAGCCATTGGCTGTGTCCTTGGCCAGCACGACGAGACCGGGAAGAAGGAACAAGCAATATACTATTTGAGTCGAAAGTTCACCGACTACGAGACCAGGTATTCCCCGATCGAGAAAACCTGCCTCGCCCTAGTATGGGCAACTCAGCGACTCCGTCAATACATGATTGCATTCCCTATTCTCCTCCTCGCTCACATGGATCCGCTCAAGTACCTATTCGAGAAACCGGCACTCACTGGAAGGATAGCTAAATGGCAGCTACTCCTGTCTGAGTTCGACATCACCTATGTCACTCAGAAGGCAATCAAGGGGCAGGCCCTCGCCGATCATCTTGCGGCCCACTCCCTCCTGGATTATCAACCGCTCAAGACATTCTTCCCTGATGAAGATCTCTTGCTTATCGAAGGCGAAGAAAAGAAGAAGAAAGATGAGTGGACGTTATTCTTCGACGGCGCAGCAAATTCTAAAGGGAGTGGTATTGGATCAATCCTCTACTCTCCAGATGATGTCCCTATTCCTATCTCAAACGCATAGCATTCGAGTGCACCAACAACATGGCAGAGTACGAAGCATGCATCGCTGGCTTAAGGGAAGCCATAATCTTGGGTGTCAAGAAGCTACGAGTATTTGGAGACTCACAGCTTATCATCAATCAGACCAATGGCGAATGGAAAACCAAGGACGAGAAGTTGATACCCTATCATGTGTATCTTGACAATCTGATCGAGGAGTTCAAAGAAATCACCTTCTCATACATGCCCAGAGCCAAGAACCAGTTTGCAGATGCTCTCGCCACACTTGCATCAATGCTCGAGATACCAAAAGGAGCTTCAGAATGGGAGCTCACAGTCGAAATTCAAGAAGAACCTGCTTTCTTCCTGCAAATAGAAGAAGCCGAAGCTGTCCCTGACAAACCCTGGTATGCCGACATCAAAAAATATCTCGAAACCCAGGAGTATCCAGAGTCAGCAACAGCAACAGATCGTCGAACCATTCAGCGTTTGGCCGACCAGTTCACCATCAGTGGCGAAGTTCTTTACAAGCGATCCTATAATCACATCCTCCTTCGATGCGTCGATGAAACAGAAGCTGCAAAGATCATGGGAGAAATACACGAAGGAATCTGTGGCCCACACATGAACGGGCACATGATGGCAAAGAAGATTCTACGACTTGACTACTATTGGCTCACCATGGAGACAGACTGTTGCCAGCACGTCAGAAAATGCTTCAAGTGTCAAGAGCATGCGAATCAAATCCATGCCCCCTCATCAGAGTTATACAACCTGACCACTCCCTGGCCCTTCTCCATGTGGGGACTCGACATTATCGGCAAAATCAGTCCCAAAGCATCAAACGGTCATGAGTACATACTTGTGGCAGTCGACTACTTCACCAAGTGGGTAGAGGCAGCTTCCTACACCACAATAGCAGCATCTCAGGTGATCAAATTCATGAAGAACAACATCATATGCCGGTATGGAATCCCTAATGCCATCATCACAGATAATGGGACCCCGTTTGTCAACAAGAAGATGGATGACTTCCTCAGCAAATTCAAGATTCAACGTCATCGATCAAGCCCTACCGTCCTCAGATGAATGGTGGGGTAGAAGCTGCAAACAAGACAATCGTCAGGATACTCGAGAAGATGGTCGTGACCTATCGAGATTGATCGGATATGCTCCCATATGCACTTTGGGCTTATCGAACGTCTGTACGGTCTGCTACGGGCGTTACTCCTTTCGAGCTTACTTATGGAATGGAAGCAGTTCTACCAGTCGAGGTGGAAATACCATCACTACGAGTGTTACTAGAAAGCGGAGTGGAAGAAGGAGAATGGCAACGGGCTAGATTCGATCAGTTGCAGCTAGCAGATGAAAAGCGCATGCGTGCACTAAGTCATTTACAGTGCTATCAGAAAAGGATCGCTCGGGCTTACAACAAGAGAGTCCGAAAAAGAAGTTTCAAGGTAGGCGACATGGTCATGAAGAAGATTCTACCGTCGCACCTTCCGGATCCCAGAGGAAAGTTCAAACCCTCGTGCGACGGGCCACTGATCATTAGAGAAGTACTTTCCGGAGGCGCCTCAGACTCACCAGCATGAGAGGGGTGGATCTTCCTGAGCCAACCAACGCCGACAACGTGAAGATCTTTCATGGGTAAGCCATTCTGACCTTATCAAGAGTTACTTTAATAGAGCTAAAGTCAAGAGGTCGAAGCTAAGACCTCTGAGAAATCATTTCCGTCCACCAACAAGTGTTTCAAATAAGGGGATTCAAAAAGAGAAAAATACAAAAGGGGGGGAAAATACAAAAAAAAAAGAGGGAGAAAAAGGATACAAAAAAAAAGAAAAAAAAAGGGGAAAGAAAAGGAAAAAGGGAAGCTAAAGCAAGGCACCCAAGGAAAAAATCAACCCAAGAAGAAACACAGTCATCCATCCATTCATCTCAGAAGGGTCTTTAGCTAAGACCGATAGCTCTATCATCGTAACCTAGGATAAGGGCTGAAAGATTGCCATCGGCCGGCAACGACGGATTCCCGACCTCTAGCCACCGCAGTTATCCAAAGATCCAGAAAAAAAAACAAAAAAAAAAGAGAAAAAAGAAAATGGGTGCCTAAACAAAGAGGGCGGAGTGAAAACCCGGAAGGGCGCTCCAAGTAAAAACAATGGGCATACAGCGGACTCGATGAAAACCCGAAAGGGCGCCGAGGGTAAAAATAGCATAGCTGCCAAGGGGCAGGCAAGATCAAACACCCGGGACGTGGTGAAAACCCGAAAGGGCGCCACGGGCAAAATGATGGGAAAAAGCCGGCTGTAGTGAAAACTCGAAAGAGCGCTACAGGCAAAAATGGCTCAAATAAAAAAAAAGAAAAAAAATGAAAAGTGCAGGTACCAAGAAATCAGACATTTCAGAGCGGTTCAAGCAGTTACAGTTCAAGAACAAGAAGAAGTGCAGTCAGGAACGAAGAGCTCTGCAAATTCTGACAATCTCAAGAGGCAATAGTTTTCATTGCCTACACCTCTAGGGAACCAAAGGATCACACAAGTCAAATCTCGAGACATTGGTCAAAGCATTGAACGAGCCCCAGTTCTGATTCCTATATCCCGACATAAAAATCCAGACACACACTCACAAGACAACTCATGGCACAGTAGATTTTCAAACAGTTTTCTCTTTTTAATTAAATGCATCATATTTCTTTTACACATATCATGGCATCTTTTTCAAAAAATACAAAAAATGCATCATCATCAATCATATATGCAAAAAAGGAATGTGCAGGTGGCCAACACAATCAATCTCTACCCTCCTCCTCGGCCACATCAGGTAAGTCCTCTGACTCATAAAAAGATAGCCTCGCTCTCAACCTGCTCACCTCCATACGCAGGTAATGCGCCTCATCGCGCTCAAGGGTACGGATCGCTGTCTCCTCGTCAGACAACCTCTGATCGGCAACCAATCTCCTCGACATCATCTCACAATGATACCGAAGTGCAGAGATCTCAGACAGCAGATGGCCATGAGTGGCCAAAAGGAAGCAAGGATCAATGAATGGGCGCTCCTCAAAAGGTTCATATGAACCAGATGAAGAGCTAGCATCTCCAAGGATATCCTGCTCATCCTCATCAGCAGTCTGGTGCCAGCAAGGGATACGTCGATACAAAGACTGCTCAGCAACCCAGTATTGATATGGGGCGGTCGCCATCGGAAAAGTCCGCAGCTCAAAACCCAGTAAATCAGCAGTCAAGTAGCTCGCCCAAGAACAATCAATCCGGGTCCTGAAGTCAGAGGACCTAGATGGAAGCACTCGACACCCGATACCCGTGAAAGCGAAAAGCGGAACATCCTGCTCATACCCAAACTGCCGCAGGAACCGAATGGGATGATAAGAAAAGTAAGATCAAAAGCCTACCAACATCAGAGGAAGGCGGTGCGCATCACAAAGCACTGGAGGAAGTGAAAGCCAAGATGACTCCCAACGAACGTTCCAGTCACGAAGTTCAGCAAACATCCTGCGATACAAGGGCTCGCTCATCCTAGCTGTATGCGGAAGAAACTCCATAATGTACCGCATAAGGTCTAGGCGACGGGTGTCAGGAAATGATACAGGAACAGTCAAAGAAAGCGCTCCCATAGCCAGACCTGGTCACAAAAAGGAAAAGAAGTTCAGCTAGAGCAAAGCAATTCCTAACAAAGCAAGAAGAAAAAAGGTGTAGAAAAGATACCTGAAGAAAGGTATAGCAGCCGCGAAGGACACGAGTGCGGCCCAGGGCGCAGTCAGTCAGCCCATTGAACAGCTCGGCCAAGATAAGAGAAATGATCCCCTGCCGACGGATAGCTCGGCTCATCACCTCAAAAAGCAGAGGAGTCTAGGACCTGCGCCATCCCGAGAACAGCACCTCAGCTATCAATCAGAACATCAGTGCGTTCCGAGCAAAGGTAGAATCGGCCACACTCCGAAGACCCGAAAAAAGGTCATACAGCAAGTCCAAAGAGAACATTATAGCATCCTGGCCGGCAGCTGCAGGCCGAACAAGATAGGGGATCCCGAACCAGTTCTGCGGTGTAGCAGTCTTCGGCGAGAAATACTGAGTATAATCCCAAGGCAGGCCTGTCAAGCGTGCAAGCTCCTCCAAAGAAGGCCCCATCTCCATATCATTGAACGCAAACAAGTTCAACGAAGGGACCTAGTCAATCAAGGCAGCTCCAAGCATCCTCCAATCAATATCAACTCTAGCCATATGGATCAGACTGTCAAAGCCATAAGACTCCAAATCTCGAATCTCACAAGCTGACAAGCTGTCAAGCCAAGCAAGCAGTCGTGGCGAGCAAGAAGGACGAGGAAGCAGAGACAAGTCCTCACTGGTACCCCCTCCAGAACAAAAGGCCCAGCAATCAATGATAGCTCATCGAGGATCGGAAGGTCAACGGGCGAAGGAGAAGGAAATGCTGGAACCTCTGCAGACTCGACAGCCCCTGACCTGCCCTCAGTAACGGCTATGTCTGATATAGTCACATCACTATCTGAAACTGTCATAACCTCAGCCGCATGAGAAGACTCGCCCACCTCATGAACGGAGTGCGCAAAAGACCGACGATCAGGAGAAGGAAGATACTCCCCATCAAAAGGACTATCAGCAAAGATCACACCGCACATCGTGGCATCCTGACTAATCTGACCGTCGAAAAATGCATCTGAACCATCAAGAAGGGTCCTGGCAACCCCGATCGAAGAATCAACAGTCAGATCTGGACCTGCGGCCCTCTCCAGTAGGAAATCATGAATCCAGTCATCATCCTGGTCGATCAAAGGGATCATCGAGGCATCCACACCATCCATCATCAGGGGGACATCATTAATGACCACATCAAGTCCACCCAAATAAGTATGCCGCACATCTCGGCCCTCATCAAGAGCATCCAAACCGTCAAAGGTATCATCTGAACCATCCATACCATCCAAGCATGAGATCAGCCCATCTATGTCCATCATACCCCCATCACCACCATCCATCACATCATCCATGTGGCCTACACTCAAGGGATGCATAGCTTCACCTATGTCCCATCTACCCATCCCATCCATACCATCCATTTCTCCCATAATGAGGGGCCCATTCAAATCTGAAATTCCAGCCATCCCACCATTAATGGAGCTACTCAAAGCTCCACCAACCACCATCCCTAACCCCTCATCAATACCCCCACTTAATGCTCCATCTCCACCATTAATCAAAGGTACCTCACCATCTTTAAAGCCTTCAACACTTTCTGAAGTATGGGACCCACCATGGACAGCCCCCACAGCCCTTAAATCTCCACCATCCATTGCCCAAGAAAGGACAAAGCAAGATGAGGACAAGATGAGGAGGAAAGAGGAGACAAAGGGAAGATTCATGGTTGAAGTCGAACCTGGACGTACAGAGCAGGTGGAGACAAGAACAGGGGACAGCAGGGAATGTCCGAACCTGAGCCAGCCCAGACCGCTCAAGAGGCCAGCCCTGGGCGGCCTGCTCTGGGCCGCCCGTACGGACGCGCTCCCTCTCTCTCCGCGGGATTGGCTCCAGGGTTCTTGGTAGGTGAGGCTGACAGTCCACGTCAGCAGATGGCACCCCGTGGGCCGCCCAAGGCTCCGGTCCACTCCAGATTTCGATTGAGGCTGATCAAGATCATATAAAAGGTGCCCCACCGGTCCAATCACGAAGCAATGCAGCCAGAACATGGCTGACCAAGTCAAAGAGAAGGAAAGGTGATCAGGTGGGGGCCACAAGCAATCCAAGTCATTCAAAGGCTAAATCATCAGGATTCAAACCATTGGAAAGCTTACACAAGTCATGGAGCAGCAAGATCAAAGGTTCAATCATCAAAAGAAGGGCCAGAATCCAAGATCTAATCATCAAATGGGCCCACAAGGCCTAAACAAGCAATCTGAACCGTTCAAGTCATCGTCCATGCAGTTAAGAAGTCTCATCTTTCGCAAATCATTAAGGAACAAGTCAAAGGTCAAAGCATCCAGACATCATCAAGGAATTTGAGACAAGTCAAGGATCGTATATTCATTCAGAAGATTTTACAAAAGAAGGTAAAAACCAAAAGAAGAAGGTCATCCATCAAGTAAGCTGACTACAAAAGCAAGCTACAAGTCGCCAACATAGTCATCATCATCCCTCCTCTCGTCCCGCTCCCGACGATAAAGATCCATAAGGAGCAGTCACCGATCCTCCAGCATACCTGCGACAACCCCCTAGAACATAAAGCGAAGGAAGCAGAGGCCCCTGGTCGTACAGCAAATACCACTCATCATAGTCACGATTCGGGATCGTGAAGCGAAATCCGGGCTGGCCCACGAGAGCCTCAACTCTCTCACCAGCTGGGATCCGAGCAGCTGGAGGAGGTGCAGAACAAGGGACCCGAGCCACCCCAGTGACTTGCCGAAGCAACCTCTCCCCCAGATACCACTGAAAAGACTCAGCGTCAGAAAGCATGATACGGAGACATGAAGCATCATATGCCTCCACACGCTGGGGGGTATAATAGAGAGGGAAGCTGGCATACGGCATCCGAGCGAGCTGCAGCAAATGAGGTCACCACGATCAATTACAGTACAGCACGAGGGGTAGGGAAAGCAAGATACTTACGTCCTCAACAGTCAACCCGTCTATGTCAGCACGCCAATTGTCCCTAGAAACTCGGGAGTTCCGCTGACGGTTTTGCTGGTGCCAGTACATGTGGCGATACAGAGAGGGTTCAACATCGTCTCGCATCCTCGGCGCGAGATGGGAAAAATGGTCATAAAAGCAGGTCTGGGCAAAAGCACATCCAATGATCAGAGAGAGAAAGAAGGCAAATGGCTTCAAGAAAGGTGAAAGAAGAGATACCTCAACGACAGGCCAGAAACCTGTGAAGGACCGGCTATGCCGACAGGTCTTGTCCAGACCTTGGAAGATATGGGTCAAGATAGCCCCGTTCCAGTTATAGGGATGATGAAGATCCTCGACTAAACGAAGAAATTTAGGATCAACCCTCTCATTTCCGTGGCAGAAAAGGAAGGACCCGAAGGCATAAGTGATCATGGCCCGTGCTTTGTGGAGGGCCTCTCGCTCGGTGGTGGGGATGACGGAGGCAAAAGTATTGTAGAACCATCGCATCTTCACTTGATGGCCTTGGAATTCACCCTCGGGTGGGACATCACCGACGAGCCGTAGCCAGTCAGTGGAAGTGAGGGGAGCCAGAGAGCTGACTGGAGGAACAACTGTCCCATGAAACGAAAAGCCTACTTGCATATAAATGTCCAAGGGGGTTATTCCCCATTCACCACAAGGGAGCTAGAAGGTGTGGGTCTCATCCCGCCACCTCTCGCAAAGGGCCACGAGCATCATGCGGTTAGCATCATTATTACGAAAACGTAAGGTGAGGAGGCCAGCAAAAGGAGTACCATCCAGTACTCGTTCAAGCAAGGGCTGTGGATCCTTCACCCAGTTGTCCCAGCGATCCCTGGTACCTTAACCCTTGATAGCGGGAAGAGGTTGATGCTCCATAGCTAAGGAACATATGTGGTCCCCTCGGTGGACGATGAAGGCAGGATCATCTTCATCAATCACTCGGCGACCTCTGGTACCATCCGCCATTGAATCCTACAAGCTTGGCAAGGTAAGTCCCTATCCCTTACCCGTTAAAATCCAAATCACCATCCAGGAAACCCATGGGATTGGACTCACACTCAAAGGCAAGATCTAAAGTCCAACTCCATGTGTTACCTAGGATATGTGTTGGGCCCATTGAAAAAAGCAAGGCCCACCTTAAAGAAGGTTACTTGGCATGCCTTAGGCAAGAAAAGTCCGTCATCCAAGGACACATTTTGGACAACAAATACACTCAAGTGCCATGGGAACAACAAAGGATAAGAATCCTACTTCACATAAGAAGTCCCTTTTCAAAGTTCATATGTGGCCAAGGATTGGTCCACTTTTATGCCAAGGCCATGATTCTCATTTAAGGTGTTTCCACCTTTTTACACATGTACATGGACAAGTGGAGAATAGGGGGGAAATGGGCTCCCAAGAGCAGCCCAAATGCCTCACCTCAATGGATTGAAGGGAGCACATAGCCCACTTGAAGAACATGAGGACCCATTCATGGGTTAACCATGGGCAGCCCTATGTGCACCATCTTGATGAAAGTTTTGACCATGAGAATACAACATGGCGGTCTACCCACAAACACATGAATCAAAGAAGCTAATGGTAGAAAGACGATGCACATAGCCCACATGAAGAACCAAGTTGAAAATGCCCATGTAAGGGCAAGTTTGGGCAACTTATGTGCACCAATTTCTTTACCAAAAAGGGAGACCATTTGAGCACAAAAGGGCATCGCTTGATGGGTCACCCAACCATCATGAAAATGGATAAGAAAGGTACACATAGCCCACTTGAAGACCAAAATCCAAAATGTCCCAAAGCATGGGACAAAAATGGGCAACTTATGGGTATCATTCTTTCTCACAAATTGAAGAAGAAATCACTCATACTTGAGAATGATGGTGGATGACCCACCAAGCCCCCAAAGAAAAGATCAAGGAGCCATGGTTGTATGGATAGCTCACTTGAGGATCATCCATTTGAGGTTGATAACATTAAAGGGAAACTCTTGAGAACCACATTCCTACCATAAGGAAAAACCATTTAAACTTAGTGAGATTGTTGGAACAACTCACTCATGGGACTTGTAGATGATCAAGTAACTCAAGTCCTCCATCCATCAAAAGAAAAGAGCATGAAAAGAAAAAGCCTACATGGACAAAGTGTAGTGGTGCACACATGGTCCAAAGAAATCCAAGCTCCAATGAAGGCCCAAAAGCCCATCCACATGAAAAACTCCAAGGAGCCCACCACACTTTGTACAAGGATGTACATCATAATCAAGAAATGGTGGAAGATTTGGGCTACTTGTCCATAAAGG
Organism: Liriodendron chinense; assembly: GCA_003013855.2. Lineage (NCBI taxonomy): Eukaryota > Viridiplantae > Streptophyta > Magnoliopsida > Magnoliales > Magnoliaceae > Liriodendron > Liriodendron chinense. The sequence goes on along the minus strand of ML058425.1, from coordinate 1,930,360 downwards.
CCCAACTAGAAAATCTAACCCACTTGAGATCCAAATGAAAAATGGGCTAGTCATCTTGGTCCATACATATATGAAGAAAGATGGGGTCACCCAAAGTGAGCCCCATGAACTCAAACTTGAAATGGGCCCTACCATGCCCATGGGCCCAAAATCTTAAAAAGAAGATGGAAAAGAAAAGAGAGCTCCAAAGGAAATGACAAGGGCAAGAAAGCATGAGGGAGCCCAAAATGAAGCATTGGGCCCACCAAATACACCAAGGGCCATGACTTCACTTTGAGCCCATTTGATACATAGGAAGAGAGGCCCCACCCCCATGGAAAAGATAGAGTATTTTGCCATGCACACTTGATGACATGGCAAAATCACCCTTTACATACACATGAAGGGAGTGTGAAAAGAAGAAAGAAAAAATGAAGTGGAGAGCTTGCAATGTCCTTCTCCATGCACCACCTTTGAAAAAGACTTGAGATCTAGAAAATGGCCAAAAACACTTAGGCCCACCCTCACTCTTTTTGGAATAGCTACATGGAAAAAGAAAAGAGTCATGAGAAGAGATAATGAAGAAGGAAAAGGACAAGAAAGGGAAAGGGAGTGGTCCATACCTTTACCACTCACCAAAGAGGGACCACCTTGCTGTCCCAAAACTTCTCTAAGGCCCACCACTTGAAAAGAGTAAAGGACCACCAAAGAAGAGAAAGAAAACTTGAAAAAAGAGAGAGTATGAGAGAGAAAAGAGAGAGATTGCACGTTGAAGGGGGCAAGGGTGCCCCATGTTATATAGAAAAGGGGAGGGCACCCTTTTACCCAGCCCACCGAAGAAACCGGGGTTCAGAGACCGTCCGGGCGGCCCATAGGAGGCCGTCCTACCCCCTACCTAGGTGAAATGACTTCTCCTCCCCTCTCCTTGGGAAGAACTCCTCCTTGGGAAGGGTGGTTGCAAGTGAATCTTGTACCTCCATGTAAGAATGAAGTGATAGAAGAGAATGGTGAGAAAAAAGAAGAGATCTCACCAAAATCTCATCTTGTGAGAAATTAGGGAGAAATTGGCTTGATGATGTGGAAAAGTTCCATGGAATCTTCAAGGAAAGAAAGAAAAAGATTGACTTGGTCAAACAGTGATCTCAACCATCCAGGGGTATGACCTGATGATCCGAACCATTCCAAGAAGAGTTCCCGTAGTCTCCAACCTGGATTGCTACTCTCTTGTACAATTTTTTTTTTTTTTTGTCCGAAGACCTTAAACTACGTCGGGATCAAGATCCCGAGGGACTTTTTCATAAAAATCGGTAGCAGTCTGGATCGTCGAATCAAGATCCGCTGATACCGGATATTTTCCAAAAAAGAACAAAAATAGGTTTTCCCTGTCATGTACAGTTTTTTGTCCGAAGACCTTAAACTACGTCGGGATCAACATCCCGAGAGATTTTTAATAAAAACCAGCATCGATCCCAGCCTTTCGGGCCAAGATCTGATGATCTGGATCATTTCGAAAAATAAAAAAATATATTACCAGCCCCTCTTTTAAAGTTTTGGGTCCGAAGACCTTAAACTACGTCGGGATCGACATCCCGAGAGATTTTTAATAAAAACCAGCATCGATCTCAGCCGTTCAGGCCAAGATCTGATGATCTGGATCATTTCGAAAAAAAAATGTGTTTGCCCTCTCTTGTATAGTTTTTTTTTGTCCGAAGACCTTAAACTACGTCGGGATCGACATCCCGAGAGATTTTCAATAAAAATCGACATCGGTCTTGATTGCTCGAAACAAGATTCGATGACACCGGATACTTTCAAAAATCACAAAAAAATATACATTTCCAGCACTCTTTTGTACAGTTTCATGGTCCGAAGACCTTAAACTACACTGGGATTAATTTCTCGGGGGACCTTTCTCGCTTTCAACTAAAAACCGGCATCAGCCTTGATCAAGGTCTGATAACCCAGATCATTTCCAAAAATACCAAAAAGATTTCAAGCTTTCCATAAAAACCAGCATCAACCTCGATTACTCGAGTTGAAATCTGGAACTTTTTCAAAAATACAAAAAATATAAAAATAAAAAAAATAAAAATTTCACCATCAATTTCAACTGCACAAATTCATCTCCAGCGGTCCGAAGACCTAAAACTACACTGGGATTAACTTCTCGGGGGCTTTCTTTCCTAAACCTGTTCCGGACATGGCTGACACTTGATCGTACGGGTGTCCGAAATCTTTTAAAACAGGTGAAGGCTGAGGCGGGCAGAACTCCGCAACCTTGTTCGTGTTGAACGCACCGTGATAGATAACCTTGATTTGGAAGTCGCTGTTGAATCTGACGGATGTTCCCTGTTCCTAAAACTCATGAAGGGGATTAAGGCTGTTGGGAGGTGGAGCGCACCCTCACAGAATTGTGAGCAACGTAAGGCCCCAAACTGGATTGACTAAGGGAAATGTGAGGATGTGGCTCATTTTGTGGCCGAAGGAGTCCGTCGGACGATACGTGGTCTATGTGCATTGCACATGAGGAACAGGCAACTTTGTGGGTGTGTTGACTGAAAACTCTCAAAATCCCCTCATCCGAAGATGTAAAACTACGGCACTTAACTGTGTGAGATTCGTCTTACTCGCTGACATAAAATGGATCGGGTGCCTTACCAGCAGTAGAAGCTAGAAGTGGATGAAAATTCCATACTTTTCCCTGCATTTCATAAAAATTACAAAAACACAAAAACATTGCAAAATCACCTTTTCAAAAATCACAAAAATATTTCCCTTGCTTTCAAATCAAATATTTGCAAAAACCACAAAAAATGATTTCCTAGCTTTCAAGAAAATTTTCAAAAAAATCACAAAAATATTTCCTTTGTTTTCAATAAACCGATCTCTATCCCGACCACTCGGGTAAAGATTCGGACCACATATTTACAAAAATCACAAAAATTGTCAGTATCCCCAGCACTACACTTCAGGAGTCTTGCACTCCGCTCACTTCACAGTTTGGGATGACGGATCCGATCGCCCGCAAATTGAAATCTTGACCAAAACAGGCAACCAAATACCATCTCAATCTCATTTATGCCCAGAAGAACATCTTGAAGTCGGATAACATCCTCGTACATTCTCATTAGCAAAGAAACAGCATCTTGGGACGATGGACCTGATCGATCACGGGTCAGGATCTTGACCAACCCGCTGACCAAACATCCGCATTAAAAAGAAAATCCCCAGGGAGAACAACCCTGCAAGCAATAAGCTCAAAATTCTCTACATCTCCAGTAAAAGCAAAATCATCAAACTAAAAGAGAATGAGCCAAGCCATGCATTCATCATGCATCTCCATGCATCAGCATCCATCGCATCAATCATCATGTTTACCTGCTTTTAAAATAAAAGTCGGTTAGCCAAAGACCCCACAGGCATCCCTAGTGGAGGCGCATGCAAACCAGATTTCCATTTTAAAAAGATAAAAAAATATTTCTATTTGCAAATAAAAACCCCACGGAGTATCACTCCCCAAAGTGGGTATCTTTTCAAAAATCCAAAAATATTTTCCCAGTAGAGCGTTCTGCCTCCAAAACACCAGGAGATCTTCCATATCTCTGGGTAGGAGCAGACGCAAAAATCAAATAAGATCCGATGTCTCGCGGTTTTCCCGGGGACCATCGGATCCAATGCACTCAAAGTACGGTCGAACTGAACTCCAGTGTCAGTGCGGTCGTACCACATGCCAAGATACAAAAAAGATGAAAAGCCAAAAGGCTCGGTCAAAGAAACCATTTGAATAGGTGGAAACGATGAATTGTAACCCAAGTATCAAAATCAGCTGATTGGGTGGAAAGAGTTCACCCGCACATACCTAGGCGTGGATGCCTGAAGTACCTTGACTGAGTCCAAGTCGGCGTAGTAGAATCCCGTAAGACTATCTGACGCAGGGCATCTAACCACTTTGACAGTCAAGCGAAACAAGTACTCCTGGAGTGATCTGGGAAAACATCAAACATCACACAATCAGTCTCAGGGTCAGCACCCTCGTAAGACTAGCGACGCAGAGGCTCTGCTGTACCTTTCCGATGTTAGTACCGATCAGGAATGGAAGGGTTGCGATTGGGTACCCAGGTTGCAGCAAACTGCAGGGACAATCGCAACGTTTTCTCCAAACTCCCGCGGTATGTGCAAGTTATCAATCTCCAGACATCAACTGACTCAGATACAAAGGACAACAAAGATTCCAGACCACAATCGAGGAAAGAATGAATTGCAAACCAAGCATCAAAACTAGCAGGTCGGGTGGAAAGAGTCCACCCCACATACCTAGGCGTGGATGCCTGAAGTACCTTGACTGAGTCCAAGTCGGCGTAGTAGAATCCCGTAAGACTATCTGACGCAGGGCGTCTAACCACTTTGACAGTCAAGCGAAACAAGTACTCCTGGAGTGATCCGGGAAAACATCGAACATACAATCAATCACAGGGTCAGTAACCTCGTAAGACTAGCGACGCAGAGGCTCTGCTATACCTTTTCGATGTTAGTACCGATCGGGAATGGAAGGGTTGCGATTGGGTACCCAGGTTGCAGCAAACTGCAGGGACAATCGCAACGTTTTCTCCAAACTTACCCGGTATGTGCGAGTGATCGATTTTCAGACGATCAACTGGCACAGATGCAAAGGCAAGTAAAGATTTCAGACCATGATCTATGAATGACCTGGTCAGAAGCGGGGTGTCCACTCGCTTTGGCATTCGGTTGCACGCAACCTCTGCCAAAGAGGGGCATCTGTAGACACCCCACCTTCGGCTACACTGTTGGTAGAGATAGCTGGATGAATGGAGGACCATACCCCCAAATCCCAAGTCCAAACTCAGCCAAACTCACCCTTGTAAGCCCCATTCCATAGCCCAGTTCAAGCCTGAACCCAGTCAACCTAGTCCTAAACATCACCCTGAAAAACCCCCCATAAGAAAAGCCAGTCAAAAAATCCTAAAAAAGTCAAACTCACTGAGTCAACCCACTGAGTTAAAACACCGAGTCAACCCGTCGAGTCAACCCGCTGAGTCAAATCACCGAGTCGACCCGCTGAGTCAACTCACTGAGTCAACCCACCGAGCCAAACAGCAGCCCCGAGGGAGCGACCGTACGGGCGGCCCACAGCAGGCCGCCCAAAAATATTTACGAGCTCTGCCACTGCCCGCTGTTATAAATACCCCCCTCCCCTTCTCATTTCAAGATCCCTTCGAGTCCATTCAGTCCGAGAGCTCTGAGTCCACCTCTCCACCCCTTTAGCCCATTCCTCCACCAAGGAGAGCCCGAGTGAGGAGAGCCTAGCCTTGGTCCAGCCCAGCCTGACCACTGGTCCAAGTCTCCCAAGCCATCCAAGTCTTGATCCAGCCACTCGAAGCTAACCCTTGCGACACCTCCGTCCATCCAGCTACTCTTTTTCCAGCATCATCTCATTTGCATCTAGCATAAGTGCAACATTTACTTTTCTTCCAACCCCCCTACTTCACTGCAAGCACCTTGATTATTCAAGCACACTGCATATGTATTAAATTAAGCACCTGTCAGTTCGAGCGTATGCTCTGGGCTTGCCCGTTGTTGGTACCTGCCCATCAGAAACTCTTACTGTTCAGACCTGCATTCATGCTTCACTATAAAGCACCTTGATTATTCAAGCACACTGCATACGTCTTATATTAAGCACCTGTCAGTTCGAGCGTATGCTCTGGGCTTGCCCGTTGTTGGAACCTGCCCATCAGAAACTCTTACTGTTCAAACCCGCACTCATGCATCATGTCATCCATAAGAATGTACGAGGATTAAAATAGACTTTCAAGTATTAGTTCGATTCTGTGAAGTAGAGACCGTACTTCGGTACGGGCAGTGTGTGGGGTGCTTAACCTCTTCCCACCCTGTAACCGTGATCCCTTACCTTGAATCTCTAGCCGCAGATTAAAAGGAGTCATTTTAGAGGAAGGAATCTTCGGATCCCCTTCTCTAACGTTTTTACGGGGTCTAGCCGACTGTAGATTTGAAGTAATTGGCTAGTGGCGACTCTGGTCTTATATAAACTCATTTAAACACATCCAGCTTAACACGACAACCAAACAAAGCCCTCGAGAACGAGGCAAGCCAATGGTACAAAAGGCGATTTCGCACTCACGCATCCTCCTCCCCTTCTTTTTCCCGAAAGGGGAAGGGACGAGAACGTCGTATGGGAGCGCGGAAACGGCGAGGGTCCACAGTTTCTCAATGGAGATTTGGAAGATAACGTATATATGATACAATCAGAAGGTTTTGTAGCCGATGGCTCAGAACATATGGTTTGTAAACTTAAGAAATTCATTTATGGGTTGAAACAAGCATCATGACAGTGGTACTTAAAATTTCATGAAGTGATTTCCTCATATGGCTTTGTAGAGAACAATGCGGATGAGTGTATCTATGTTAAGATCAGTGGAAGCAAGTTCATTATATTGGTTTTGTATGTTGACGACATTCTATTAGCTACCAGTGACATTGGGTTATTACGCGATACCAAGAAATTTTTATCTCAAAGATTTGAGATGAAGGATCTTGGTGACGCCTCTCACTACGCCAATATCGCAAAAAAACGACGGACCAAGTCCGTCGTTAATCGGCATTAACGACGGACTTCGTCCGTCGCATGGTCACAGGTTCTTTTGCAAGTCGTTAATCATAAACGACGGACCAAATCCGTCGTTAAATTACGACGGATATAGTCCGTCGTTAAATAAACGACGGACCTTATCCGTCGTAACCTCCAAAACCATCATCATTCCAGCAATGGATTCTATTCGTCGTTGTAAAAAGAACGACGGATCAAATCCGTCGATAATACTAGGATCTGTCAGTTTTCTTGTAACATCATCGACGGATCTTGTCTGTCGTTAATTTTTAAAAAATAAAAAAAAATCAGCATGCATTTGTTGCATTTTGAATTTCTTACACCTGATATCATCGAAGCAATACAAACCAATTCGATACATAAACTAAACTAACCATTTCTAATTCACACATCCATCATTTATTGCATATTGAATTTCTTACATCTTGCGAACTAGCTGCGAACATCTTAAATTTTCGAATTTTTGTCCGCACGGAAAAAAAATAACCTGTATTTTGGTAGGGGTTGTGCCCCAATACATCCTGTAAACTCTGTAATTCATAAATAATTTAGAAAACTATAACATTTACTTACACAATGTACAAGTACAATCCTCCACATACATAACACAATACATCCACAATCCTCCACAATCACATTACATAACCAACACAATACAACCACAATCCTCCACAATCACATTACATAACCAACACAATACAACCACAATCATCCACAACCACAATCCTCCTCCGCAACCACAATCCTCCACAACCACAAACCTCCGCAACCACAGTCCTCCGCAACCACAAACCTCCGCAACCACAATCCTCTATACCCACAATTCTCCTCAAGTACAAACAATCCACAACCACATTCTCCACAAGTACAAAAGAGTACAATCAACTTATAATATACCATCAACCAATCGAATTTATGTCTGCATGAAAAAAAAATAACCTGATTTAACGAGGGTTGTGCCCCAATACATCCTGTAATTCATAAATAATTTAGAAACCTACAACATTTACTAACACAATAGTGGCTAGGATTACCTGTGCAACATGCATCTGGCATAAGGCCAATGGATGAATGACACAATTCAAGTATGTGCACCACATCAGTGATTGATAACTTAGACATTAGAGTTTGGAACTATATACTTGCCATATAATTTATGGATAAAATTAAAAATTAAAAATTAAAAATTAAAAAATAAAAAAACCCTCTTTTATCTTCCATTTCTTTTCAAAGTATGGATAAATTACATGCATTATCTCATAGTTTTTAAGTTTTGAACTCCTTAACAATCTTCCAGGCCTGTTTGATTTTCCAATTTCCTATGAAATGCAACGAGTCATTGTTACTTCCAGCTGTTTGTTTAAAACTGGAAAAAAAATGGCCCATAAATCAAGAGTCAAATACACCTGTAGCCTGAAAAGCCGATGAGATAGTACTTCCTAGGGCTGTCTACTTCATTGCTCAAAGCAATCATTACCTTTTTCACATTATAAGTGGGTGAAACAAACAATGTAGCAAAATCTTCATTATAGTAAAATACGATTACAGAAGTAAATAATCATTACCCATTTACAGTCATTTACCATTGTAATTGGAAAACGAAAAGTCCCTTAGGGCCCATGTTATGCACCTACGCATTGCAATCCTTGCTATTAGTAACGAAGCCGATCTGTTCTGCCAAAAGGTCCACCTAACAAAATTGTTGAATTGACACAAAGTTAACAGCAATAAAATCAGCAAATAGGCAGAAAATGACTCAAAACACAAAGCAATATTACAAGCAGCAACACAGTAAAGCCTGAGCGTTGTTAACAAATGTTTTAAGAATATTTGGTTATGGTTATGGTAGAAACCATGCAATGGTTATGATAGTAATAAGATTGAAAAATAAAATGGATATTAAAAATTGGCATCAAACATTGCTCACCTTCGCTTTTGAAATGAGACGACCCTTGGATTCAACCTTCATGTCAACTGTAGACATCAAAATCTCTACTGCATGATGGAAAAAAACAGATTATTACTGTTATTATTTTCAATTCACAAGCATCAACAAGGTAACATGATAGGCAACAACTGAATTGGGCTTACTCTTCTCAATAGCCAGCCCTCTTTCCTTTAGAATCTCCGCGATTGTGACAGCTATAGTGATCACTGAGGTAGAAAAAGCAAGACAGTTGAGCTAAGGACATGAGGCTGCATTGAAAGTCACACAAAATCCAAGGGTCGTATCAATATGATCCAAAACTTCCGCCGACTCCCTAAGATTTCAATGGTGGGTGTTCTGTCCAACTGTTTCTTATGGTGTGGGCTCCTTGAGGAGTGGATCTAATTCATTTTTGGGTGAGAGTTGCTGAAACTGATGGGCAGTGTGGGTTTTACACAGACAATGCAGTGAGCTCCACAGAGCTTTGTGTTTTGAGAAACTCGCCTCGGGGTTTGGCTTTTAGGCTCAATTCCTAGCATGAGCTGATCCAACAGATATGGCCAGAGAGGATTTCGCGTGGATATCACCGCAAAAGCACGATCTCCTTACAACAGTTTGGTGGACGCGAGTATAGACACAAAGCATCCATGCAGATCTGCAGCCGGCCTCATCGTGATGTATCTATCTGTTTATCCAGCCTATCCATCCCTTTTCTAAGATCATTTTAAGGCATATTTATTATAATTATGATCACTCACACTATTTATTTAATGAGGGTTGTTCCCCAATACATCCTGTAAACCTGTAATTCATAAATAATTTAGAAAACTACAACATTTACTAAAACGAAATACAAGTAGCTGGTTTCTTTTGATAAAAAAAAAAAGAAGAAATTACAATAATGGCACCTCTAGCCGTTGCTGGTACATGCCCTGATAGATCGACCCATCTAAGACAATGCAAATAAAGAACAACAACCAAGTACCTGCATCTGATAACCCAACATATTAATGAAACGAGGAATATAAAAAGGAAGAGAAAATACCAACATCTTGTAAACCAGGAAATTTTAAATTGGGAAGGTCTAGAAGGTTAGACTCTGCACACATTTTCCACCATTTGTTACTTGGTGGTGACTCATCCACCACATTTTCAATCTGAACAGTTTTCTCTTAAAATACACGGTTAGGATTAGATGATATGCATGGTTAGAACTACATTTAAAGTGTCCCTTGCTTAAGAAGTATATATGCATGCAAAGACTTCATTAATAGTTATGTTGGCATTAATAAGTAAATAAAAATGATTTCATTGGCTTAGCAAGTGTTGCCTCTTTTTCTTTCTTCTTCTTCTTCTTTTTGTATGGGTTGCCTATGTTAGAAGGAAGAAGAGCAGGGAAACATTGTAATTAGTAGCATGACAGGTGGTTTGATTTTCAAGAAGAAGGCATGTACTTGCATCCAAATCAAAATTCTCCTTTTTTTTCAGATTTGATTGCGTCAAGCTTTACATATCAAATTCTCTCACCTTCTCCGATTTGGTTCTGTCAACTTTACAGTGAAGTCTCAACAGATAGTACCCACCATCAGTTGCCCTTGGGCCAAAACTAACAACCTATGTTACCCTTTGCATGAATTGGAGTTTTTCTCATCAAAAGATAGAAGTGGAACAACCAACAAACAAATATACAAGGTAGAAGAAAGAATGTCTATGACAACACAATCCAATTAGATGACATAAAGAAAATCCTATGTTTTGGGGCAAACCTTCATTTTTAGACCCCTGTGGCGGACCCTACAAATATCCATTTGGTTAACCACCACTGTGGTTTTCTAGCCCCTATAAGTGAGAGTATAAAGGACCTCCTACACCCCTAAATTGGATCCCATGTGATCGGTGAACAACGCCCAAAATTGGAGCCAGCAATAGTTGTGCAGAAACTGTGCAGAAATTCCAAGTACCCATATTGGGCCTTGCACCATAAATTCCATGCACACTTTCAGCGGGCCCCACCTTAGGGGTTTTGATGCCCATACATAGGGCTATCAAAAGGTCACATCCTCTTGCCCAAAGTGGACCCCATGTGATCGTGAATCGGACCCAAAAATGGGCCCGACCAATTTCTGCACAACCTGAAAACTGAAAACCTGTTCTAATAGATCTTGTGTGGCCCATCTCTGTGGGGTCCACCAACTGTGTGTGGGTCTTATCTGACCATCCAGACCCTTGACATAGTCCGTTGAAATAGTAAGCTTCGGTTTGGCCAACCCAAATCTGTTAGTGGGGCTGTATAGATGTTTAGTTTTTGTTAATAAAGATTTTAGTTTAAAAAAAAAAAAACTACCTGTATTTGGTCAACCTAAACCCAACCTAAGCCCTACCCAACACATACACATAAGTCAAACACAAAAATAAAACTTTCATTTGGATGCCCCATGCAAAAAAAAAAAAAAAAAAAAAAAAAAGATTTGTCCCTAATTACTCCTCTTAACTGCAACTGCACAACAATATAAGGGTGTAAACTGCAATTTGAGTTGCGTGTACAAGCAATCCTAATTGTTCAAGTTGCGGGCACGATTGCCGGCAGGTCATATACAAAAACATCATAAGCAAACCTAATGGTAGTGCCATAAGATGGAGTGCTAAAAAGGAAAAAGCTAATAGTTCAAATTCAAATTCAATGGTCAAGGTCAAGAGAACCCAAACAGTCGCAATTTTTGCAGCCATCATCCATATTCAATTCACGCCATGCATCTGAAATAAGCCCCTAGACCCTCATTACCTAAATCTAAAGGTCATCACCAATTCAATTCACGAATTTGTACTCCAATCTTGCTGTCCACAATGGTCAAGCTTTAAAACCCAGTTTTTGCTGTCCAAACAGACAAATTTGAGTGTTGTTCATGCTGTCCAAATTGGACAGTTCTAAAGTCCAATATGCCATTCACGTTTGGACAGATTCTACGGCCAAACATCTTGTCCACTTGGACAGATTGTACTCCAAACTTGCTGATCATAATAGATCAATTTGGACCTCATCATGTTGTTCCATGTGTGGTGATATGTATGTGGTCCAATGTGCATGTGATGACTTTTCCCACAACAGAAATGGCAGAATATTTAAGGGGTACAATATTATCAGCTATGATACCCAAATATGTGAAAAGGTCTCATAAGAATCAATAGGAAAATAGATGGAGCAGTAATCTCCCTTAATGCTCTGACTGTACAAGTGAAAGAGTCACCAATATATAGTTTAATCAAGAGGAAATGATGGAACTATGACATTTTCCTACAATTCATGACGGGGAAATCACCCTCAAATTGCAATTAACTTTCTTTCAAGTCCAACTTGCAAGTAACATAATTGTAATTTAGAACCCAGACATTCAGTATTGATGCTAAGGAAATCACAATTTAGTCATTTCAACTCTATTTGATTAGTAAATTCCAATTCGATTGGATATCACATCCAAAGGCAGCTTAAGTAAATTAGACAGCTTCAAAATACAAAAACTTCCACAATTTTCTTAAAAGAAAAAAAGTTCTCTTAGTCTTTCTCACATCTAAAACATGAGCAGAAAATAATTAACGTCCGCTGATTAAGAACGTCCATCTTGCTGGGCATACAGTGATGTACAATGACATAAAAGTTGCTCTGTTGGTACAATACTAATTGCCTTATTTTCTCTGTCCAAGGAAGATTGTCGACCATTTTATTTTTAGATTCCTGTTTGAATTACATAAATAGATAAAACAGGACTGTCCACCACCTGGTATAATATTTGTAGCATCACCATCCACTATAGGGCCCATCGGATGGACAATCTAGATCATTTTTTTCAAGCATCCATGTCGGTCCCATCATCGATTGGCCAAGCAAGAGAAGTGAAATGAAATAGTTTAGAAAATGTCTCATCTTTTAATATTAAAATATGACTCCACAAACAAGTTTGGCATTTTCTGTTCTTTGGCATCACCATTTCTGAAACCAACAGATGTATGTCTAAGTTGCTTTGTAAAAGTGGCAGAGCCCATACCTCATTGGGGATCGGTTGCAAGGTCTCGCTAAAATATCCAATAATGGGAGGTATCAGTGCTCTCCTCTTCCCTGCAAAAGAACCAAAATTTTCAAGACTAAACTTTTACCATGGAAGAGAGGAACTTAAAAGCAGAAAGTGTTGTAAGGTAATGTAGCCCTGAAATCATAAAGAAAAGAGAAGAAATAAACAACATGTATCTTACCAATAAAACTAATCTACAAATATTTTTCATTTAACAATTCAAAGGACATAAATGCTCATGTACATTCATACTTTCACATGTACCTACATTAGTATATGCAGTATGCATATACCTGATCCTTGCTCACCACAATCTCCATCTTCACTTTAGCCGCAAACTTGTCTTTGGAAAATTCAGAGGCAAGAATTGCAGCACCCAAGAGAATTGAGCAATATATAGCAAAACAATACTAAAAGAAAAGAATGTCCTTGCCTCATTGGTAGACTCTTTGGAGTTTCAACAAGAGGTCTTGGGTTTGAAACCCATAGGTGGTGAAATACCCAAATAGCGAGTGAGTGTGTGGGGGTGGGTGCGTGGGTAAAAAAAAAAGCGCCATGAACATCATCAGGTACAAAAATCAGGATATTCCTCTAGTTGGGCTGACACACCATTGGGATCATTGGAGAACCGAAAATTCGATTCAACATAGATGTGCGACCCGCCTAGTGAGAGGATCAGCCTGTTTTTCGAGGAGGGTGATATTCATAGCGGGGGCCTACTCTTTTCCATGGCAATATCAAAGGCCCTGATGGTTGTCACGAATACAAAAATGATTTAAGTCTCAAGTTACAAGCAAAAAAATAAAAAATAAAATAGCCACAAGATGCAAAATAGGAGAGTTTTTTTTTTAATCTTTTTTTGTTTGTATATAGGCCATTGGTCAGCTTATTATGTATATTACCTTGAGCCAAAACAAAATTCCAGCATACCAAGAGCATCAACTTTCACTGCACAAAGTCATTTAAGAATATAAAATGCCTTCCAAATTTATACAATCGAATAAGCAAAAACAGAGTGACTGAAACAGAAAGTAATAAATGGCATGTTTCCAAATGAATGAGTCCCCAAACAAAATCAGCCCACATATACATCCAACTACATATTGGTAAGTTTTTTCATATACCAGATTTGTTATATCGTAAACAATAGCAGCTGCTGCTGCCCCGCTGTATCCCAAATCTCAAATACAAGATGAAAACTCGTAACAAATCACACTAGTTCTGAAAATCCTGTGTTTTGGGGCAAACCTTCATTTTTAGACCCTTGTGGCAGACCCTACAAATACCCATTTGGTTAACCACCACTGAGGTTTTGTAGCCCTCATAAGTGAGAGTATAAAGGACCTCCTACACCCCTAAATTGGATCCCATGTGATCGGTGAACAACGCCCAAAATTGGAGCCAGCAATAGTTGTGCAGAAACTGTGCAGAAATTCCAAGTACCCATATTGGGCCTTGCACCATAAATTCCATGCACACTTTCAGCGGGCCCCACCTTAGGGGTTTTGATGCCCATACATAGGGCTATCAAAAGGTCACATCCTCTTGCCCAAAGTGGACCCCATGTGATAGTGAATCGGACCCAAAAATGGGCCCGACCAATTTCTGCACAACCTGAAAACTGAAAACCTGTTCTAATAGATCTTGTGTGGCCCATCTCTGTGGGGTCCACCAACTGTGTGTGGGTCTTATCTGACCATCCAGCCCCTTGACATGGTCCGTTGATCAAAGCGGAGTGATCCCTATCTCAAAATTCACTAAATAACAAACCCACTTATCATCAAATGCCAAATCCATGTGCTGTACAGGCATTCTATCAAACACGTGAGAGGCATCCTTCGCACTCCCACACTTCCCATAAAGTTCTACATGATTTGGCATGATACAATACATCGAAAACTCAAGTGGGCCACATCGCATGAATCAATGGGGATTGATGCCGCCGTTGAAAACACTTGGACCCACCATGATTTTTGTGCTATCTCCACTCCTTCATCCAAAAAGATAGTGGAAGAGAGAGAGAGAGAGAGAGAGAGAGAGAGAGAGAGAGATTACATGCCCTTGTAGACCTTGGCATGGCCGCCCTATCTTGGGGCGGAGGTAGAGGAGCTTGGGATCGATGAGCCATCGATCATCGATCTTAGCCTCGTCGGCGATGGAATCGGGGTAGAGGTAGAGGAGCTTGGGGCGCAATAGAGGGGAAGAGAGGGGATTACCAGATATTTGCCCTAAGGGCGGGAGAGCAGATTGGGTAATTTTGGTTTCCCTCCGTCCACGCTGCCACGGGCGCGGATTTCCTACGAAAGCCTTGCGCAAGAGGTTCCTGCGCTGGGAATCAAGGTGGGGCCCACATTGATGTTTTTTGATAAATCCACCACGTCCATCTGTTTTGGGAGCTCATTTCAATACAAGAAAATAAAAATGAATCGGATCCAAGACTCAAGTGGCCCTCACTAAAGGAAAAGGTGGGTAGGTAAATTACTACCGTTGAAACCTCCCTAGGTCCACAGTGATGTTTATATGACATCCATACCATTCATAACGTCACTACTACTGGGATGAACTGGAAACACAAATATTATCCTCATTCGAAACTCATGTGGGTCCACAAATATTTCAACTGTGGACGTTCAATCCTCACGTTTTCAGCCCACTTGAGTCTTGGATCTGGTTCATTTTTGTTCTCATGTCCTAAAATGAGGTCCCAAAACAGATGGACGGCGTGGATTTATCAAAAAAATCACTGTGGGCCCCACCTTTATTCCCAGCGCAGGAACTTCCTGCGCAAGGCTTTATCAGGAAATCCGTGCCCGCTGCCACTAACCAGGTGGCTAGTGGTCGGTGCTCTGTGTGCCCCACCATGATGCATGTGTTTTATCCACACCGTACATTCATTTTCTCGGATCATTTTACAAATGAATCCCATAAATGATGCAGATATAAATATCAGGTGGACCACACTATAGGAAAACAATAATGATTGAACGTCCACCATTAAAATCCTCCAAGGCCCACTGTAATGATTATTTGGCATCTAAATTGTTTAGGTCATATGGACCTCGATGAAGGGAAAAAATAAATATCAATTTGATCCAAAACTTTTTTGGCCCTAACAACTTTTTAGTGGTGAACGTTCAATTAACATTGTTTCCTGTGGTGTGGTCCACTTAAGATTTGGATATGCATTAGCTTTCGTACCTCATCCTAAAATCGTCCGTAGAAATGGATGGACAGCGTAGATATACAGAAAATCATCAAAGTGGACCCCACGGTAAGGGTAACACCCACCAAACTGTTACGCGGGTAACACCTAATTCGCACCCGTTGCCACTGGCCAGGTGACTAGTGGTTAGTGCTCTGTGGACCCCACCATGATGTATGTGTTTTATCCGCACCTTCATCCATTTCTCAAGATCATTTTACCACTTGAACCCATAAAAAAATTGGATTTTTGTTTAAATCTGTGTACATTTCACACCATTAAATGGGTCGATACTACCACGTGTTGCGTGGGGCCCACCATGATTTATTTGTTCTATCCATGCCGTCTATTAATTGTTAAATATTATTTTATGGATTTATAGAAAAACTTAACCACATCTAAATCTCAGGCAGACCACACCGCAAGAAACCAATAGTGATTGAATGTCCACCACTGTAACAAAACTTGTGATTGAGTAATAACATAGTGGGTGTTATCCTAACCGTGTGGGGCCCACCTTAATGTATTTTTTTTTGTAAATCCACTCCATCCATCTATTTTCCTATATCATTTTAGGTCACCATTCAAAATCTTAAGAAGATCTGAGTCTCAGGTGAACCATACCACTAGAAACAGTGATGAATGACCATTAGAAACTTTTTATGAGCCGCAAAATTTTTGAATCGAGCTGATATTCTTATTTTCCCTTCATCTAGATCTTTTTGACATTATCAATGGGTTGGATGGCAAATAAACATTATGAAAACCTTATTATGTGCCTTTTGGAATTTTTAATGGTGAGGCACTCAATCACCACTGTTTGCTATGTTGTGGTCCACCTGAGATTTAGATCTATTTAAGTTTTGAGACCCCTTACTAAAATGATTTGTAGAAACAGATGGACGGTATGGATATACAATGCATAATCAAGGTGGGCCCCACGGTAGGGGAAACACCCGTGATGTTACGCGGGTAACAGCCAACGAAATGGACGGTGTGGATGAAACACATACATCATGGTAGGGCCCATAGACCACCGATCAGTACTAATTAGTGGCTAGTCAAGGTCACTAGCCAATCCATGCACACTACTTTAACCGTGTGCATGGATTTGGGAACCGATTTTGTTTCTGGCGGGAGTAGGGACGCGGATTAGCTACTGGCAGGTTGGAGTAGCTATTTTAGCTAGTGAAGTGATGTCATCATGTTCTGTGGGCTTCAGCATGATGTATGTGTTGTATCCAAACCGTCCATTCGTTGGGAGAAATCATTTCAAGGCATGAATCAATGAACGAGGCAGATCCAAGCCTTAAGTGGACCCCACCACAGAACTTTAGTAAATCCAAACCGTCCATCCATTTAGCGAGATCATTTTAGTGCATGATACCTAAAATGAGTCATATTCAAAACTCAAGTGGACCACACCAATAAATTTATTGTGGGGACAATGATTATCATCGTTAAAACATACCCAGGGTCCACCATGATGTTAATTTGTCATCCAAACTGTTCATAAGGTCACACGGACCTGGATGAAGGGTAAAAATAATATCAGACTGATCCAAAGCTTCTGAGACCTCCAAAAAGGTTTCAATGGTATACGTTCAATCTCCCACTGCTTTCTGCGGTGTGGTCCACTGGATCCTTGGATCTGTCTGATTTTTTGGGTCCAGCCTTAGAATGCTTATTAGTTATTTTAAATCTTAATTTTTCTTAAACATTATTAGTTTTATTACAATTTTTTTTCAAACTTCTTAATTTTTTCTCAAAATCGCAATTCAATACATAAACACTTTTTTTTAAATGTCAATTGTTTTTGCAACATTTCATTTTCTATCAAATTTCTCAATTTTTTTACAAAATACAAGATTTAAATTTCTTTTTAAAAATCACAATTTCTATTTTGAAAATATATTTTTTCAAACCGATAAATTTTATTCAAAATTCTTGATTTATGTCAAAATGCCAACTTTTTTTAAATCCTTTTAAATCCTAATTTATGTCAAAATTCTTTCAAATTTTTCGTTCTTTTTTAATCCTAATTATTTTCAAAATTTTGATTTTTTCTACATTTCA
This sequence comes from Liriodendron chinense, assembly GCA_003013855.2. Classification (NCBI taxonomy): domain Eukaryota; kingdom Viridiplantae; phylum Streptophyta; class Magnoliopsida; order Magnoliales; family Magnoliaceae; genus Liriodendron; species Liriodendron chinense. The sequence continues at coordinate 1,912,466 of ML058425.1, read as the reverse complement.
ATTTTTCTTAAACATTATTAATTTTATTACATTTTTTTTTCAAATTTATAAATTTTATTCAAGATTAACTCAACATTTTTTCAAAATCACAATTTTTTAAACTTTCCGATGTTCGTTTTCAAAATGCCAATTTTTTGAAAATCTAATTTTTTTTTTTATCAAAATATGTCAATATCTTTCAAACTGCAAAACCTCAATCTTTCTCAAAGTCTACATTATTTCAAACTTATACACTTCATTCAAACGTCTCAATTTATTTCAAAATGTCAATTTCCTTCAAAATTCTAGTTCTTTTTTAAATTTAGAATATTATTTTCAAAATCTCGAATTTTTCCAAATCCCATTTTTTCTTAAATATTGTTAATTTTTATTAAACTTGTCAACTTTTTTTCTAAAAATTCAAAATTCTTGATTTATGTCAAAATGCCAACTTTTTTTAATTCCTCTTAAATCCTATTTTATGTCAAAATTCTTTTAGATTTTTCGTTCTTTTTTAATCCTAATTATTTTCAAAATTTTGATTTTTTCTACATTTCAATTTTTCTTAAACATTATTAATTTTATTACATTTTTTTTCAAACTTATAAATTTTATTCAAGTTTATCTCAACATTTTTTCAAAATCACAATATTTTAAACTTTCTGATGTTTGTTTTCAAAATGCCAATTTTTTGAAAATCTAATTTTTTTTTTTTTATCAAAATATGTCAATATCTTTCAAACTGCAAAACCTCAATCTTTCTCAAAGTCTACATTATTTCAAACTTATACACTTCATTCAAACGTCTCAATTTATTTCAAAATGTCAATTTCTTTCAAAATTCTAGTTCTTTTTTAAATTTAGAATATTATTTTCAAAATCTCGAATTTTTCCAAATCCCATTTTTTCTCAAATATTGTTAATTTTTATTAAACTTGTCAACTTTTTTTTCTAAAAATTAAAAATTCTTGATTTATGTCAAAATGCCGACTTTTTTTAATTCCTTTTAAATCCTAATTTATGTCAAAATTCTTTTAGATTTTTCGTTCTTTTTTAATCCTAATTATTTTCAAAATTTTGATTTTTTCTACATTTCAATTTTTCTTAAACATTATTAATTTTATTACATTTTTTTTCAAACTTATAAATTTTATTCAAGATTAACTCAACATTTTTTCAAAATCACAATTTTTTAAACTTTCCGATGTTCGTTTTCAAAATGCTAATTTTTTGAAAATCTATTTTTTTTTTTTTATCAAAATATGTCGATATCTTTCAAACTGCAAAACCTCAATCTTTCTCAAAGTCTACATTATTTCAAACTTATACACTTCATTCAAACGTCTCAATTTATTTCAAAATGTCAATTTCTTTCAAAATTCTAGTTCTTTTTTAAATTTAGAATATTATTTTCAAAATCTCGAATTTTTCCAAATCCCATTTTTTCTCAAATATTGTTAATTTTTATTAAACTTGTCAACTTTTTTTCTAAAAATTCAAATTTTTTTTTAAACTTATTCAAGAAACAAATTTATTTAAAATGAATTGCGAGATGTATAATTTTCAATTTACGACGGACTATATCCGTCGTTAAATCCAAGAAGGTCCGTCGATAAATCCCAACGTCCCGCTCCGGACGCAGAACTTTACGACGCAGGAAATCTCACTTGAATACATTACATTACGACGGATTAGATCCGTCGTAATATTAACGACGGACTATATTCGTCGTTAATTCACAGTTATCGACGGACTCTGGTCCGTCGTACAATTTTGTCGATTAAACACGCCAGCGCCGGAGGTGGTAGTACTTAGCGACGGACTGTTTTCACATTAACGACGAATGTAGTCCGTCGTTAATATTAACGACGAATATGGTCCGTCGTTAATATTAACGACGAATATGGTCCGTCGTTAAACCAAGCGTTTTTGTGTCGTTTTTTCACTGTTTTGGCGTAGTGTCTTTTGTCATCAGCATTGAGATACGTCGTGATAGATCACATGGACTGCTTAGCTTGTCACAGAGGGCTTATATCGATAGAGTACTCAAAAGGTACGGTATGCAAAATTGTGCTCCTAGCAAATCACCAATTGTGAAGGGCGATAGATTCGGCCAATTTTAGTGTCTAAAGAATGATCTAGAAAAAAATTGTATTAAAGATGTTCCATATTCGTCAGCTGTAGGGAGCATTATGTATGCTCAAGTCTGTACGCGACTGGATATCGCTTTTGCAGTTGGAATGTTAGGCAAGTATCTCTCCAACCCAGGGATGCAACATTGAATAGCCGTAAAGAAGGTGTTATGCTATTAAAGAGGACAAAGGACTTCGCACTCGCATATAAAAGGTCTGACCATTTGAAGTTGGTTGAATACTCAGATGCAGATTTTGCTAGCTGCCTCAACACCAAGAAGTCAACTTCTGGCTATATTTTTTATGATGATTGGTAGAGCTGTGTCTTAGAAGAGCGTGAAGCGGACAATAACTGCCTCATCCACCATAGAGGCTGAATACGTTGCATGTTATGAAGTTACAAATCAGGCAGTATGGCTACAGAGCTACTTCTTTGGTTTGCGGGTATTGGAACATATCCCGAAACCATTGAGAATCTTTTGTGACAACTCAGTTGCGGTAAACTTCTCAAGAAACAACAAGCATTCATTAAGGTCGAAGCATATCGACATTAAGTATCTTGTTGTGAAGGAAATAATTCAGAATCGTCAAGTGTCTGTGGAGCTTATCGACACTAAGTAGATGATAGCAAATCCACTCATTAAAGGGCTCTCTATCACACTATTTCAGGACCATGTGACTTCTATGGGTATTATTAATCCCACAGATGTATTCAATTAGTGGGAGTTTAGTTTGATCCATTATGCACAAACATTTACAGAGATCTCATTTATATGACTTTGATGATTCTGTTTATTAAATTTGTTTCTGCTTCTCATTAAGTATGCGCAACTTTAGTTTAAGTAAGTGGAATTTAAGCATGTCTCATTAGAGATATATAAAGCTTCAGGACCTCTTGAAGATAGGCATATTTGATCACGTTATATGTGTAATCTTCATACCATACTTCTATGTCCTTGATCTATGTCGTTAAGGGTGGTAGCATTTGTGACCGTGATTCGTCTCACTTTGCAAAGATTAAATGTTGTGATGACTACCACGATCCAATGCTGCTAATCTTAATGGACCAGATCGTAGAAGCGTTGCTCGTATTATCCAACAGATTCATTGGTTAACCATTCAGATGTTTTCTTTTAAAATGACAAAACATGTTTTGCAAAGTATTTTCAAAATAAATTTTGAACATTGATCAATGTGGCCCAAGTGGGAGAATGCAAGACTTCTTAAGGTGGGCCTACATGATCAATGGCTTGGATCTGCCTAAAGATGGATATATGATCGAGCATACCGGTGGACCCCACTAAAGTCGTGGTCACATTGTAAACGTGCTAGGGTGGGACGCTTCATTACACCACATTAATGGGCATGAGATATTTAGTGTGGAGCCTTTAATGTAGGGAGTTTCGATGAGTTTTTAATAAATAAAAACAAAAAACTCCCGTATTTGGTTTATTATAAATAGCGACTAGGTCTCCAAGCCTACACATCGATCGTGGACACAAGCTTCCCTATCCCTTAGCGTCCTCTAAAGGTGTAAGGTGCGGAAGATCTAGTCCATCCATCTCATCGTATGGCTTCTCAAATAGGTACGCAACTTCAGATCAGATTATATCGATTCCTACAATCAATGCATAAATCGATCCTTTATTCTGCATTTTAGATCACAATTTTAACATCTCTGTGCTCAGTCCCGAACTAGCAAGTACTTTCATATTCTAGTTCCTAAAATTTTTTTGCATCACCATGCATACTTGGGTGCTGATGTATTCTGGTTCCAGAACTGTGTTTTAACGTATACCTTAGGATGGGATAGTACATAGTTCCAAATCTAGAGTGATGCAATATGCCTGTTGATACTATTTTCGCATTAATGGACTCTGTTATAGTTGTTGATGAAAATGCTCCAGTTACACATGTTGTGATTCACAAGTGGCAGCCAAACCCACCAGATGGCCATGGCACACCTTTCCTATTTCACACAATAAACACACAAAGCTTATTTGTGAAATGTCCAAACCACTTTAGAGTACCACAATTCTGTTTGCTCTTTGATGGCAAGTGAAAACTCAGATTTGTGTTCTCTGCTCTTTAGCATCACAGGTTGTTTATCGAAAACCTTCATCAATGAAAGGGCCTTGTTTCAAAGAAAACATACAAAATTTAAAGTAGTAAAGATGTGGCATGTGGCATCCCAGTTTGGAAGCACACCAATAGCATTTATCACTATTCAATGGCCAGTAAGTGACACTGTAAAAAACAACACGATCTGGAAAATGCTTTTGTCCATGGGAGGCATGTTCACTTGCCTTTTCGAATCAAACCAGCTCAATACGGCAAGTGAGCTAAATATAGATCTTGGTCAAATTTCCCACTCAATGGCCATTTCTACCAATGGCCATAGTACTACACAATACTTCAAATGCACCCTTAAATCATGAAATAATGGCAGTTTCTGCCATTTTGTACAAGTGTTTTGGTATCTTGATTCCCATATGAAATGGTCAAGAAGATGGACATTTTGAAATTATAGCAGAGCCCAACATTTTTGACATGAGCATTTCCATCATACCCCCAGGCAATCTGTAGCCTTAGCATTGAATGCCTTTTGTACCGTTGTACTTCATTTAAATAATGACTCGAGAAAGCAACAAAGGTGTGTTATAATAGATCATCTTTGAGATCCATGAAAAACTTCCCCCTATTATGCCAATCCAAGTTAGACTCAGCATATCCACAGCCGTACAAATTAAGCACCAAACTGAGAAGTTCCTTGCTCGCAGGAAACAATGGATGTGTGTCGTCTGGCTGGGAGGACGATAAACATTACTCCTAATAAGGTAGCTTATGTGTTCTTTCTTAATAAGCTCATTTGCATTTATGCTTGTATGCCATTTAGCATAATCTAAACAAATAAGAAATGCTTCTTGATTGTGACAATTCTTGGCAATGCAGGGCTTACGTCTCCATGTCCGTCTTTAGGAGAATGGTCCTTGAGAGTTGATGAATTCTGTTCTTTCTTTAGGCAAAAAGAAAACTATCAACATTGCCTCTAAAGGAGAAAAAAAAGAGCATCAACTTTTAGTGTTTTCTCTCCATGAAAAATGGAGAAGACAGTGATGCTTGAATTTTGCTCATGTGTTTTGTCTCCAATTACCTGCAGATTAGTCAGTGATGCTTGAATTTTGCTCATTGGAATGAAAGAACGGTTTTCAGTACTAAAATGTTTCTAAAATCTTCTTCTTATAGGACGATCTGGAATTACCAATAGGCATGCAACATTTTCCTTTATAAGGGTGCATGTTTTGTAAGAGGCATGTTTTGCAGCCAAATAATTTGTTTCTTAAAGCTTACTAATGTCAAAGTTGAAGGACAATTGTTATGCATGCTTTCTCACATGAGGCTGAGTGTTATCTTTGTGGCAGATGCATTCATCTGAGCGATGTTTTCTTCTTCTTATTTTTTTAATGCAGCTGAGAATTGGTCAAAACCTGACATCATATTGGAGGCATTTAAAGCAAGGTCTGTTAGGTTAGCTATGGCTTGTGCTCAAAATATAGGCAAGAAACCAAATCCAGAAGAAGGTACTTGCTTTTGTGTTCTCCAAATGCAGATAGCACCTTTATTTCACTATTTCTTCCAACAAGCAAACATGTATCTTTCTTCTTGTTTCATTTGGTTGAGATGCATGGAGACTCATGTAATGTTGATTTTTAATCTTCCATACCTGCTTTCTGGATGTCTTTTTAAAGCTATTGAAATGCAGAAAATCCATGTGTATCATTGAGTCCTTGCATAAAGTATTCTAATGTGTTGACAAAGGAACCTTGAAATGGGATGGTGAGTTTTCCTCCTTTCCTTTCAATATTTTGGACCCACTTCCTAAATGGGATGAAGCCCCTATGGGAATTGAGTGATGGACAGACTCTCTTGTTGGCATTTTGCAGAGCATTAAAACCATGTTATTTGAAAATGGTTGTGTTAATGGTGGCATGTTACACAACACAAGGACATAACGTTTGATTTGAAAAAAACGTCGCTGACTTTAACTAGCTAATATTAGTCATCATGGAGAAGGATATTATCTATTTCAGATCATTTATTTGTTGGTTACGGTTGGCTTATGGAAGCTCAAATGTTGGATGGTTTCTGATCTTAATTTGGTAGGTTTCGAAGCTTCCACTACATAGGATTTTTCCAAATGCTTGGTTTTCCATATGGATTGATGGAAAGCTTGAGCTTGTTGTGGATCCATGTCAAATTTTGGATAGCTGCACTTTGTGGAAAGATACATTTCTATAGGAATCTTTGTTCGTTCATTTTTTGTATATTCGCATATATACTTACTCTGTCACGATTTGATTTGTTTTTACAACTAATTGATGACATTGCCTTCTTAATTAGCTAGAGTTGGTAGTGTGTGTAGCCTTGTCTTCTCCATTTGATTTGGATGCATGGCTATTGCCTATTAGGCTTTGGATTCACTTGTGTACATTCAAATAATCCTGCATACATTACACTACAAGAAATATGACTTTTACCGAGGAAAGTTTTCCTGGGTAAATGTTATAATTTCCTGGGTAAAAGTTATTACCAATGAAAATGTTCGTCGCGGTTTTCATCGAAATATCAACCTGGGGAAAAGTAATTATCAACGAAATTTATTTTTTTGTCGGTAAATATTTGACCTTTTCCAACAAAAAATTTCGTTGGGAAAAGTCAACACTTACGTGGCTATTGTTTAATTCGTCGGTAATTATGCGACTAGTACCCAGGAAAACTTTCCTTGGAAAAAAGCTATGACCCGAGAACTTACCTTGGAAAAAGATATGACCGAGGAAATATTTCCTTGGAAAAGGTAGTGGCAATGCTGAATATTTCTTTGGAACATTCAATATCCCTACCACCTGAAAGCTTTCAATATTCAATGTCCCAATCACCCAATAAAACATTCAATCGTATACCAATCAAAATGACCATTCAACCGAAATAATGTTTTGAATAAAATCGAAATATCAATCCCACCGGTACATAAAACCAATACACAAAAAAAAAAAAAAAATCAATCAACACGAACATCCCCGCTATCACCAACAAACAATCTGCAAAATAAAACAAAATACAATATTAGCAATTATAACTTATAAACAAAATATGCATTTAGGTGTTCATTTTTCTTTTTCAAATCACATAATGAAACTAAATACAACTTGAGTCAAAGATTTAGACCATGTAGGCATGCTCCATTCATTCATGCCTACGTGATCTTTACTCAATTTTATGCTACGTATACAATTTTAGAATTATTTCTAAGGTACTATTTCATTCTCATTTGAATTTCAGGTGCAAAGATGAGCAGAACATAAGTCGGTCCATGAATGCACAGAAGATATTCGATCAGGCTTCCTCTAGTTCTTCAGGTGAAAAACTAAGTCAAAATCCCAAAACCATGAAAATTTTCAAATAATCTACTAAAAAACTTGCACGTGTACACAGGTACATGCCTGAATATAGATAAGAAGGCCTTTGCAATCACTTTTAAGCTAGTTCATTGGTAAGAGAATGTTTACAAGCAAATTAAAAAACATTAGTATAGCTAAGGGTACCAGATCAAAGAAAACAAATACATATTTGACCGTCGATTTTTAAAAATTAATAAATATCGGCCAATATTTGAACGATGCTTACCAGATGGCGAAAGAACTAATATGGTGATATAAAAGAAAAAACTTACAGTTGATTCTTCCATGGGCACGGTATGCGTGGCGCCTCTACTTCTGGGCTTGATTTCTTGGTTATGAGATACAAACAGAGTGTCTACATCCAAACCTTTCACCTGAGATGACAACATTATGCATGTAGTTAGAGAAAGGAGGTGGCAGATGGTACACAAGCAACTCATCTATAGTAAAACAAACATATATCGGCATTGCTCTTTGCATACTAAAGCAAGTCCAGAATGAACCTAGCAGATTTAGCGGCTAATGACCTTCCTCTATAGAAAATATTTAGATTATCTGCTGCAAGTAACAGTCCACGTTC